>OY740767.1:69924969-70524969 GCA_963513935.1 Aphrophora alni
AATATAGCCTAAGCTCACTTCACTAGCGTCCTAAACGTAAATCATACATAATTAAAATCGAGTTTTTAAGGACCACAGTCAAGATTCATTTTCAGTAAACCCTAATAATTAAATATAAAAAATTTTGTTTGCGATTTACACACTGATTTAGATCATTATCTTCACATTTTAATGAAGTTTGAACCGAATCTGTTTTTTTATATACCAGCTCCTTGATCAATTGTTGCAGTTTTTTTTTTTTTTTTTTTTTTTTTTTTTTTTTTTTTTTTTTTTTTTTCTTTTTTTTTTTTTTAATCGATAATTCTTGAACGGAATGGGGAAAACTGTAAACGATTGTAGTTCTATTTAAGTCCATAAAATGTCAATTAAGCAGAATGTAATCCAAATTGTGTATGCGCCCATTTTTTAAACATATTCTCTCAATACTCTCAAATTTTGAGTTATACATTTGTTTTTTGTTTTTTTTTTTATATATCGCTAAAATATATCTGCATACTTAATTTGATAAAAATCAACCCTCTCAATTAATGATATACAGATAAACAAACAGACGAGAGACAGACTTCATTCCAATAAAACTTTCTTTTTTTTTTTTTTTTTTTTTTTTTTTTTTAGTTCAAAGAAGTCAAAACTTTTTCGAACAGAAAAAGAAACACATAATTGGAGAACATTAAGCTAACACATCTGATTACAATATCAGGTATTGTAAATTAATACCGAGTTCTACATTTCTTTAATCACTTACTTGGTGACCAGTATTTTAAGAAAACCATAACCTATTAATTAAGCCTAAGTGATTAATAAGCCTTCAAAAATAAATGCAGAATAATGTACAATTCAATTATAAGATACTGGCCATCAGACATGAATAAAACACCAGACATTTTAGATTTCTTCGCCATAAAAGGGCTGTCCAGGAACTATCTAAAGGTCACTGATTGCAACGATCTGTCCTCAGACCACACACCTGTAATCTTGAACCTGAGTCAAACTGTTATCTATAATGAAGTACCTCCTAGATTATGTACTAACAAAACAAACTGGTATGGGTTTAGAACGAGGCTTGAGAGTCTCTTAAATCTTAAAGTACCACTTCAAACACCTGATCAGCTGGAAGATGAAGTAGACCAGTTCATCAGAAGTGTGCATAGATCGGCATGGGAAAATACACCTCAATACGATGAGATTAGACATAACACGGGTAACCTGCCAATGGACATACGTGAGATGGTAATTGAAAAGAGAAAAGCCAGAAAAAAGTGGCAACTAAGTCGCTCTCCTGAGGATAAAAATTTATTAAATAGACTCAGTAACAGGCTAAAAGAGAAGATTCGGGATGCTAAAAATGTTTCTATTTCTACTTATCTTCAAGGCTTGACAGCAGAGAAAGATACAGACTATTCTCTATGGAAAGCTGCAAAAAGTGTCAAGAGACCCATGAGACAAACACCCCCCTTAAGAAGATGTAACAACGAATGGGCTAGAAATGACAGAGAAAAATCGGAAATATTTGCGAAGTATTTGGAAGAAACTTTTCAGCCATTCCCGAATCAAGGTGTTGATTTGAATTTTGTATATGATCACAGAAATGACGAAATAACAATTAAGCCTGCATCCTTAAAAGAACTTAGTGAAGTTATCTCGAAATTAAATATTAAAAAGGCTCCTGGATATGACATAATTACGGGACAAGTATTAAAACAACTACCGAAAACAGCTACTCTTAAATTGCTGTTTCTTATAAATGCTTCTTTCAGGTTACAATATGTACCAAGGCAATGGAAAGTAGCCGAGGTTATTATGATTCATAAGGATGGTAAAGACCCAACCGATAAGAGCTCTTACAGGCCTATTTCGTTATTGCCAATAATATCTAAGATTTTTGAAAAGTTGCTGCTTAAACGTCTACAACCAATAATAGAGGAAAAAGGATTGATTCCTAATCACCAGTTTGGTTTCAGGAATAAACATTCTACAATTGACCAGATACATAGAATAACAAATATTATTGAGGCTGCATTGGAAAACAGGAAAATATGCTCAAGTGTCTTCCTCGATGTATCACAAGCCTTCGATAAGGTGTGGCATGAGGGTTTGATATACAAACTCCAAAAAGACTTCCCAATTTGGGTGTCCAAGATCTTGACATCGTATCTGACAGACAGACTCTTTAGGGTTAAACATGGAAACGAATACTCGGAATTTAAAGAGATCTCTGCAGGAGTACCTCAGGGAAGTGTCCTTGGACCTACCCTGTACTTGCTCTTCACAAGGGACTTACCACAGGGGAAGGAAACAACAACAGCTACTTTCGCCGATGATACATGTATTATGGCATCAGCGGATACAATAGAGGAATCAACCATGAAACTACAAGATACCGTAGACAGGGTTAGTGCTTGGACGAAGAAATGGCGCATGAAATTGAATGAGACTAAGTCAACTCAAGTTAATTTTACAAATAAAAAAATCAATTCAATGCCTATTTTTCTTAATTCTAGGATAGTACCATGTCGAAATGAAGTAAAGTATCTTGGTATGATATTGGATACTAGACTAAATTGGAAGACACATATAAAAAAAAAAGAAATTGGAGCTTGACCTTAAATATAGGAAAATGTATTGGCTACTTGGCCGAAGATCCGAATTAGATACCTGCAATAAGCTATTGTTGTATAAGCAAATTCTGAGACCTGTGTGGACATACGGGATACAGTTGTGGGGTTGCACTAAAAAGACCAACATTCAAGCTATACAAACATTCCAGAATAAGGTTTTGCGAGCAGCTATTGGTGCTCCATGGTACATCAGGAATGATAATATCCATAGAGATCTTCGTATGGAAACTGTCGAAGAAGTAATCAGGACTACTGCAGTTAGACACGCTAGGAGACTATGGAGTCATGTCAACTCCGAGATGCTAGAACTAAATAGTAGTGATGTTGTGAGGAGGCTTAAACGAAGAAAGCCTTTGGACCTGGTAATGTGATCGTTTATTCAGTGGAATAGATTGTTTTGTTTAACGTTATTATATTGAAATGAATACTACTAGATAAGGTCATAAAAACTTAGTTGTAGTTGTAAATAAATTAAAAAAAAATTTTAAAAAAATTATAAGATGGTGTTATCGATTTATCAATTCAATGGTAACTTGTTATCGATTAAATGAAATGACCCCCAAATAGCAAGTCTCGGATAAACACGTTTATTGATACAGCGACAATCCTGAAGGACAAAGAAAAGATTACACCATGATTGAGTGATAAACAAAACAAAACAAACAAAATTTTGATTTCTATAGTTTTCAAATTTTGTAATAAAACATTGCTACACTCGTTTTCAGAAATCTTCCCCATTAAGGACGAAGGTAACTCCATGGTGAATAAGCACTAAGGTAGTCAAAATAATTGTGTTTCAGAAATGAAACCTCTACCATTCTGAGGCGAGTTCGTTAATGAGTTTTACAACATTAAGTTCGTAAAGTTATGTTAGCCACTCCCAGTAAGAGCAATGAAATTTTGTAATATAACATCTGGTTATGAAAATCTTAAATCTTCGAATCTTCATCAAATATTTCAATATATTTGATGTAAATTAAAAATGTGATTAAGAAATTTTAAGATTCCAAACCTTTAATTAGTTTGTTAAAAAAAAAAAAAAATGATAATCAGAATCAAAACAGTATGAGGCCTATATTTAAACCAATTTCACCTCGCCTTTATATTTGTTGTTTCTGTCTCACACAGAGAGAGGGAAGTGATCTATACCGAGTATTTTGTGGATGTAGGTATCGTCTCCTGAGAATGATGTCTGTTTACCGTGCCTCGTCTGTAAAAACAGGTGGACCAATTTTTATAAAATTTACTATATAGGCGTATTTTGACCATATTTCAGAACTTTTTTGAGGGGACATAACTCAAAATTTGGAGTAGCTACCAAAAGAAAAACACAAAATTACTATTTTATAAAAATCGGCTCTAACTATTTTGATTAAATTTTACTCAAGTGTATTCCTTAAAGGTTCAAACAGAACGTATCGGTGATCAGCTGTCCAAAAATACATATTCGTGAGTTATGCCACATGTTTACCACATGGTAAAATATCGTCCAATGTGGTCGTTATAAAAGACGTAATCTCTCAAAATCGGCTTTAACGATTTCGTTCATATTTTATTAAAATGTGAATTTATTGACCGACACCTGTGTGCAAGATTGCATGTACAAAAAATATGATTGATCAGGAATAATTGGGAAAAAACAAAAAAGGAACTTTGACTGCCGTCATTAAAAGTTTGATTTCAATCAAAGGACTTACGCCGAGGACGCGTTTATGGCACAAGCGAAGCAAGTTTTAATATCTTATAAAGAGTCCGTGCGGGATTCATTTAACTTGTTGACTAGCAACTACCTGGCTGACATTTTTGATGACGAATAGTTTTAATTAATTTTTATTTGGTTTTGGCGATGGATGAGGAAGAAAGTTTGTGCAATAATTTTGCAAATATTTTCATGTAAAAACACGTTGATTGTTTGTGTATAATTAATTTTCCAACGCACGTGTTGCATTAAATGTGTTGTTAATTAGACGGATATGAATAATTTAACAGTAATTATTTTACTCTCTATATATTTAGAACACTAAATATTTCACTATCCTCTCCACATATATGCCATGGAATTTAGTTGAACAAACTTATAGTATTTCAGACATTAAAAAAATCGTAAAACATGTGCTAATTGGGTCTGCGATAATTGTTTCTTCCAGTTACTGGTTATATTCAAACGCCTACATGGTTGAGGACTAATTACTCTTCAGACTTTATTACGTCATCACCTCTTTCCTCGACACAAATCGCTTCAAATAAGGTTAAGGTCAGATGTGTTCATCATACGTGATCATTTTCTGTCTTCCACTTATTTACCTTTCCCTTAATAATTAATTTTGAGATATAAGGTATTTAAACACTTTTAGTTTATCACGTCTTTCAGTATACACATTAGAGGATAAGTATGGCAATAGACAAAAATTGTTTTCAATTTTTTACACGATTTAATCAATTGAAAAATTAACATAGAGACTTAAAATTTGGTGTATGGGTCTCTTAGATTATTATGTAGAATCCCGTAACAAATTAGGGGAAAAATCAATGGGGGCCATTTTAAGCAGTGTTTTATTAAAT
Source organism: Aphrophora alni (assembly GCA_963513935.1). Lineage (NCBI taxonomy): Eukaryota > Metazoa > Arthropoda > Insecta > Hemiptera > Aphrophoridae > Aphrophora > Aphrophora alni. The sequence continues at coordinate 69,930,150 of OY740767.1, forward strand.
TATTTTATTAATAGTTCTACTTGCTACGTCTTTTCAGATTTTATTTTTGTAGGCAATGGAATTACGATCAAGAATAACAACTATATCTTTTGAAATCTGAATTTATATATATGACCTAGAGTTCTTCCTTAGTTGGTATGTTTTACTCGACTGAGTAAGAACTAAGGTAATTATTTAATTGTTTCCAATAATACAATGATCTTTTGAAAACTACAATAGAATCTGTTATTATATTGATTAAAAATCAATTAAATGTTGAAATCCAACAACGTTGTACAATATAAAAAATTGAAAGTGGGGAAATATCAACAAACAAAATAAGTCTAGAATTTAACAATAAGTTTAACAGATTTCTATTTACAAAGGTGGTGTATAGTATTGAATAAAAAGTTAATTTTTTTAATATACATAAATTAATGGATAATTTAATATAGCCTATTTGTAGTTAAAAATATAGTTTACAAGTTTTAATTTGATCAATACTAACAAAAAGGAATTATAGCCTAGTAGTTGGAGGTTCATTTTAAACATTTGGTATAGAGAAATGTTTGAATCGATCAGCCGAGAGAGCTGACCTATATTGAAGGTCGATTGCTTGTCAATGGAAGGGTATTTCTAAGTGATGGGAGAGCATGGTTATGTTAATATCTGACTGAGATTTGAGTTCAGACCACTTTTTCGGAGTTTCAAGCCTTCAGATTAAGGCCAAGAAATAATTAATAATCAACTTGAAGTGAATCAAAATAAATTTGAATGTTTGATGGATTTATCCTTGAAGTCTGAAACAATGTTAATAATTTATAAAATTAGTTTTCCTTTTCATCACCAAATGGATTTTCCAGTATTTCCAAGCAGTGGGTAATTTTTCCCCACTCCACATTCGTCTAAACCAATAAATGTGATAATCTTTATCTATTTTATACTCAGTGGAAATTACCTTGTTTCTTTGAAAGTTGAATTCCCCCTCCCAGAACACGCCCATTACGATAATAGTAATTGTATTATGCCTAATAAAAATTGTTCGATACACATTGATCGAAAATTCTTAGTCTGAAAGGAATTCTCCAATATGAAATACATAAAAATAAGGGCTAAAACGTATTTTTAACAATAATAATACATATAGTCTGATAACTCCAACATTATTTCAAAATAGAGGTTAGAATCATAAATCGTGAATTTAACTTAAATAATAAATATTCAATGCTTCTACTGCGAGTTACTTCTGTAAAGATAGTAATTATCGTAAAATATAAGTTTATTTTATTGTCTATTACACGTAAAGTAAATTAATATCCTGTATTATTCACAGGAATTCTATCTCAACAATATATTATATATATATATATATATATATATATATATATATATATATATATATAATATATATATATATGTGTGTGTGTGTGTGTGTGTGTGCGTGCGTGCGTGCGTGCTACTTCCACAACTTCCTTGTATAAACCTCAATTTCCAGGAAGTCATTTCCATAGTACTGTAATAATTATATCTTCTCTAATTACTCTACATCCTGTGGTATTTACAGGTTATATTTAAAAATTCACAATTCTAAGCTCTACATGTATTCATACGACAAGCCAGTTTATAAACCACAACTTCCAGGAACTCTGCACTCTGGCTATAATATAGACGGTTTATAGCTTTTAACCATGATAAGTCGTATGGAAATATACCGCTTTTAGAAAACAATAGCCTACCTAAGACGAGGTTATTCCTCACATATACGTAATATAGAGAATGTTTTTGATTGGCTGAACAAATAGAAGTAGAATTTTCATTGAAATATCAATTTTCTCCAAGTCCCTTTTTCTGTAAATGTCCGAGGAATTGTTTATTACTTTTAATAATGTATATTTATTTGTCCATCTGTTGAACCTAGTTTATGCTATACAGATTAAACGGGTAAATCGATTTCATTAAAACCTATTTGTGTCATATCTCAAGGAGTTCTTCTTGATTTTTGAATAACAATGTGGAGGAGCCATAAAAACACAAGTTATCAATATTCTCATATTTCTAAAACTACTGATCAAATTTTTTTCAAATGCAACAAAATATATTAATCGATATCTTCCCAAAATTGCAGGCTCGGGATTTATCGAACATAAAATGAAAATCAACCCTGCTTCTGTCTCAAAAGGTCGAATATGTCCTAGCAGTATCTATCATATTTTGGTGAAATGTGAAGGTTTATGGTTTCAAGTATTTGACATTCTGAGATGTTTTATTCCTGGGCTCATTTCACATTTTGATAAATAATTCCTGAACCGGAATTGTTGGCGATATTGCGTTTAATACTATTTCTTCGCTTAGGCTATGATTTTGTGAATGGTTGTGTAGACATTTAATGTAATCTACACAGTGTATTTTGAATGTTCTTACCTTTTGTAACTGATGTTTGGTAAGACTTATTTTTTTTCTTTGAATTGGCTTCTTCTCCTTGACCTAATTAAGACACATTATAAAAATTGTGTGAGCTTACTCTTGAAATCTCTGTTAATCTTATTCCTTAAAATTAGATTTTTATTATTAGTTTTTAATTATTATTATTATTGCTTAATGTAATAACTACTGGAGATGTGAAAAAAGATCAAAACTGTATACGAGTAAAATATTTGTAATCGCTTAAATTTCGATGTTCAAATTATAAATACTATTAATGGGTGTTTTCTTCAAATAATCACTTATTGAGAATTCAAAATTACGTTATGTTATAAACGTAGGACTCAGTTAATTGATTTGTAACATATGAGTAGGCCCTATACAGAACATGTGTGAAAGAAATTGTGTCCTATTTGTCACAAGATAACAATACAATATTTATATTTGATAATACTGGGAAACAATAAAGTTTAAAAGACAACAAATGAAACCAAACTGTATACGAATTGTCTTTCAACTCATTAGCTTCTAAAACAGTCTTCGTGTTATCCCAAGAATTATCAATACCTGGCACTTCCAAGAAGACACGTGAGTAGGTTATTGCATGCAACAAAGTTGATGTTGTGTAACTATTTTATCTTCCTAATCTAAATAATCCAGTATAACACTATTTATTGACTAATTTTGATAATATTATGAATAGTTATTTTCATTTGTTTATTTATTATTATTATTATTTTATTTTTGTTGTAGAAACATACTAAGAGCAAATATAACATCTATTCTACAATCCTATTTAAAGAACAATTACGATTGTTATTACGATACGATCGAAGCTTGTATTAAATACTTGTGGTTCTATAAACGATAAATTTTAAAAAAATTCTTGTAAACCAAATTTGGCTGCTGTCTAGTAGTGCTCGATGAGGCAAAACTATATTCATAAACCAAGAAGTAACAGTAAATTATAATTAGCACAGCTATCGTAAACTTAACAAGAACACCACTCACAGGAAGAATTAATAAAATTATGGGTGCTCCTTGCTCCATACACTGCGGTTGTGACTTGCCAAGAGTAGGCTTACCATATTTTTTCCTGAGTTACTGAGGACTTTTCTCAAAAAGGGAGGACAACTTAAAAAAACTGAGGACAGGTTACACTACGCCAATGGATAAAAAAAAAGTCAATATTACTTACGTTACTGCAACCTGTAACTATAATCTAAAGAATGGTTACATAAAAAAAAAATAAATAAATTATTTAAATGAAAATAGAATAATATGATAATTTACCTTTACTATTCATAATAAATTTTGATAGGCTATTTTTTTGAATTTTTAATACTGTATTGATTTTTCATTACAGTAATTATAAAACTAATTTAGTAACATTTAAAGGCAGTAGACAGGGAGGCCGATAGGTACCAATCTTCATCAGAAGGTGAAGATGCTTTTTCTCTTCATGATTCATCAAGTGGAATAGAAGATTTTCAAGATTTATTTCCTGAGAATAAAGAATTACAAAATATATTTGGAAAAACATTTCGTCCTTTAAATAAGAAGATTGGGGAGTATGTGGTATTCTCTTATGAAGGTGAAGTTTTTCCTGGAATTATCGAACATTTTACTGATGAAAGAGTGGTCATTTCATCAATGCAACGCTCGACAAAAGCTTGGAAGTGGCCCACCAAACCAGATAAAATGGTGTATACTTGGGACAAGATTTTGGGTTGCATTAATCCACCAAGACCAATAAATAAAAGAGGATTTTTCTTGGTTCCAGAACTTTCAGACATTTGGTTTTAGCTGATTTTTATATGTGACAGAGATGCAGTTTTCTTATCCAAATTAACATTTGTCTTCATTTTTAATGTAATCGTAATAGTTTTGTTTATATGAGATTGTTTTAAAAGTGCAAAGTTTCCTTATTGTATTATAACATTGTACCAAATTAACATTTCCCTTCATTTTTAATATAATTGTAATAGTTTTGTTTATATGTGATTGTTTTGAAAATGCAAAGTTTTCTTATTGTATTATAACATTATACCAAATAAAAATTTCTCTTCATTTTTAATAAAATTTTAATAGATTTGTTTATTTGTGATAGGTGTTTAAAGGTGCAAAGTTTTCTTATTGTATTATAACATTGCACCAAATTAACATTTTCTTTAATTTTTAATATCATTTTAATTGCGGTGCAAAGTATCCTCATCCTATGGGATACTTTGCACCACTTTTTATGATGTTATAAAATTAACAAAAACAAAATATAATTATATGAGCTTCTTACCCATAGTAATACAACACTTGGACATTTTGTAGCACTATCAATTATACATGTGCCATAAATATTTTAAAAGTTATGTTAATTTTATCAAAAAATGTGAAAAAAGTGGAGCAAAGTAACCCCGCCTTACGGTACATAACTGAGATAAGGGAAAAAACATTCACGGATATGATTAAAATTTGTAACCCACACTTGCAGTCTAGAAATGAATAACACGGTAGTTTATTAAAAACACAACACTTTGATGAAATAATGCTGTATTAGTTTAAATCACTCCTCTAAGCTGGTAACAGCACATGATTTGAATATTGAATACAATACAGCACATATAGGAAACAACATCTAAACCCTCAAGTAAGTTTATTAATAAAGGTGAGGTGGTGTTGTAGGACTATTTCCCAGAGCTTGGTCCAGCAGCTGAAACTGGATTCCCAAGGTTTTCAGCGTTAGATTCAGCATCAGATGTCTTCTTATAGTTGAGACTAGAAATACATTTATTCAGAAAAACTTTGTCATTCTTTATATAATCATAAAATTCTGAACATGTCATTTGACAATTATATTTTGTTGTAATTATGTGTTTCACTGTCACGGAATGTGCCACGTTCTAAACCAGTCCAGTGTTCGGCCGTTTCACAGTACTTCCCCATTCGACAGCCCTAAGTCTGAAGTCAAAGCGTTTCTCGGTTTTCTAAAAACCGCGGACAAATGATAGCCGCAAACATTTCCACGGACACGGTTATAAAAAGCGGACTGTCCGCGGTAAACGATCTTTAAAATCAAGTATTGTTTTACTATTTTTTAACGTAGGTACTCAACAGTGGGCAAGTGAAAAATCTTCAATTTCAAACGCCTTGAAAAGGTACTTTTACAATTTGTTCGAACAATAAAAAAAAAAGAAAAGAATTTCTATTTACATTCCCAACTGCACTAATGCTTTTTAAACTAACCTGTTTTTATTCAGATTAACTGCTCAAAATTGCCACCATTCACTTCCTGACAAAAATACAGTCTTGATTCAAAGGCCTTCCTCACCTTTTCTAACATCTGTTGTGTAATCAGATGACAAGGACATTCTTTCTCCTTAGCTCATCCATGTTTTTGGTCTCCTTTCATAATCTTTACTTTTTACGAACCCCCACAAGAAAAACAATCTTCGGCCTATCCATCTTTCAGGAAACCGTTCATTCATGAAATTGCGCACTGTTACATGATAGTGTGAGGGTGCACCATCTTGCCTAAATACAGGATCATAAAAATGTTGAGCAATACCATCTATTGCGGGAACAATATTCTGTTCTAACATTTCCAAATAACAGTATTGAAGTATCAGTCATTGTGGCGGTGATACTTTTAGCAATGACGTACAGTAGATCTCCGATTTCCTTAGCGTAGACAATGTTTCTAACATAACCCCAAATTAGTGGACAGGTAGGTTTTCTTATAGGTTTCAAAACAGGACCATTTCTTCACTCTAACAGTCAGGAAACCTCACATTAGTTGTGGCGAGTAACACAGAGATGTATTTGGAAAGTTATTCCATTAATGAACAAAATTCGGTTAAGGTAATTTTCATCTTTGCCAATTGCACTCACGGTATATTCAATTTGTTTAGGTCAATCTATTTGCTTAATATGATATTTAAGCTAGATTTTGTGAGGTTACATTCTCAAACCCATATGAAGCACGTACTGAAAACAAAAAATCTGAAACTCTTCAGAAGCTTCTGTTAGAATTTAGGATAAGAAAATATTTATTATAAGTTTAGAAAATATTTTAATAACAATAAATACTCAAATGTTAATTCCAGTTAAATCTTCAATATCAGTCCTGTGGTAGTTATTGGGAAATAATTTAAAAAGTGTCACTTAGCTTGCAGGTCATTAGCATAACATGGATAGTGTAGCTCTATATAAATTTTATTGTTAGTGACCTAGAAAGAGGATCAGTGGCATCCGGGACGTCGGCGGGCACTGGGAGATGCTGCTGGTCAGCAGAGTGACCAGCCCAGAAGATCAGTGGCCTCCGAGACGTTGTCAGGGACGAGAAGTCGTTACTGGTTACCAGAGAGTCGTGGACCAGGAACGAACTTACGAAAGTAATAATTTGAACCACCGAATTTGTTATTGGTCCATATTATGTTTTTTTTTTTTTTTTTTACTGTCTAACGAACCCGTAGTAATTAGATAGTGCAAAAACCTATTCCTAATACTTCATACATCAATTCTATTCAATGATAATAATTAGAACTTGCTTTAATTATATAACTTAGCTCTAGTCAATGAAAATAACAACAATACAACATAAAACATTTATTATTCACACAACATTTAAATACAAAACACGTTTTAATACAGTTTAGTAACAGAATAAAACAATGCATTAATAATATACTGAAAGGTTACAGAGTGATCGAAACTGCATCTTTACTTATGTCATTATTTAAATTTAAAACCACATATTTACCTCATGTTTTTACCGGGCGTGTTCCTAGCGGCGGTAGCGCAGGAAGCCTTGAACTGAACGCTACTGCCGTCGTCCGGGACCCTCCAATACTGAAAAAACTAATCAGATATACTGTAATCCATGTTAAAACTACGGGTCTACTAATATAAAAGATACAAATAATAATACTGGAGTCTATAAATAATGAATTGAATAAAAAAAATTTTAAAAGTTGAAAATGAATAACATGAATTATTTGAATATAATTGAATTTTTGTTAAATTATTAATATAATTAATTTTTTATGTAATAATTATTATTTTAATTAATAACTAAGTAAGTTAAGAATAGGATTAGGGAGTTAAAACCATAGTGGTGGAGGAATCTGATGTGCGTTGAGATGCCGATGTCCACTGTGTGTTCTGAAACAAACAACAACAAAAACAGAAAAGTTAATTTTGTTGTAATGAAAGTTTATGTGTGTCATTTAAAGTTTGAAATATAAGTAAAGATGCAGTTTATAAGTGGAGTAGGGTCTAAATTTTGGAAGCTTTTAATACAATAAATTTTTCATTGTTTTCCAAACTTATTGACATAAAAGGTTTCTTCGACTTGAAACATGCGCGTGCACAATGCCGAATTTCGCATTTTTCAAACCACGCCTAAAGTCTTCATGATTCATTCTCTTCAATTTAGGCTGAATACGGAAAGTCGGTAATTCCTTTGTATACAGGTGAACTTCGAGTCCCAAAAAAGTTAGATTAGTTCTGTAATGCTACAAGCTACAATCTCTGGCGAAGTTTCATCCATGTGTTTCACTCAATTATACTTCATGTTTTCTGTCGTCAGTCTTGTTATTTTGTTGAGCTGCTTTTGGAAAGCAGCTCGTTGCTTCAATTCAGATAAACGTAATATTTTAGGCTTAGGCATATTTCTTCAGTAGGCTATTTATCGCATTCACTAAACTTTATAATGTTATCATGTTAAATGCCCGATTTACAATGTAATAGTTAATCTTTTAAAAGTTTTAACGAGAGATGAAATAAAGTGTGGTGTTTAATTTGCAAATATATTGATTTATAATTATTGTTTCTATGGTTTCATTTTCAAAGCGAAAGTATTGTTGCAAAATTAATCATATCTTTGTTGAATTTGAAGTTTTCGCCTTTAAACCACAAAGACATACACACATGTCCACACACAAATCCACACCCACACCCAAAAACTATAATTGTTCTAAAAATATTTTTATTACCAATTATTAGTAATTATTAATTACTACTAACTAACCACTAATTAATAATTTTAACCACTACATAGAAACCACTTCATTGTTAAGTTTTTGGGTAGTGTTCTCCTTATTAAAAATATCAGTAAAGGGGAAAAATTAAATTCATACACAATATTCAACTATATGGTATTGTAATGATATGAATTTTACAGAGTATGTACTTTAGGCTGAGTGAAAAAATGCAATTGGAAAAAATAATAAGCCAATATTGTTTACCCATAAACGAGTTCTAGTATCTGTGTTGCAAAAAACTTTGCCAATATCACTTACAAAGTATGCCATTAATGACTTTTGATTTTTATATTTTTTTTTTTGGCAATGGTTTCCTGGGTAGCCTACTTTTTTAAGTTATAACAGTAGTGAACCTTCGACTATCCAAGTACCTGGTATTACTAGTTAATAGAAATTGACAATCTGAAAGAAAGTCTGTCAGGCTCCGTCACGGTTACTTTTATATTTAACAAGTTAACAAACTAATAAGATAAAATGCCTAGTATAAAATGGTACTGTGGTTTATCGAAGGAATCGAAAGGGTTTTGTATGAGTTGAAAAATATTAAATGATATCCATTCCTATTGATAACGTTCATACATTAAGATATCACAATACCAAAAACATACCTAGCCTACCTCACTTTTGTTTATAACAACAATAATTATAATAAATTAAAAACATAATTGAATGAAATAAATTACATTCGTCATATTTGTTATTATGACATTAAATAGGCCTATGATTATAAAAACATTATCTGCCTCGTGTTTGGAGGAGCTGTCATCCTCGTGATCAATTAAAATTAATCTAATCCAGTTTTAAAGGGTTAAATTTTACATAGGCTGTTTTTCCTCACATATACCCTAAAAGTGTCGTTTACATAGATAATGGCTAATTTCAGTTGATACGAGAAAAACCGCACCACTGAACATTTAGGAAACCATTGATTTTATATTTAAAAATATTAAAAAAAATAAATTGTATTTCAATATTTTTTGGGGATCACTACTTAACACGCGAATGAAAATTTTTAAACAAAAAATTTAATTTAAACAAATTTTAAAATTTAAGAATTATAAAATAAAAATTATTTTAAGGTAAACTAAAACTTTACGATAAATTTCTTCTTGTTTTTTAAAGATCGGCAGTCCGGATTCTAATAAAGTACATATATTTAGTTTTTTTTCTTCAAATTACTAATATGTAATACAGTACTATATTTTACAGGATTCCTAAATAGTAATTATTGAATTTCAAAAGCTTTTGTCCCAACATTTAGAAGGAAAACATTTTGAATCATTTATCAGTAATTTTACTCTAGATCTGGTGAATCAAGTTTAAATTAAAATCAACCCTATTTACATTACCAACATATTCATAACCGTAAGAGTAGTTTTAACATTTTTTTTTTAACCGAAGTTAAAGATTTGTTGCTAAAGTTAGTTTACACTGTAAGAAATACAAAGTTGCCTCATCATGATTGCACGCTATTTCCTTTACTATTAATACTGCGCAATTTAATCAATGGAAAATTCCGACACTTACAGTACTCTGATAATGTTAATTATATCATAAAAGTACAATCAGGCTTCAAGACAATATATATATATATATATATATATATATATATATATATATATATATATTGTCAGATATTACCGATGTATATCTTGAAGGAAAAAAAAATCTTGTACTAAAAACAAAGTGCAAATTACGTCAGCCACTAATTAAAATATTAAATTTAATACTGAAATACAAATTTAAATACTGAAATATTTATTCTCTCATTTTCTTTTTCAAAAATATGCCTCAAATATGCATAATCAGTAGACTAAACAAAAGAATAAATAATCAGTTGGTTAAAAATAATCAGCATGGTACATATTAATATATATATATCATATTAACTTATATATTCTCGTTTTTAAGAAGAATTGAAATATAAAACAGAAATTTTAATTAAGTACCATTACAAAGTATTTAAAAAAAATTAACATTTAAAAGTCATGATGTTAGCCAGTAATGCGCATTCGTTTCGAGCAATGAAGTAGACATAAAATCAAAATAAGCTAATTTTTTTACACCAGCTGATCTCTAAAACATATGTTAGAATCGTAAGTGTATAATAGTAAAAAAAACACCTGTTTAAATAGTTCCAAATTACAAAGTTATTTGTGGTTGCTATGTACCATTAATATTGCCCTTATATTGGTATATTAAATAAACTTACTACAGTGTAAAACACCAACTGATAGTTTTTACGAAGTTTATGGATATAGGATTATAATTAGCAATACTAATTTTTATCCTCATAGCTTAGATTTGTCGATTTAGTTATTTGTTTATTAACCGTTGCTATGTTCATTTAAAAACTTTAAAATGCCTATCTAAAATTATAATGTGTCTGGACTACAAGATAGCCTATATTATAAGCTTCGTTTATCTAACACTTGACACGTGTGCTATTGTTTCAATGTTTATAGCTACAGTGTGTTTCATAGATCAATGTGACGGAGGACTTTAATTTTAGATAGTTAATGCGTGATTCTAAGGATCAAACAAAACAAGTTGTTAAAATAATATATGTCACGTTTGTATCGAACGAAACATTGTCAACACGCAAACTATCTGTGTCTTAAGGCCTCTACACACCGCACGTATTAATACTCCGCCGACGTCTTAGTAAGACGTCTTAGACGTATCTCACAATGATATCATATGGGGTAGTTCAGACCGAGTATTAATACGAAGCCGACGTCGGCGGAGTATTAATACGGAATGGGAAAATACCCCGGCTAGCTACGTGTCGCCGCCGTAGCTCGACTCACGCATGCGCACAGAGCTATGTTCAGCAAGCAAACTTTAATAGCCTTTTTTCTGTCATTATTATTAAAATTATATTACATTAACATAATTTTGTTAAGGTTTTTTTTTTCAGTCTTTCGTTATTACATTAACCATTCTGTAATAATACAATATTTTGGTTTCATACATACAGCGTAATCCAATGTGTTTTATTAACTGTGACATTTATTATAAGTTTGTTTTTATTCAACAATAACAATTACAGTAATACTGAACTGTTACACTCATTCTTTTTTTAGCAGTGTATTAACAAAACGCTCATGTCCCATAAAACAATTTTTGACCTAACAAATTTTATACGCGTATTTATACGACGATAAAAAATATTTTTAAATTTCGTTCACGATTAATATTTGGTGTGTACTACCTTTCAAATGACACCACAATTATAATTTGGGTTCAAAACAATGGGGAAAATGTGGGGTTATTCTTTAACATTGACCTAATGGAAGATCAGTTCAACATGGCGGTCGTGGACAGCGTGATCTTAAAACTGAAAAACTTCCCTCAAGCAAATTGCAAGCCGCTCACTAGGAGGTATTGCTTTCCTGCAGTTGGTGTCTTCTTTCTTAATATCACTACTAATGAGCGACAAAACCTCATTAAACTTTTCTTTGTTTAGCCTATAACATGTTCGAAACTTTTCGTCATCACCCTCCAAGTCTGCCATTAGGTGATGATATTCACCGAACTGTTCCCGCCTCTTGTTTATTCGATGGACCCATTCCGACCTTCCACCTACTGCATACAACAATACCAGCTCTTCATCACTATCACTTGAATCGGTTTCCATCCAGGGCATATCAAAACCAGGCTCACACCACGGTACTGTAAACGCCATCATAAAATTTAAGTGAACTCTTCATACAACGAGCTGTTTGCTGCAGGTAGGTAGAGGGGGTAAATACGTCTTCCATGTTGCTTCTGTGTGTGAACGGGGCACGAAAGACGTCGCTGAGGTATTAATACGCCGAAGACGTATTAATACTCCGGCTACGTGCGGTGTGTAGAGGCCTTTACTTCGTGGGCAACAAAACACCCTCACAAACAACTAACATAAGAACAAACTTGTGCTTGTACATTTGTTATTTTTGAACAATAACTTCGTCTTTTTTTAAAACATACATTTGCTAATATCAACAACTAATGTTGTCACTATGATGATTTGTAGATGACCCTCACACTTTCATATAGAAATCTGTGTACTTTTACTTATCTGTAAAATATGACTGGTTAAATTTTTCACTCTCTTTTTAAAAATTTTTTTTATAGCTCATAGCAAATACTAAGGGAAGTTTTGTTGTATAAAGTTTAGTAAAAATAATATCACTATAAGAATTATGCGTCCAATCTTTGTTTAACTACGTGTCTCTAATAGATATACATGTATATTACCTAGACAAGGTGTGCATATTTATTACTGAAAGTCGGTACAATTTACAAATATTCTAATTCTGTCAATGTTTATTATTCATAAGGGGAAACAATTTTAAAATATTTGAAAAAAGAGGTAATTCTACCATCCTACTAATCCAAATAGCAACTACTTACAGTAGTTCTTCGCGCGATTACCTAGTATCGAAAAACTCGCGTACGCCTCACGGTACGAGATGTTCTAAGGTGATGTGTGTAAGGTAATAACAAAAAATTCAGTCGGCCTATAACCAAGTTCATATTTGAAGCCAAAGAAAATTTAAGTTTAATACTTCTACATTATGTATGGCTGGCTGGCGTAATTCTGTTTACCAAGACTTAGTAGTAACCTATTTCGTTAAATTTCCCTCAATAATAAAATGATCAATGTAAACATTCTTAGTTTAAATTAAGGATGTAAAATTCAAATTATGGAACACTTCATGTAGATTGAAAATAGTTGATTTTCTACTTCTTTGTTCAAATAAGCCGATTTTAAAAAAATTAGTATGTTTTCACTTTAATTGGACAGAAAGATTTTATTATTACAACTTTAAACCACTATAAATCCGGAAACAAATAAATATTTTTGAAAAATAATAAAAACTAAGGATTTAAGGATTTTTATTTATCCTTATATAATATATATATATATATTATATATATATATTATATATATATATATTATATATATACATATATATATATATTATAAGTTGCATTAAATTTATTTTTGCTCTACTTTAAGAAAGCAAAAGTAGTTTTGTGTGTTTCCATAAGATAAAACTGAAAAAATCACATTGTAAATATGTTTGGGACAAGTGTATATGGTACCTAATTTTTGGTTCACTCTGTAGAGAGGATATGCTAGTAATACTGTAGACTATAAACACTGCAAACCCAAAATATTGCCAAAGATCGGTAGGCACTTCATATTTGAGGGTGTGCGCGATTCCAGAAGGGAGATCGTAACTAACGAGTCCTATAATAAGTGCTGTGTTAGAAAATATGAGTAGGCGGCGGGTGGAAGGAAACATCTGCGATAATGAAATCAAAATTCTGTAATTGCAATTGTCAGACTTGCTATAACATGTGAGAATGAGTTAGTTCATGTCCAAACTAGACTAGGCCTAGAGACATAACTTTGCAGATCTCTCTACTTATCAATAATAAAAAATACTGTTTTTATCGCCTATATGATAATGTGCTGTCTCATAATAGTTAGTGTTTCTTAATTGATTTAGGCAATTACAAAGAACCACAGATAAACGAGAAATTTCTGTGATAAAACGTAATCAATGAACACTCAGCATGCAGCTGTTGGATGACTAGATGTGCCGCGAATTTCTTTTGTTTATATGGATCCGATTCTTTGTTTTTAGATATACTAAATTCACTATTATAAACTAATTTACTATTTAACGTAAATAACGAAACAATAAACACCCACAAAATTTGAGATTTCCTTTATCACCTTTTTGTACGAGGGACTTTTTTGATAATTAATTCAGGTTTTGGAACAATCTAATCTTACGAAAAGTAAAATTACTCCGAATTTTGTGTAAGCTAATAATCTATCAAATCAAAGCTCCTTTAAGTTAAAAAAGTTGTGTCAAAAAGGATGGACTCGAGTTGGTAATACTTTTTTCGCAATTTCCATTTCAGAGTTTTATATCGCTAGATTTTAAAATAAAGGTAGTAAGTAAATAAAATAAAGGCTACTATTCATGGCTACATCTTTTTTTTTTAGTTTCTAATATAAACGTAGTAGTCGATATCAATTTTTTAGCCAAAATAACGATTTTGAAATTCCCTGAGAACAAAAATATATATTTGTGGATGATGATTGTCTGTAATCTGTGTAGACCTATACAGCCTAAACGAGTTGGCCAATTTTCATGAAATTTGGTATGTGAATATATTTTGGCCATATCAGAAAAATCAAAATCGTCTAAAAAGATTTTACTTAAATTTTGCTAAAATGTAGTCCCTAAAAGACCCAAAGATTTTATATCTTTTGTTTCAATAGATTTCCATCAAATAACTCAAAAAGAATTACAGTAACAACACGGTAGGCCTACGCACAAACATCTGTCTACTTATTACTTGGTAACCTTGATTCTTGTTTATTTCTGCTTGTAGGCCTTTCACGTGTTGTGCAGAGGCCAAGTGCGCAATTGTTGTGCAATGTAAAGCCATTTAACTAAATGTAAACACTTACTTGTGTATCTTTTCTTGAAATCGTATCTGAACTTTGAACTTGCACAGATATACGAGATAACTTCTTTCTCCACATTACAAACAATTATTACAAACCATGGTGAAGCAACTTGTTTAAATTTCACGTTAGATAATTGTTAGCTACAATTTTAATCAGTTTTTGTTTAATTAATTTACTTGGTCTCGCTGACAATCCAATTGTTTTCTTTATTTACGAAATCAATTAAACCAGCTTGTCATAAATGAAATGACATAAACTGGAGTTTCTTAGTTAACTGAAACCTTGACCATCGTCACCTCGGTGTTTTTTTGTAATGAATTACGAGAATTTGTGTGAGAAGGTGTTTATGAAAATTTTGTCGTCTAAATGAAGAAAACATGCCAATAGACTATGCCTTATATATGATATAGCATAAGAGAGATAAATAAATTATATATTATCTTTGATGGATTATTTTGGTTAACCTAATCTCTAATTTATATGATTTTCTAATGAATCAACTGTTATTAAATTTGAAAAACTGGTTGTTTGGTAACGAACGTTGAAATGGTTTATAAGCTTTCAAAAAATAGACAGCTGATTTGTAAGTTCTTATAGGCTTAAAATATTTGAACTTTTTAGTCAATCAAGACAAACCCGGGTCAAAATTAAAAATAATGCTCTTTCGTCAAGACACTTAGGTGACACTTGCAAATGGTGAAATAGAATATTGGAAAATTTCAAAAGTAACTCAGATTAGAGTTCATAAATATTTTCAGCATCCTCCATTTCGAAACTTTTGAATTTAATTAATTGGTGTTGAGCTTAACCTAGATCTTTATGAAACAAATTTCATAAAAATAAGGAAAAATCAGAAATTAATACTTCATAGATCTAAGACGAAGAGAAAAATTGCCCAAATATGGATTAAATAGGTTGTTCTTTTTTTCCTAACATGCCTTAATTACAACATGTCCTAGACATATCGTTCATTGATTTCCTATTTATTTTCGTTGCTGACGTAGAATCTATTTCTGTACTACTAAATATTGATTTAAATCTTTGAATGTAAAGTAGACCTGCGTTTTATCATTTATATACATTGATACATTGGAACAAGTCTGAAATGTATTTCCGCTGGTTCTATTTCTTTAGTATAAATAAAACAAGAAAGTAATGTTATTCAACATTGGGTACAGATATTTTTAGTAGAAATGATGAAAAAAAACAACTAACTTTAGGGCTGAATTTTGTAATCTCGACAAATTGTCGAAATATCTAATTTGATCAAAATAATGTATTTTTTATGGTAACTAAAGAGGTAGGCCTGTAGGCCTTGCCAACTTTTTCATCAAATTTCTTAAGGGTTTTATTGATTTTTTTCCCCTTCAGAATTAAAAAAAAAAATTGTTGTTGAAAGCCGAAAAAGGAAATGAATGAAAATGACATTCCTGAAAATCTATCCAACTGTTTAGACTATTTAGACGGTACATAACGAAGTCCGAAAATTCTTTGAATAATGCTTGAATTTGTATTTTTAAACTTCGAAAAAAAACATAAAACTGTATAATAAATAACATATTATTTTTAGTCTCATAAGAAACGGGGGAGGGAGGAATTATGAAATACAAAGAACTTATTTGCAATTTCGATCAAATTTTATATTTCTGTAATCATGAACCAATACTTGGCATTAACATTCTCTTTATTAATGTCTACTGGAAAATATAATAGCTTCTTAAATTACGCCCGTCTTGTTCTTCGTGTAAATTTACGGGCGAAAATTAGTCTATTTATAGAAGTGGTAGCCTATAATCAACTTTTGTGAAATTTTTTAAGGAATTTTTATTTTGTTCAGGGTTTTTAAATTCAAATTTTCAAGAAATCAAGAAAGGTTCAAGAAATCAAATTTCTCAATAAATGGGTTTTGTAGTGCAAAACTAAAGTACCGAAAGGAGAGGTTTGGAAAAATAATACTAAAATCGATTTAACCGTTTGAGCTATAGAGACGATACTTTCGGTAATCGGCAGTCGGACGTCCATTATCCTTCAAGTTTGTTTGTAGATTTGGTCTTATATAAGATATTTGAAACAAATAGTTATAAAGTAATTGTTTTTGTACGCACACTTTGAGAAGAAAAAACATAAGACGTTAACTTAAAACCAACAGCTTTAATAATTAGAATAAAACATTAGGCCTACTATATTTATGCTGTTTGCAATTTTTACCAAATTCTGTACTAATATTAGTTTTTCAAATGGCTTGGACAAATTTGCTAGCCGTAATAGGAATCCAAAGAATGTTTGTATTGCCAATTCCATTAATTTGTAAGTACAACTGCAGCATTAAACTTAAAACACATCAGCTTTAAAATGAAACATAAAGACGAGCGGTTTAACAACTCTTCAACTTTTTAACATTTTTGTTTTCCGAATATTAAGGAAAATTATCTCAAAAGCTTACTTACGTTAGTGAGTTCGGGTTTGAACATCTCAAGGAAACCTAGCTGGATCTACACTTTTTTCATGTAGTCTTGGGTTAAATCCCTCTCTTCCATCTTCCCTATTAGTTCTTTCAACCAACTCTTGTATTCTTCCGACCCTAGCGCCATTCGAGTATTTGAGAGCTACAGGTCTTTATTTTCTTTTCTTATTACTATGTGTTATTACTATATATGCCTCGGACTGTTTCAGTAATACCTTGATTAGGTTGTCCTCAGTCCGTCATGTAGACGTAGCTACAGCGCTGTATCGCCAAGCATAGTCGGCTTCGTCAGGCTAAGCACTTACACATAAACACATAACATGTAACACAAACACGGGTTGATTTGAAATAATATGAGTAAAACTCTTTGTCATTGAAATTAAAAATTGTCTGTGACCATTATTATGGTTATTCCTATCTTGCGACCGGTAGCCGACTGGATGGGAGTAAGGAGTCTTTATTTATGTCTTTAGTTTGGCAATTGTGTCGTAGATAGGGTTGGAGATGAAGTTCAATTTGTCATTTAACATATTGTCTGAACTATTTTTATATTATTTGTAAATTTGGAAATCTTCTAATATGTTCATTGAAATTCTTTTTTTAGTGTTGTGTAATATTTCTAAATTTGTTTCCATATCTGTGTAACTATGATTTTCGTTAATTAGAAGTTCCGCATAGTTTGAAGTTTTTTTACTGTTATTGTTTTTTTATGGTTGGCGAAAAAAACAACAGCCTATACTTTTTAGACCTCACCATCACCAAGTATAATAACAAACATACATATAAAATCTTCATGAAACCCACTCAAACTAACCACAGGATACTCAATACATGTAACAGCTTCATCCACAGAGTTATCAATATACTTATGAACCAAGAAGACTAACTTCATCAATTAAATATCAACAATAAAACAAATTTCGTTATTTAAGGATATGATCCAATATTGATGGACAGATTATTGATCAAAAATAGGAAAAAATATTTGTGATGGAAATGCTCGTGCTGTCCAGAGAGAGTATCAAGCTGGGTACTCTGACTGTCGGCTTTCAAGTCCAGATGTGTTCACACGATTGCATCAACGTCTTGTGAAGAGAGGTACAGTTCAGAAACAACCTAAAGAGGTAGGAGCTGTGTATGATGTACGATTAGAGGAAGTAATTCTCAATTCGGTTCAAAATGATCGAGGAGTTAGTAGTAGGGAACTTGCCAAAGACGTAGGCGTACCCCAGTGGAAAGTTTTGGACATTTTACATAAAAACAAGTTCCATGCATTTCATTTCATTTCAGAGTTCAGTTTTGTCGTTGGTTGCTAAACAGAGATATTGAAAAGTATTATTTGTTCAGAAAAATCCTATGTACTGATGAATCTTTGTCTACCAGAGAGGGAATTTTCAAGTCATAATATGCACCACTGGGTTGAACAAAATCCAAAACAGACTAGAGAACAGGTTTTTCAAACATATTTTTGTATCAATGTGTGGGGCTGGAGTCATAGGGGATCAGTTGATAGGCCACTCTGAATGGAGCAGCTTATCTCAATTATTTGCATCACGATCTCCAAGATCGTCTTCTAGATGGAATCGACCATGTACAAAGAGTCCAACTAATATTCTAACAGGATGGTACCCTACCGCATTTCACTGGGCTAGTATGTCAAAGGCTGACCGAAAATTATACTGAGTGGATTGGACGCAGTGGAAATGGTTCATGGCCGGCCAAGTCATTCATGGATTTTTTTGTGTGGGAGGGGGGTTCTTTAAACAAGAGGTTTACTCTACAGCACCTAATTCTGAAGTAGCATTGAGGAATAGAATAACACTGCTGCACAAAAGCTGAGAGGAATAATGTCTTTAAAAATAATTGTCGGATCCGTGAGGAAGCGAGCAAGAGCTTGTATAAGAAAACAAGGAAGACATTTTGAGAACTAGTTGTAAACTGTTTGCTGAGATTTGATAAATTTTTTGTCAAATAATTTTATTACGTTGATGAGTGTTTAGTTATTTGTTTGTAATAAAGGTATTAACTAAATTGGAAGGATTAAATTTGATTATTTACCTATTTTCGAACCATTCAGGTTTTTGACATTTTTTAACTCAACTTGTTTTTTAATATTCACATCCTATAAAAGCTTACAAAATGATGAAGTTTTCAATATGACTTGTTACCTCCTTGTATACAGAGTGACAAAACAATAATAAGAGGTAGATCAGTCCAATGATTTCTTAGTTTTTAGAAACTGTAGCAACTTTGCACGTTGACTCAGCAAATGAAGGTGATTCCTTTGTTTAACCTTAAGTAATGACTCACTCTTATTGGAAATTTTGGGTAAAACAAGAAAATGGTATTATATGCATAGATACACCAACTGGTAGCCGAGAAAACATAAATTTGTGTCAAAGACCCTAGATTTTTAAGGAAAATTGAAAATAATTTATTAATAGATGAACTTTGGGATTTGAACTTAATAATATGCACATCTAAGTCATATTTACTTTGTAATTCAACCCAAAACGATTTGTCACACAGATGATCAATCACCCTATATATGAATTATTAAATTTCGTTCACTTAAACACATATTTCAAGATAGAATTTTACAGCATAAACATGAAACCTAAGGCAAAACTGTTCTTCAGTATCCCAGGCATTGCCTATTTGTCTACGGCTCTTGTTCATTTTACATGGAAGCTGATATAAAATATAGCTCAAATAATGACACCAGTTTCAAGAAAAAATTTAATGAATTTTTTAAAGACCGATGTTTATAGCTTTTTTTCTATGGAAGAGTTAATGGAGTTTAGACGTATCTGAGACACTTCTTCTATTGTGGTATTTTTGTATCATTTGTTATCTATTTTTGTATTACTTGTTATCTAATATGATGTGTTTGACAATTCCTATATTATTATTGGCATTGCCAAGATTTGTAATCTAAGGGAAGCTGGATAAATAAATATAATAAATTAAAAAATATATCCTTTCCCCCCATACTTGAAACAACTCTTCTCCCGATACCACAGATTATTTGCCTACCTGTTCTTTCTCTTAATATTCAATATATTGGTTGTTTGTCAATTGGGCCTAAATCTGTCTCCTGATATGTCTCTAACAGGACGTCTGGTGCCATGTTCCTGTTTGTCATTATAAACTATGTGGCTGTGCTCCTCCCTGTCATTCATGACTTTGATAACTTGAGGATGGTTCATACCGTCAAATCTGGTCTCGTGAATTATAAATTCTGTTCCTACTATCATTCCATTTATTTCGTCATTTATAATTTTGATGGATGCTGTTGTTGCACACACTTAGGTCCTCTATCAAAGAAGCAATATACTTGATGGGGTTCATATACTGTGCATCATGCCTCGTCTCAGGAACGTGCAAAGCAGTATTAATGGACAATCGTTTGTGCATAATGTAACTTGCCCATTCATATGCCTAAATCTTCGCTATGAGTTTCTGCAATAGTCCACCAATGCTATATTGTAATATAGCTGGATTCAGACCCTTCAAAATTTGTGTGCATATCTTACACTCAGGCATCTCAGGATCCAGCCTCGTACATAGATAGAAACTCTATGTCTGTATTGTACTGAATTACTGTCTTCCCTGCTGTTCTACCCTATTATTCAGTTTCATTGTAAGGATCTCCTCCTGTTGAAGCGCAAAAATCGTAGAAAATGTCCCCAAACACTATCCCATGTTAAATTGTTATTTTTACGTTCATAGTTTTCAAAAACATGTAATAGTTACCCCTTCTAAATACATTGGGAAATAAATAACTTTTTTACTACTATCCCAACAATGGCCAAGGCCACTCATTCAAAACATCCAATATGACTAATAATATCTTCTTGTCCAGTCCCCTTAAATTTCCCTCAATCAATAAATGGTAAATGTTTGGTCCTTGTTACTAGTTGGGGTTTAATTTGTTGTGGAATGTTTTCGGCTGTGTCGGCATTTGTTTGAAAGTGTACTTGGTCACAAATATTATCATCTTGAAAAGTTACATGTTTGGTTTTTCTTGTTTCGTGTTGGAGTATCATCCATTTATCATATACTAGAGTGTTGTCACGGCTCATTCCCACATCTTTAGCAAGTTTTATCATCCACAAGTATGAATGTAGTATTCTAAATCCGCTTGCTGGTGGTACTTCTAAGCCCAATTCTTCACAAATTTTTATTGCTACAGTTTAATTTAAGTTTTTCAATTCTGCTAGGGTTAAATTCATAAGATGCAGTACAGATTGTTTTAACTCGGTTAATGTGAGCAAATATTTGATAGTGTGGTTAAGTATAGGTCTGTTAATGATAAATTCATATAAGATTATTGTCCCAAAATTTTTCTAATAATCGTTTAAATATGTACCGGTACTTTAAAAGTTGATGCCTGTGTGTATAAACATTTTACGATGGTTCAGCCACTTATGTTGAGATGTTCACAGTGTGCAAATCCTTTTGTTACACAATGTGAACTACAAAAGAAGGCTTACTAGTCGATAATTATCTGTCTATAAATTCGATTACTCAATTCGCCAAATTTACCAAAATTTGTATTCCAGAAATGGGAAGTTTTATGTTTTAAAGGAAAGAAGAAGCAATGGGAAATGTTAACTACAGAATTTTGCTTAGTTGAAAGAAAATATGTATTGCTTGTTTAAATTAAAGTTTAAAATGTATCAAGTCCATAATTAATAATGGTTGATACATGTAATAATCAACGTTTAATTGAGACGGATTACCATTGTATATTTAGTGTAACAATTATCATTTTTAAATAAATATTCAGCATCCATTTTCCATGTAAAATTTTAACATACATTATTAATAATTCAACCTAAAATGAAAAGAACATTCAGTAATCTATAGTAATCTAGGATGTAATCACATTTATATCTTTATTCATTCAGGTTTTCTTTTGAGTAAAAACTAAAATTCCTTTATCTGTAGCAAGTTTTATCATCCGCAAATGTGAACATAGGTATTCCTGCTCGATGTACCATTTGTTGGGAATAGGTTTTTCCTATACTTAAGTTCTACAGGCTCAAAATATATAATTAAAATAAATAACAAGCTTGGTGGTTCAAGATAAATGATAATTTATAATTGCCTGATTATCTTTTAACAATTTATCTTTTAATTGAACTTCTCTGACTCTGATATTATATAACAGTTTCTTTACAAACAATACTTACTATTCTTAACAAACTATAGACTCATTT
The DNA here is from genome assembly GCA_963513935.1 of Aphrophora alni. Taxonomy (NCBI): domain Eukaryota; kingdom Metazoa; phylum Arthropoda; class Insecta; order Hemiptera; family Aphrophoridae; genus Aphrophora; species Aphrophora alni. The sequence continues at coordinate 69,952,758 of OY740767.1, forward strand.
AACATAGAATAACTTTTTCAAAATGATTAAATAGTAGTGTTTAACATTATACATGATATGTTATATAGTCAGACTTTTAAATCTTCAATCCAGAACAATGACGATACTTGGGATTTTAATAGCTTATATTTCAAAACACATTAGTCTGGTCACCTTCTAAGTGGATTGTGAAGTCCTATCTACTACTAAAGTTGAAACGTCTCTAGGTTGGCCGCCAGCATCCCCTCGTCCTTCAAACATATCTCACCCAACTGACCCCATTTCTAGGTCATCAGGGGTTTATATATAACTTCACTATCTGTGTTGGGTAAATAGGCTGCAAGCCATGCAGTTGCAATACTTTTTGTTTTCTTTCTCAATGATTGTCATAATTCTGATATTTAACTGGTGCTAATACTACTTAATATCTCAATTACATATTTCAAATAATAACTAAATATTATAATAATAAATAAATAATAATATTTTTATCCTAAGTTTTAAATCCTTAATTCTAACAGGACACTGTTAGAAATCCTAACTAATATCTTCCTTGTTGCCTGTTTTTTTTTTAATTGAGGATGGTGAGATCCACCTGTTGGTTGGTTGCGACATTTGAGATTCATGTGTCCTCTTTGCCTGCAGTAAGTGAGTGATGTCAGAATATGGCCTAAAATAATGCTGTCTAGACTCCGAATTACAGTCCAGACTAGCTCTTTGGTTGTCTGTGATAATGGTGCTTCCAAAAGAAGAGTACTTCAACAACCAAGAGTTCAAAGGGTTCTGTGCATATGGCATGAGGATGCTTGATTCTAAAACGTGTGTCAGGGTATATTTTAATTAAGATGCTTTAAACTTCATTAATTTCCCCAAATCAAAACAGTCCATGTGCGGGATGGTGGAAACAAACTTTTTTCTGTAGGGTGACTGACTAATCTAACCACAAACAATCAGTTACAACTTGGTTAGGGTTACAAACTGTAAAGACAGAAAAATTGTGTTCAGTTGGTATTGCCCCAGTCAAGTTGTGTAAGTCAGCTCTGAAGTTTGGACCAGAAGGGAATTTGTATGATGGTATAACTTTTGATGAACTCAGGGGAGCTAAAAACCCCCTTTTCTTAACTGGCTAACACCTCTTTGCCAGTTGAGATGTCAGCTTTAAGTTATGTAATAAGGGGAGATTCCAGATCCACCACCAGTGTTGAAAAGGTTTTTCCCAGGAGGCTCAGACGCACCTCAAAAACACTCACTCGAGCCAAACCCCGTTAATCTCTTCCCACTTTGCTGCTTCAAGATTCTCTACATCGTTGCTAACAACACAGAGGGTGTTGCCAGCTAATTTTAATTGTTGAGCGATCTTTTCAGCGCTGAAATAAGCCATACTGGGATCAACTCCTCCATGAAGGAGGTTTTTCAGAAAAATCCTCATTTTTCACATCATGTCTACACTTGATCGTCACCTCGAAGGCAAGCTCTGTCTTTTTTAGGTAATCGATATTTTTAACATGTCTCGCATGATGTAAAAGATTTAATGGAGAAAAGGAAAATTTTAAAATATTTAAAAACATTTAAACTTAAGAAAAACCAATGTTTCAACACCAACCAACAAAATTTTGTTTACAACTGTTTTAATTTTGTTGTTTTGAGTGTTTTTAAAAACATTTTCAGAAGTTTTATGGGTATATTTATTTTTAGTGTTTAGTAGTGGATATCAATGCAGGTTAATAAATTAAACTATTTTATTATTAAATATGTAATTTACCAATGTTCTAACTCAAAACATTTTTTTAATGCAATTAAGAAAAATTTCAAACAAATCTGTCATTTTTTAAAAATATTTTTTATTATATTTTGAAGATAGTCCCTTTTTGACTGTGCCGAAAATTTATCTAACTGCACCACCCATATAATGATATAAATTTAGTTACAGTAATCTAACATTTAAATTAATTAATTTACATTTTTGAATTTGCTCTTCATAAATGTCTTTTCTTTTCTTTTTATATAATGAAATTGTTAGGTTGCTTCAGATTTTGATGGCTGATTGTAGAGTTGACCTCTTTTAATTTTTTATTTATTTATTTTTTTTTTTTTTCTTCGATTCCTCGAACCAGTACAAACTGTAAAAAGTAAAATTATCTATCATTAGAAAAAATTATTGATTTCAAAATTAGCTAATTCAATAAAAGATTACACTATTTATAATTTTTTTTAATCGCAAATTTGAATAATATTGTAAAACATAAAAGAACATTTACTAATTAAAATTTGAAAAGAATTTTTTAGTATTATTATTAATAAAATTAAATTAAATAAATATCAGTTAAAATAGAAAAATTAATTTAAATGAGTCAAAGTATGAAAATTCATGTTTAAATAGATCTGAACAATTTTAAACAGAGTTAGATTGCTCACAAGAGCATATAGTTTAGTTAAAATTTTGTCACAATAGATTAATAAAATTAATTGAAATAGTTAACTTCTTAGAATCTCAAATCATCATAGTTAGTAAGTATTACAATATGTCTATATTTTTTTTCTCACCTTTTGTGGTTTATTTACTTATCTATTATTATTATTAATTTCTCTTTTTTTTAATTTTTTTATATTACTTTTAAGGAATCTAATACTACATTAATGAAACAATAACAATGGATTACACTGAATGAATAAAAGCTTTGCCTTTTATTTATTTAGCTAAAGATGAAAAACATGGGATAAAGTTCACATATATAAAATTATAAGAAAATAGCAACTCCATAACCAAAAGAGAAATAGCAAAGTTCAGGACATAAGGAAATTCATAATCACAAAAAAAAATACACAATATATTTGAGAAGTGTTTATCACTATCAGTCTTTTCCGAACAATTTTATAATATTGGAAATTAGAAATAGTTAGGTTTCCTTGTTAATATTGCGTTTTATTAGAATTTAATTTATTCTGAAGCCTTCCGTTTAAAATTCCGTGTTCGATTGTTTACTTACTTCTGACTTCATGTTTGTACGTTAGTCTGGGGAATATCGATTGTGTTAACCTAATAATTTTCCTGGTAAGTTGGAACATTTTAAATTCATTTTGAGGTGGCGACTATGGGTTAAAAATGTCGGGAAATATTTTTAATTTAGCCAAATCGTAACGAAGTCGGGGATTCTGTTCTATCTAGGCGCCTTTATATATCAGTTTCCCGTCAGATGTCGTTTGAATGACATTCCTTTAAGTGTCACCCCTTTTATTGAATCTTGGTATTCAATATATTTCGAATTGTTACAGTACCATATAACTTGGATTTTTTTATTTTACACCTGATTTTGTAGTACGAGTAAATTCCAAATTCCAAGCTAGGCGTTAAAACGAAATGTTTTAAAACCATGTTAAAAAAACATGTTTTTTTTACTAAATAAAATTCACTTTGATAACATTTTCGATCCTTAAACAAATTTTAAATGTTGAAAATTGCAGCACTTTCACACTTTTTAAATTTTTGCAAGCACTAGTTGTATCTTACTACAGCTGATGAAAGAAACTCAATGTTGGATATTAGATTTTTGAAAGTATGCCACAAAGATGAGTGAGAGAGACAAAGATCGACCATGGAGTTTACAGAAAGCATTTTAAAGACTCAATCGGATAACTAATCTGTTTTCAAAACTGCTTTAAAAAATAAAAAGAAATATTGTTTTACTTTTGTTATGTTTTTACATGAACAAAACAAAAATAAAAAAATCATGAAATCGGATGAATAACAAACGACCTTTTGCTAATTTTTTAGCTGTTGCTCAACTAACATTGTTAATATCGTATTGTAAACTGTTATTTTACCTTAGAATTTAAGGTGTATAGCACATGCCTTTCATGGTTAGAATGAACAAGTTACTTCATACTTCATCCATTGCAGTCTTGATCCTAAGAATGATTCTACTCTTCAACCTACCCAGTTCCCTTTCTGAACACCAAGTGTTCTCTACTTACTTTCCTTAGGGCCTTCCTCTCTATTGTCTATCCAAAATCCATTACTGTTTCATCTTCACGGACTGTTTCAGCAGTTGGAACTAATGGAAAGGTGGATATATGGATTTTTCTCTAGTACATCATTTTACATAACATAATATACACAACACTTTACATCTTTACTAAAGCTTCAGGATTTAAAACATTAAGCTTCTATATAGAACACGGGCTTCACTTGTAGTATCAAATGAAAGGTAATCAAAATGAATCCAGCTATAAATTATCAAAGACTGAATTGAAATTTCCCAGTTTCATAGCAATGAATTAATCAATTAAAAAATTATCTCTTTTTATTGATATGGAGTTTGAGCACAACACTTCTGTTCAAAATTAAGATAGTCCTTAAAAAGAGGTTCAAGTGGCTAAGACAGAGAGCTATGCCATATAAATATAAATTAATAGAGTAGGGGGACAAGAGATCTGATGGATCCAAGCTGGAGCAAGAGTGAGAAGGGGGGGGTTCTCTACTCAGACCTTACAAATACCTTTCTTTACAAGAAACAAATCAATTCCTACAAAAATATATCCTAATGAGTCCTATGTAGAGAGGATAATCTAATAAACCCAAATTTAATTGATTTAATATCAAACCAGGATTCTATATTTTGAACCATGTTTATAAAGGGGGACTCCTTAATAGGTCATAAAAATATATTTAATACTTCATTTAGATTCTCAGTGGCATATGAAATAGAGTGCTGAGGATAAGCTAAAAAATCTACTCTGGCAAATCACATTCTTCAAACCAACCACAACTTAGATTTAAATAATATTAAATTAGATCTGAGTAGATAAAAAGACCTATTTTTCACTTGTCTTTGTTTTCATTGTTTACGCCAATATAATAACTTTTGCATCAATTTAGAGGATTAGTTGATATTTGATTGTTTCTTAGTTTAAGTTTCATTTTATATTATCCGTTTAGTTTCAATTTACAATATATTCTAATTTCATTTTTATTTAAAATCATTATAATTTGTAAAATTTATTTGTTGATCTATTTTATTTTCTAAAATTTGATAGTGTACTTGGTACTTGTGTATTTATCTAATCTACATTTTAGTTTACCAAAAATTCCAATAGGTCAGGTTATGTTACATATGCAGACTGAAGAAAATAATCAGTTTAAAACCAATATAAATTAACAAATCAGCAACATAACAAGACAACCCTCTATTAATACAAATAATGATTCTTGTAAGTGTTGCAGGATCACTGACCTCATAGTAACATGATCTAGACCAGATGAATGGCCTGCCTTGAAAGAATTGCAGTGGGGAAAGGAAAGTCATTAGACAGATGACAGAACCTAAAAAGATTTGCAAAAGGATGTTTTGAACTTATAAAAAAAAAGGAGGTCCGTATAGTACACAACTACCATGTATTTACTTGTTGGTTTAGCTTATTAGTTTATATTTGTAACAAATATAAAGGATAAACATAATGCCAAGAGCGTTGACCCTTCCAGATATGGGTCAGTTAACAGAGCCAAGAAGGTTTATGTTTATTCTGTATTAGTTTAGCTGAAAACCTCTGAGGATAATGACTGTATCATTGAAATGTACATGAGGAGTAATGTAAAAACGGGTCTTAATTTTGTTTCTTGTTTTTGTGGTTCATGGAATCCTTGTTTTCCTCATTGTGTATATTTTCTGTTACCGAAATTCACTACAGTTTTCCTTCTAACATGGATTCTGATAAAAGTAGTTTATTAAAGTATTAAGTAATAATACATTTCAAGATAAAATAAATACTTGCCTCGATATTGAAATTTATATCCAAATAAAAAAGTTTTATAAATACAGTAGAACTTCCCATATCCGACCATGACGGGACCGGGCCGTGGTCGGAACGGCCAAAAGGTCGGATATCGGGAGGAGCGTTAAATGCCGTTCCCAGGTACAAAAAATGCCACACAGTACTGTAATACAACTTTATTACACCTTTAAAAATATTGTGTATACTTTTCAAACATTTTCTGACATGAAATTAAATACGTAAATATTGTATATTCAACTTGTAAAACTATTGATTATCATTTATAAGTTGTAATGATTTTACATTTCAAACTTTTACTGTTACGTTAAACTTTTACTTTTACGTTAAACTCGTCACAAAGCTTTTTTTACAGATTCCCCTCTGTCAAGTCTTTTTAACACATTTAACCGCGTCTCAAACGGAACCAACACACGCTTCCGTTTTCGTAACTCGCTCATTTTTATTTACTGTATATACTGTGCGTACCTGTCAAAGAAAACTGAAAAGAAATGTTATATTTTCCATAATGCATACTAAATTGATTCGTGGAAAAAAAGCGACCCATCAAACGTTTTTGCAGGTGTATGTCTGCTATATCGACGGGTGCCAATGCCGCTGTGTTATTATGCCGCCGACAATGGGATACCGCTAACGAAAAAGTCGTTTGATATCGCCGCCGCTTTGGTGCCGCGGTGTTTTTACGTCGCCGACTTTGGGATACCGGGATCGACAAAGTCGTTTGATATTGCCGCCGCTTTGGTGCCGCAGTGTTTTTACACTGCCGACAATGGGATACCGCTTTCGACAAAGTCTTTTGATATCGCCGCCGCTTTGGGTTTAAATTACAATTTATTTTTTGCCCGTATTCCCGATAACCCAGCATTTCACAAACTCGGCCCACTTCCGGTTCACATTACGCTGAGTTTGCGGGACTCTACTGTATCGATGAGTCACTTTTTCAAGTCTGTACAGGCTCGCGAACGGAAACGGACTGTGAGAGCGCGAGTAAACAATAGACAGAAGGACGGTCGGACACTAGGTCGGATATCGGGAGGAGTCGGATGTGGGAAGGTCGGATATGGGAGGTTCTACTGTATATACAAACGTAGTAACTGTATGAACTTTTCACACCCTCTGCACTTCTTAGGCAAACTGGAGAAAATTTTTGTACTGGCATCGTGCATGTAGCAAAGATTCAATTTAAAAGAAAAAAGATTACCAAATGTATTAAAAATTAATGCTTTTATTTCAACTTTGTCTAAACTTTAAGGTATTTTAGTAATACATTAATATAGAAATAAGCTTACTATTTTACACAAAATGCTTTAAAATAAGGATTAACCAACTATACAGCTGTAGAAAATGCAATTCATAGGTTGAAATTATATTAATAATAATAGCAATAATAATAATAATCTTAACTCTTATAAACAAAATACTGTATAATATTACATCATTTAACAATAGCATAACAATCTTTATTCGACAACAAGGAAGCAAGCAAATTCAATGTATTTCGTACTAATACAGTAAACCAAAGGAAACATTTTTAGTTGAGTTGTCTTCGATATAAACAGTTACCTCTAATTCATCTTCATTGACATAAATTTAGCATGTCAACAGCTTTATAGTACACCAACTTCTTCAGCTAATTATAAATAGTTAATTACAAACAAAATTATCTATTTTTATAACAGTATTTACAATTTTGATAAAGAAATTAAAATATAAATGTAGGATTTATGAAGCTGAGATTTACAGATGAAGCATGGGCAAATAAAATTTGCACAATTCAATGTTAGATAGAATTAAAATTAAATCTATTTATACATCTTAGATCAATATAAAACAATTGGAGTACTTTAGGATATTAAAAAAAACAGTATTTTATATAAATATATAATTTAATTAAACCGTATAGAAAATTAGAATAAAATAAAGTAAAATCTTCAATACATTGTAGTATATTTTCCTTTTAGACTAATTTGAATATACAATATAACAATATTGACTGTATAATGTTATAATTATCTAAATTAATTTTTTCTTATGAGAGAAAATAATTATTTTAAAGAAATCTGAGAAAATTAAAACTAGGTTGAAATGATCAGAGTATATTTAAAGAGCATAGTTTTAATACGATTCCATGTTTAAAATGTGTTCTGGTCATTATTCTTTGCTAGTATTGTAATGAACTGGCGGAGCTTATATTGATGTAGTACAGTAAACTCTCATAAATCCAGACTATCGTGGCGGACAGCCGGTCCGGATTCCGAAAAATCCGGATTTCCCGGAGTCGAGATAAGTCGGCCCCGGGGCCGATACGAGTGGTGATAAGCCGTACATGCAATCGATACCGGCCCATGCCGATACCCAACGACACTTGTTACACTCTGACACATTAACTAATGGTACTGTTACTGTAATGTACATAATACAGTACTGGACTGCAATTAAGTAAAACACAGGGTAGGGTGTGTCAATTACCTCAGCCGCGCGGAAACTTCCACTGCTCGTGCGTGAATCATTACAAAATACGTCATTCATGCAATGCGGAAGATCGCGTGAAAATTGAAGGCGCTAAAGCGGCAAATTGTTATTAAAAAAAATTTACCATCCGGTCCGGAATTTCATGATCCGAATTTATGAGCGTCTACTGTACCTGGATATCATGAAAACAAGGAAATCATGGTCTCCAGCATAAACATGAGCAATTTAGTGATTTTTCTAATTGTCTGCAAGAAGTTGAGATTAATGATAAACATAACTCCAGGAAACCCTATAAGACTTATTAATGTTCAATTTCTTGAATTTTAAAGAATGTTTTCAAGAATGTTATCCACTTTCGAATTACAATTTATTTCTTAAACTTTTTTTAGTATTTTAAAAACAGTATTCAGTGCTCTGATTAGGAAAGATAAGTCAACTGACATTGATTGGACAACTCCGTCAGTGTTGGTAAGAAAATATTAATGTTAGAGTAATGAGCATACTTCATCCGAACATATTCTAATGGTGTGAACCCAGCTTTATAGAATTTATAAAAACTAACAAAAAATATATAAGCGTATATAACCAGCAATAAATGCAAATTACAAAGAGCATCACAGTTTGTTGAATCGAATAATGTGCATTTCCTTTTTATAATAAACATAATTGTTATTGCTCAATGCAACAAATATTAAAATTACATAGTTAGTTATTATGTGTCTATTTTTATAGTGTTACAAAAAATTCCTTTAAAAAGACATAAATTTACTTATACCTATTTTCCAGTATTGTTTTGTGTTTATTCTTTTCTATTCACTGAATAAATTTAACAACAATTGCAAATGAAGAACATTTAAAAATAGAAATGGAAATTTCAAAATGGTATAGTGCTTTAAAATGTTGGTAATTTTATTTATCACTTAACCACATATTATAAACACTACAATAATAGGTACTTTTCATCAATGAACGATTTTAATTTTTGTCCTACAATTTAAGGTGGTCACAAATATAATGGTTTATGATAAGGAATCTAGTGGTTGGTGATCTACTGCTAAAGATATTATAGTACTGTATAAACAAAACAATTTTTTATAGATATATTATGTTTAGTTTATATTTTTTAAAGATGAATTTGTTGATATTAAAATTGAAGTTAATATTGATGTCATTTCTAAATATATTCTCATTTTATAATTATTGTTTATTTGACACAGTAATGTCCTATTGTTATAATCATAATTTTAAAAGTGGAAAATGTTCCTGATAATAAATAGTTCTTCTTTAATAGAGCAATGCCTCCAGAAATCAACATACAGGAAATAGTATTATGCAATTCAAAGAATAAAACAGTAATTAGATGAAACTTTTCTTGTTCATTAGATAATGTTTTTTCTTCATTTCCACCAACAAATTGTATAAGCCACTACATCACTATGAATCTATTATATTACACTGTATTACCAAATCAATTTTTCCACAATAATTTTAATTGTATCTTTTGTGATAAATTAATTTATTAGTTCAGTTTCTTTAAAATTATTGAAATATTTATCATAATAATCTCAGAAACTAGTTTTATCTTCTTTTCTTTTAAATCAACTAAAAGAAGCTAGTAAAACCTTTTAGTGCCAGTACTGCAATAGTACTATGTGATACAAATGAGTCATGAAATAAATACTTATAATTTTATTCGATTTAAAACACCTTAAAGTTGACTGATTGACTGGTTCATTAAAATAGCTTATTTTTTGTCCTCTTTATTTCTTTAAAACTGTTGATGATTATGTAAATCTGAACTTTAAATAGGGAATAAAATATTTATTTACTTGTAAATTATTTGAATTAGATTTTATTTGTTTTTTATGAACATATCATATTAGGGACTAGATTTAAAAGTAACAATACAATAGTTAGTCCTTCTACTAATGTAGCCTATACTTGGTATATATAATTCATGGTATTCTGTTAATTAAAAGATGTATTAAAAAAAAAAAGTTGTTGTTGTTTTATTTTGATATATTATGATACCTCTACTCTTACTGCCATTAAAACAAAATCAACCATTGGTGTGTCTTTTATTAACATTATTTATATAATCATAAAAAATACTAAACCACTTATAAATGTTCTAGAAAAAAAAAACTAAAATTAAATTTTCTGTAAAAAAAATAAAATTGTTACTAGTTAGAGCAGAATATTTTTGATATATATTTCTGTCCCATTTGCAAAAATAAATTTAAACAATTTATTACAAACACTTATGAAAAAATGTTAAAATAGCCATTAGGAAATAGAACACACATGGCAAAAATTTTCTTCACTGAAAATTCTTCTCTTGATAGCGAATTTGTATAAAAGTAAATTATTATAGATATTGGTTTAAATAAAAAGTATATGTTTCTCATTTTTAAGTGACTTTTAACGTAGAGTGTAAAATTCAAGAATAATAGATTCTCATTTTTCAAGGAAAGAGACAATATTTGTTTTAACTTAACTTTCTGTATCATGCAACAGGAACAAATACATACACAAAAATCAGAGAATATGTTAACATTCTTATGTTTTGTCTCTATTATTTTAGCGATATGACACATGACAGAACCAATTATCTTCCAATTTTACTGACATCTTTACTTCAATCTAAAACCCAATTATTAAATCTTCAATAAAAATTGTAAAACTTTTACTTTGTTCAGCTAATTTCATTCATTAAAAATATCGGGAGAAAGCTCAAAAATTAAGTTAAAAAAAATAAATAATAAAATCTATTTTGATGAAAATAAATATCCTGTTATAAACTGAAATTTCACAATTAACTTTCTTATTTTATTTTTATTAAAAAATATAGCTCCACCAATATTTTTTTATACAAATTCACTAACTTTCACACTATATAACCTCTTAAACAGATTATTCCTAACAATACCATACTATTTCAGTTTAGTTACAAATTCCTATGATTTCATTAAGGAATTTCAGTAATTATATATTTTTTTACAGTAATTTACATTTATTACTCAACAGTATTTGATAGAGATATATATACAAATATATTTACTAGATTGAATATAAAAATTGTGTAGATAATAATGAGATGGATTAAAAAATATATATATTTAATTTTATTTTTTTTTAGAATTAGGTGAATAAAGTGCTTCTGCAAAAAAAAAAAAAAGTTTCAAAATTATAAAAGATTGTTTTTTTAATGATTAGATCAGTAAATGAAGTGCAAATTTGAAAATTCAATACATTTAATCTCATTGGACAATTATTTAGTTATATTTTAGTGAAAATATGTTTTAACTAACAAAGAAATATCACAATATTTTCAAAAAGCAAACTATTGATTGGACAATAACAGCAGCAGGCACTTACAATAATAACTTGTATAAAGTTATGTTTTAAAGTTATTATGTCTTTTGTTATTAATTTTTTTGTGGTTTTTCAATTTTTTTTAAACAGGTGGATTGATTCTATATAGTGTTGTTAATACGTTTTTTGTAAATAATTAAATAAAAACAAAATAGTAGTAAAAGGAAAAAGAAAGAAACACATAGGTTTGATAACTTCATTCAGAAATATATAAGATACACATAATATGTGTTCTGTTCTACAAACATTTATAATCTTTACTGTAACTTACTTAACTTAGAAATTAAGAAAGTTATTATTATGACTTTTATACTATGGTTTTATATATATATATATATATATATAATTATAATTAGCTTTTGTTATTGAATTATAAGAACAAAGATTCTGAAAATTTGAGACACAAGAAATTTATTAACAATTGGGCACATCAGCGGAACAATTAAGATATAACAAAGTATCAACAAAATTAATAAAAATATTTACATAAATAAATTCCTCTGAATAAGATATTAAAAAGTAGCAGTGTTTCATAACCACACTATTTGAATTCAGTTGTATATAAGGATATATTATAAGGTTATATATAATAAGGTAATTCAGTGAACTGCTATAAATAGGAAGTAATGCCAATTAAATTGTAATTTAAATTAAACAAAATTTTAAGTGAAATAAATATTACTAGTTAGAAAACCCAAATAGTTTTGAATTGAGTAGACTTCACCTGGACTTTTTTTATTGATAAACAAATGTACAATGTTAGCTTGTGCTTTTTTATATAAGAAACTAATATAATCATGTAAGAATTATCATTGTTAATTTTGTTTGGACCATAATTGATCCATTTCAATTTTTTCAATTACGATAATTTCATCTCTTCAACAACCTCGTAAAAAATTGTGTAGTAAAGATATACTTCTGTCAGATTTCCTGCTATCTTGCTCAATATAGTTAAATATAAAAATATAGCAATGATTTTCTAATGTACAACCATAAATCCGCTATTGAAAACTAAATCTCAATACTTTTGCACTAGGAGGAGAATAGATGCAGTTTTGGATTTAACCAAATGTTAAGTCCGCTTAATGTGCCCAATGACAAAAAATAAAGTTTTATTGAGCTGTAACAAGTAACCAATTCACCTTTAAATAATGATATTCAAAACATATGTTTTGTAAAGGTTTAAAAAACCCATTAAATACTATAACAAAAAGCAAATATATGTTATTTTACAAAGTCATGAAGCATTAAAATATAATTCAGCAATGTTTTTACATAGCCAGTGTTAGGAAGAACAAACTAGAAGCATAATATGACCAGAAAAACAAACTAAAACAGTTTTAAATGGTTTCAAAAATAACGTACAGTATTTTAATGTTATAGTATTTTTGTTATTTAGCTACTATTGTCAAATATGTAAAACTATGATTAAATGATGTTTCTTCCAAAATAATTATCATGTGAAAATAAAGTTTAATACTTCTAAAAATCATATTTTAATAAAATTAATATTTTTACATAAGTCTTTAAAATAATATTATCCTGCTACTACTTACACATTTTAGAACAGAAAAATATCACTTTTATACACTTTGATAAATATAGTACTACATATTTTGTAAGTAAATGTATTAACAAAATGATAAATAGTTTAAATTTGTTTATTATGAGTTCATATTATATTTAATGAATGAATAAACCTTTATTTAATACAATTTTGTAATCATTATTTCCTTGGGAACTCTTACCAAGTAACTAAACCAGGGTTGAAAACTAAACAAAACAAAATCAGAATTAACCAATATAATACCAGAGAAACCAAAACCCAATTCATGTAAATATGTAATGCATAGTTCTTATCATATTGTTTATTCATACATCCTAGATATTTCCTGGCTTATGATACAAAATACATTAAAACAAACAAAAAATATTTAAATAGAAGTTTCAAATAATAGATAGCCAATTCCATAAATATGCAAGAGTAATAACAATAATAATAATATTATAATAATCAAATAGGGAGAATGATAAGCTTGTGTGTTCTCTATAACAATAATTTTTACTATTCACAAATGTAAAGTTTAATAAACATCACATAGAGTAGAGATGAAAAGTTTATAGCTCATTGTCCAACTTGGCAACATGTGCTTAAATATAAACTCTTGTGCTTAATGTTCAATTTTTTTATAACAGTCTGATTTACTCGTTAAAGCACGAGTGAGGATTGCACAAAATTCAGAGAGGAGATGAAACAATTACAGGACCTCTCCTACACAGTCACCGCACCATGACGCTCTTTAATTATCACACTCCTATAACAAAGACAATATTAATAGTAAAAAAAAAATTAGAGGAAGATGTAGTTTGTATAACTAATAAAATATATAAGCTTTTTTCTGAGATAAAAAAAAAATATATGGAAGTTCATTATATAATTTTTTTGTTCAGAATAACAACAGAACTTGAAAGTGTTAGAAAAAAGAATATAGGATTTGCCATGAATGGGTAAGATCCAATATTTTTTAATTTTTAGCTTCTTCCAACAAAGTAATATAAAATGTGCAATATAGTCATCGCTATATTTATTTTATTTGGTTTTCTCCTATACATCATGCTGCTATGTAATGGTTACATAAGGGGAGATATAGTTACATAGGGGCGAATATTGGGGGAATTGGAATGTGTGGGCTCTTAAATTAATTAGCTATTATTACAATTAACATTCCTGGTCACTGACACACTAAGCCAGCTTATAATGAGTTAAACAATTACTTATTATATCTAATATTTCAAAACAAATGGTTACTTATGTATTAACAATCGTTAAGGGGAAACGTAATCTGGTTCAAAGATAGGGCAACTGTTGTCCGACATAAATATCTCTGATCCAATTATGGTTAAATTCGCGAGCACTTAATTATTCATATTCCTGTGGGTCTTTCGACCTGTCCAAATGGTTTTAGCTGACCATTGTTCAGGTTAGTATGGATTCAAAACTTTAAACGGTCACCAGTTAAGTCCTTTCGACTGTTCTCGTTCGCTGCCTGGCACAAACTCCGCAAACAAGGACCGTCTCCTTGCGCAGGGCAAATGACGCACCCGGTATCGACTTCCCGGCATGACAATTCAAATTGTGACGAAACGCCACAGCCGCCCCCACTGGCGAAAAGGAAAAACAAAAACCATATGGTCTCATATTTCCCCCCGGCAGAAAAAAGAGGGGGCCTACCCTATAAGGCTTGTAGAGGGAAGGTTGAAGTTAGGAAACCTTTGACAAAGCTGGTATATGACAGGGTAAATAAGCCACCAGGGCGGAAGACAACAAAAAGAACCACCAATTTCACGGGACGAGTAGTGAAGGGCAGAATTTGAGACTAAATTTTGACAGGTGCCAGTACAGTTCTGGACTCACCTATTGCACTCCCAGTATCTGATTTAAAGTTTATAGTGAAAGAGAAAAAAGAAACTCTTAATAAAGATTAATAAAGCTTTAGGGATGGGGAGGAGAAAGGGATAAGGTAATAATCTAATAATTGGTAGTCGGTGAAGAAAAAGATGAAGTAAAAAAAAAAAATAATAATAAAATTTTAAAAAATGTGATAAATAAGTTATGGGTCAGTACTGCAGCTCATTGGAAGTGAGAGTTTGGCTATTTTGATTTATGAAGTTTATAAGTTGGAGGGACAAGATAAAGGAATAAGGAGGGATTTTTTGTTTTTATTTTATTTATTTATTTTTATACAGATTACTGAAAATGAAGCGGGATGGACCATTAATTGATTGCGATAGTAATTTCTTAATACATGCCTTTACTGATTGTTTCAGCGCTGTCACACCCAAGCTGTAGATGACAAATATTTAAGTTGAAGCACTGTGGGAGTTCAAGGTGAATTTGGAATAAAGGACACAGTTCACAATTTAGGGCTAAATATTATAACCGGTATACCTTTTAAAAAATGCACATAATACATTTTTTCCAGGATGTTTCCAAACTACATTCTAAGATTAGAGGATATGGTTCCTTGGGTTACAATAAGTAAAAAAGTTCCTACAAAATATATGTCCTAAAATGCTTAGTTTTCAGTCTGTCTGATATTTTATGTTTTTTTACCCAAACATATTTTTTTAGAACTAAATTAGATAGAGAGTATACATATTTTTTATGTGGTCTTTAGCTTAATTTTGTTATTCTTCGTCCGATCTATTTGAAATAAAAATAAAATAAATGTTCAATATTAATACTATTAAAAAACATAGTTTAATGGTAATTTTGGGTGTTGTGGACAATTACCAAGAACTTATGTTTTCATTTTTTCACAATAACTCAGTTATCCTTTAAGCTACTGAAAAATTACAAAAACACATTTTGTATGTCGTTAAAAAACTAAAACTTTTAGTCTCTTATAAATTTTTCATAAACTTAATGGTTTTTGATATATTCAACATTTTGAAAACATACAAAACAAAGTCCTGGTTTCTAGAAACTTAATCTTAATAAACATAGATACTGATAAGTGTAAGGGGGGTGGGGAGGTGTAGATTAATTAAGAACTGAAGTTTAATGGGTGAACTGAAATTTGGTATACATAAATAGAATTTAGGGGTTTAGAATCAATTATCATAGGAAGGAAAAATAGAAAAAACGGACATTTTGAATCGTACGTTAATGACCAAGTATAATTTGGAAAAAAAAAAAATAGAATAATTGGTAAGGGAATTCAAGATAATGAATTAAAAAAAATATTAAAAAACAATTATTTAACCACCTAATTTACTGTAATCAAAGTGCAGCGAAAACCAGAAACATAATATGGTTCCTTATACAGGAGTTATCCTGCGGGTGATAAATCTACAGGAGGGAAAACCAGACTAGATAATTTGGTCAAATTTAGGTTGAATATAATTATTTTTTTAAATTATTTCTTTGTGATGTGGATATAACCAGCTCTGCTACCATTTGGACAGTTTTATTACTAACAAAATTACTGGTTTTATTGTTAATCACTGTGTGTGGTAGTTCTCTTTCCAACAACGCGAGGGCAGCCTTGTACGCATGGGTACGTTTTTTCATTTAATCCGTTGTATCTGCCCTACTATTTAGTTAGACACTTCGGCATGATTTATTGTAATAGATAATAAACCACTGAGTGTTTTCCTTTTTTAAATTATTCGTAAATATCATTTACTGACTCACAAAAAATAGCAAAATAGAAAATCGATTTACAAATGTCCACTACATTTGTTCAACCACTAATGATTATATCCCAATTTAAAAAAAGGGAGTCATCCGCGTTCACGTGATCTTTAAAATGATCTTTTAATGATAATTCTGAGATGAACAGTACAAATGCTCAAGTGTAGCATTATTCTCATAGGAGATGAATCCAATATGGCGGAGGTGGAGCAGAGCCTTAATACCTGTCTTAATGTATATTACAATAAAATAAGCACAAATCAACACAAACATTACTTTAAAATAAATACTGAATAATTTAATATACACAAGTAAAAGCACTCTATAGGTAACTTTAAACATTGAAAAATCAACAATGCCATAAGAAAAACAAAGGTGGAAAAAATAACTGTTTAGAAATTATTTCAATAGCTACCAGTTTTCAATTATGTTGTTTATTTGTAACTTCATTATGTTTGTTAGCATAACTTCGTTATTCTTCATCCGATCAATATGAAACAAAAACTGCTTAATTTGAAATTAAAAATTCTAGAAAAAAACATATTCTTAATATTATTCTATAAGGTCAGCCATTTTAGTGCTACTGAATTGTTAAAAATATAAATGGTCGCCATTTTGAAATTGATGAACAGATCAGGATTATTAAGTTTAAATTATTAGACTTTTATGTTACCAACTACTATTTTAAATTTCATTTCAATAAAATTAACCATTTTAAAATATTAATTTTTCTTTAAAAATACAAAATGGCAGTTAATCGGTAAACAAAGAAAAGGATTTTATTAATACTATTAAACAAACATCTACTAGTTTAGATTTTGTATGGAGAGGAGGACCTTGGAAAATGGTCCTTAGTATTACCAAATAGTACACAAAAAGGACAACATAAATGAAGCTCACAAACAACTGTTAGACAACAATACAGGACGATCGAACAGCAAAATATAATAAATTACTTTCAGAATAGCTACAATATGAAGAGCTCCTCTAAAGAACATTTCAGACTCCACTCTCAAACTCCTATATAATGAAAACCTTACAACTCCCCAATTCTATTTTACCTAAAATTCACAAAATGAATCCCCAACCTGGTAGGCCTATAATCACTGGCAGCAAGTCCCCAACAGAGACTAGATGCGCATCTACAGTCATTAGTAAAAAATCTTCCTAGATACACCCAAGACACCAATCACTTCATAGACAGATTATCTTCAATACCACAACCCCTGCGTTTAAACACATTTCTTGTAATCATAGATGTTGTATCTTTATACACCAATATCTCTTTAAAACAATTTAGTCTTCTCTACTGATTAAGAAAGTGAACAGCGTTTACGAAATATCTCTGAACTTTAATGTTTTTTGTGTGATTTCCTATTTGTGTACTACTAGGTAATATCAAGGACCACTTTCCAAGGTAAGCCTATGTCTCCTATCCGTACAAAATCTAAACTAATAGGTTATGTGCCCTATTAACACGTTCACTGCGGATGACGCACATGTGCGTCACTTGTTTCCAAAGCTATATGCGTATGACGCACTTGTGCGTTGTTATCAGTAAACTGGTTCCAGCTAAATCCTGACCTTATCAGTTAACCAATGGTGTTCGCTCACTTCATGCTTATCTAAAAACAGTGTGTGCTACCTTCCTGTTGGTTTCGTTTTTAATTTCCAATAATATTTGTTCTTGTACGAGTAGTAAACATGGCTGATCCAACACCTGGACCTTCTCGTGATAGTACATTTTTAACAATAAGTGAAATAGATAGATTTAACCAATCTGACTCAGAATCTGAAGCTTATAGTAGTGGGGACAGTTATAGACAAAGTCAAAGTGATTTATTTACTGATGCCGAAATTGAGTTCGAGAGTGAAGAGGATTCATCTCTTCCAACTGAATCTAACCCGTCTCTTGCGGTATGGATTGATAACCCTGATAAGATGAAAACATATGTATTCTCACAACCTCGTGGAATGCATGTTCCATTACCTGGTAGTAATAAACCATTATATTATTTTCAATTATTAGTTGACAATGTTTTTCTCGAATCTGTTGTTAGAGAAACAAATCGGTATGCCGAAGAATTGTTTTTATCAACGGAAACTAAAGAGAATTCACGGATATGTCAGTGGAAAAATCTAACTATTACCGAATTGAACACTTTTATCGGACTTCTTCTACACACAGGAAATGTAAAAATGCCTAGGTTACAAGGTTATTACCGTAAAGATAAGGTGTTCAAAATCTGTTGTGGAGAATACATGGCTCGTGACAGATTTTTACTAATCTTGCGTTGCTTACATTTTACCAAAAATGATCCTCATAATACTGACAGATTACTTAAAATAAGGCCAATTATTGATTATTTTATTAATAAAATGTCATGTGTGTACAGCCCAGGAAAAGAATTATCTCTCAATGAAGTTATTTCAAAGTTATTTCCTCTCTAAATCACACGAACACGTATGTGCGTCATCCGCATATAACAGAAAACTGGATGCTATATGCTAATGACGCACAAGTGCGTCAATTCCCCCCCCCATGAAAAATGTTAAAAAATTATATATTCTAGCTTTGTTTAATTATATTATAGTAGTTATATACTAAAAGTAATAAGTTTTTCATTTTTACAAATCAGCACCTGTGGAAAGATTGTTTTTCGCATCAGCAGTGAACGTGTTAATCTCTAACCTATTAACAAACATCAAAATTCAAAAACGCTTTAGGTAATGGTGTGCAAGCTCGGTTTTTAAATTTGAGCCGAGTCTCAGGTAAATTAAGCCGAGCTCAAGGTTTAATCGAGGTCAAGCTTTTTACGAATTTTAGCCTTTATCAAGCTCGAACTTTTATCAAACCTTTTATTATCAAACTCGAGTTGATATCAAGCTCGATTTTTTTAACCTTCCAATAAATTTTATGGGTAATACCGAGAAAAAATTTGGATAGGGACCGATTTGCCGTGGACATTATACTTCACAACAGCTGGTATTGTTACCTGTCAGTCATCATAATCAACACTACCAGCATCCCTCTCTAAGGTGCAACAAATTAAATTATAACAAAATATATCACTCATACACAGATACAAAACTATACATACAAAACTATACATACAACAAATATACAAAAAAATACAAATCATTGATTACAATTGAACTGTGCAGTTTCTGCTCCACCAATATATTAATACTATAATATTGTTATGAGAGTTTTTGCTAATTATCTCTTACTGTACGAAAAAAACATCAAATGATATGGCAAATCAAAGGGACAATTAACTCATGAAAAATGTAGATTTAAAGTTAAAATATCTATGATAAATTCAAAATAATATTAAAATGGTCTAGGCCAACCAACAGGTACTATATTTAAAACTAGAAATTTCAAAGTTATGAAAGATCATAAAGATAATGTAGGCTACTTATGTAAAATTCAGGTTTGAAGTTAGATTATCTATATCAAATTCAAAATAGTATTAATATGCTATTAATATTTTAACAAATACTCTATTAAAAACTAGAAACTTGAAAGTTGTGAAAAATCATAATGACATTGTTAGCTACTTATGAAAAACACATGTTAAAAGTTAAATTATTTATATTACATTCCAAATAGTATCAACAAGAACTAGACCCATCTAAAAGCTACCCTAACAAAAAATAGAATTTTAAAAGTTATGAAAATTATAATGACATTAAATAATAATGACATTAGCTACCTATTTCTGTTTGTTGATATAGTTCTATAATAACTTTATTAAATGTGCAGGATAACCTCGTCTCTCCATAACATCCCAAAAAATGCTCCTATTTATCCACTCAAAAGCTTTTAATAATCCACAAACCCTATATACGTCTCCAAATTATATTCCCTTCTCTTCTCAATCAATTGTCTAACAATTGTGATGTTGTCACTGCAAAATCTTCCTTTCTGAAAACTGTTTTGTTCTTTCAGTGGTAACTCATCAGTGATCTTTCTCAAGGGATTGTTAATTATTCGAACGAATAATTTATAAGTCGTGTTCAAAAGACTGATTCTTCTAATATTATTTCGTAAATGTTGGTCCCCTGTTTTATAAATAGGAATAACTATTGTTTACCATTTGCCTGGAACCTTAGCACATTTATTCAGCAAATGCAACAAATTTAGCATGAGCATCCTCCCCCATACTTAAGTAACTTTATGATTTTTTTTATGTTTTAACAATTCATAAACTTCTTCCATTTTTAAATAATCTTCTCAGCATACTGTCAGGAAGTACTCACCATCTCATCATTCACAGCTTTTATTATTTCATTGTCCTTTTCAGTTCATAATTCCTGATAATGTTTAATCCATATTCCCTTCACTATTATATGCAACCGTGCAGTGTCTCTTTCTTGTCCATTACGCTGTTTCGTAAGTTTGTATACTTCTTCTTGCCTCCTATAGATGTGATGTTTAATTCTGGATATCAGTTTATCCCACAATTCTTATGTGCTCTTTTATTAGCTGCATTGCATTTTTCTCTGTATTTTTGCTTCACTAATTCTTAATTATTCCGCAATGATTACTAAATAAGTTCATTTTTTTTTAATTGCCTTCTCCATTCCTCACTTCATTACCCTTAAACCAGTTTTCCTTCATAACTTCTTTTTATTTCCTAGTCCTTCAATTGCACCTAGTATAATTTTACTTGTTAATTGATGTCATTCTTGGTTTATGTTTAAATCATCACTTTTGTTTCTTCTAACTCCAATTATTTTAGAAAATATGTTTTATAAATACCTTATGCTATCCTTTTCTAAGAGATATTGAACACTTCTTCATTTTATTTTGTTATTGTTCATTCTTTGCTTAACTGCTTAACTGACATAATATTTTTAAAAAAATTACAATTCTCTCGAACTATATAGTAAGAATAGAATATAATATTTATAGCTTTGAAAAAATAATACTAATTTGTGATATCAAAATTAAAACATCTTACAAAATTCATTACAATTTTTTAAAATAAAATGTTAAGAAATTCATTAATTATTTTCAAATCATAATATATATATATATATATATATAAATTATTTATAGATAGAAAGTTTACCATATCGAGGAGTAATTCTCAGTTATCCGCTGTTTTCGCTTGTCTTTTCTGTAAGGCAGCAGCTAAATCTTGTCTTAATGCGGCCTGCGCTCTTTGATCAGATAGTGGCTGTACGCTACGTAAACCATTAACTATATCTTTGGTTTTTCCAAAGTAGATCTCATTAAGTGTGTTACGAATTTTATTTTCCATGTCTTCTACCATACGTCCAATATTTGCAATATGTGGAGAAGCTTCAGAGACGTTAGAATCTTGTTCAACCTAAATCATATAAAAAAAGAATTTATATTACAAATACTGTAGTCTTTATAATATATTCATTGCTGAAACAATAATTGAATTTGTCCAAATTATATAATAATTTTAAAGTAAATTATGGACAAAATAAAATTTACATTATTTCATAAAAATGAACACTGGAAAACTATTGAGTTTGGAAAATATAAAGATTTTTAAATATGAATTCAAAAGAAAAACAAGTTGATGTGGTACTTACCCAGCCCCATCATACAATATAATACAAGGAGATCCTCTAAATGTAATGCTCAAAAGTTGGTTTCTTAGGCCTTATAGGAAATGTTAAACTGTAAAGGTAGACGAGATGTCTTGCTTAAGTAGAGCAAGTTTGTTTACAAAAGTTTGGTTGTTACAAAAGTTTATTTAACCTTATAATTGTATATATTACTACTTTATTGACGTTGACTGCAATCTTATGGGTCTCTTAGATGGGTATATTAAAAAGTTTCCACTCGCTTTACTTGTTCCAGCGTCTCGGGCGTTGCCGGATCTGATAAACTTTACGAATATTACATTTTATATGGAAATTAAAATTCAAAAATACATTTTAATAACTTCGTTTTTCATCGTCATAGAGAGTAGGGGTTGGTACCATTATATGCAGAATTGAAATCTGCAATTTTTATCTAATTTAATACATTATAAGTTGAATAACACATAAGGTATGAACAAAAAACTATTTAAAATAGTACCATTTTATCATTTTCAATTTAATTTTTCTGAAAAGGGTTGATTTTTCTATATGAACAAGCTATACACATTCCTTATACCACATTTCATGCCCCTATCTTAATTTTTGTAGCTCCTAACATGTTTATGTACAGATAACAATGACATCAATGACGTGTAGAAAATCACTTTTTGGTTTCCTGATGCCATGAAACATGAAAATCAGTGAAAAAAATATAATTGATGGCCATGCTAATATTTACATCTAAAGATAACATTTTGAAAACTGGAAACACTTTAATTCTAAAATATCTAAATTTATAACAAAGTTTAGAATTCTCCATTTCAGATTCAGAGTAAAGTTGTAGAAATTATTGATATATACAAACTTTTAAAATATGAACTTCAATCTTAAATTATAACTCTTCACAGACCCAGAACTACTTTACTGAGCAAAGACATTAAAATTCTTCAATAACATCCTAGAAGATGAGATCTAAATCTAGTCAGTATAATATTAATAATAAGGTTAATTATTATGAATTGAAAGAAGATAGACATGTATAAACCGTAAACTTTTGAATACTCCAGTAGTGAAAATTAGAAATACAGTACTCCCTTTTTAAATTATTCACAAAATTAATTAGTAGCTTAAAAGTTCTATGAATAAATTATGGTTAAGAAACCGTTTAAAGACATTGTCAATGTTATTTGTAACCAATAATCTTTCATTAAAAACAATCTACAAATAAATTCCTACTGTTATAAAATAACATTAAAAAGTCTGACTGTTTAAGTCTGATTTGGTGTGAAGAAAGGTCTCCCCATATGTCTTCATTATAAAATTAATTACTAAAAAAAATTTTCTTACACTAATTTTTATACTCAGACCCAATCAATCAAATTTAGTCCAAACCAAAAAGCTTATAATCTAAATTACAAAAAAAAAATTTTTTCACAAGTAAATTTGAAAGAACCAACACCCAATAGCAGTTAGAGAACCATAATTTTCTTTTACACTGTAATGATATCATCATTCAGGTTGTAAATAAACTATCATCTCAGGGTACCACCTCATCAACCACTAGACCTTGACGCCACCAAAATAGTCATGAACACCAAACTTCCATCACATAGCCCATTTTAATTCATGTCCCATTTCATTCATCAAACCTAACTATATATGACCACCAGAATTGTAACCTATACAATTTTAAAACACCCAGTGCATATATGTGTTATTAAAGTGCAATACAAATATATATAATATCAAAAGGAAGTGAAGAAAAA
The DNA here is from genome assembly GCA_963513935.1 of Aphrophora alni. Lineage (NCBI taxonomy): Eukaryota > Metazoa > Arthropoda > Insecta > Hemiptera > Aphrophoridae > Aphrophora > Aphrophora alni. The sequence goes on from OY740767.1 coordinate 69,976,905, forward strand.
GAAATAAGAAAAGAGGTTTCTATAGGCAAGGGAAGAAAAAGAAAATGAGGATTATTGGTATTATTTTTGGAGAGGACATCAAACTATACACATCATTAAGGGCTCTGAAAATAATTAATAATATATTCAATAATTCAAAAGGAGACATAAGTTTATCACTTTTATTATTATACATTTTTCGGACATTTGCCATCATTTGTGTGTTACAAATCAAAACACTGATTTTCAAACGGTGTTTTGATTTTTAACACACAAATGATGGCAAATATCCGAAAAATGTATAATAATAAAATTGAACTTCCATCATTAACAAATAACTTGAAACAGAGAAGTTTATCACCTTAGATAAAAGACACTTAAGAACAGTTATAATAATCACAGTTAAATTTCTACAAAAACATTTGGTAACTATAAATATCAGCAATCTGATAAGTGGCCAGCATCTGTTAAGGCTCTTGTTAATACCTTAATATTATAAAGTAGATTTAGTTTTGTATAAATACGGGGTATGGCGCAGTGCTAGGTTAGTTATAGTTTAGTTAATTTAGCTCATGTATCACTGAGGATAGCGACTTTGTAGTTTAAACACGTTTGATTAAGTAAACTTAATTATTGTGAGATCTTGTGTTCAAGTTTTATTCTATCTGACTCTTATTCCATAACTGATTCCTTCTATTATTCAGAATATTGTAAAATCATCATCCATCATCCCATACATTATTCCTAAGCCTTTCACCCATATAGACATAAGTATCACCAAATAATATTTTTAGTATTAAGTTGTTCTTTAAAACCATTTATTATTTTCTTGTTATCACTTGAAAATTTTAGCCATATACATAAAAAATGGCTAGCCGAGGCAATAAAATCATAATTGTGTTAATAAACAACAGTCATTTATATTATCAATCTACATCTACCATTTATTTATAACTGACGCTCCAACTGTGAGCCTAATTAAGCTACATGGCAATTTTTCTAAAATGGTGGAAGGACGATATAATTTATCTAATAATAGAAAACCTAATATTCAGTTCAGCGAGGTTCCCATAACAATGGAATCAACAGAGGGCCTATCAACTGGGAACCACCAGTAACGAGCCCGGTTCTCATGGAAACAGGGAATGTGGGAACACCGAGTCAAATAGATAAAGAGAACACACTATTAACAGATAGTGATAACAACATTTCAATTTTGATACTACAGACAACTCAAAACAAAATATTACACTTTGATCCAATATCAAGACACAAAATTTTAACACTAATACACAGCACCAGTGGCGGCTCTAGCGGGTAGGCCCGGGCCTACCCAACTTATTTGGTTTTCGGCCGGTGACACGCCTAAATGTACATATTACCGTTTTAAGGTGTATTAACGAGCTGTATGGTTTACTTTGATTTAAATATTATTTCTCAACAACTACTTTTGTGACACTTATAGGCAATAAAATATATTATATATTATAAAATAACAAAAATATTTTTATTTTTCATAGTTGACCTGGCTCCATAGTTTTAAAATTAACAGTATGGTGTATGCTTTTATCTTCAATAAGCAGTCCCCCCTTATCCTAGGGGGTATTTACCCAGGTCCCCCGCCATAGTCATGACACCCCTAAACTATGCCTACCCAAAAAATAAATCCTGAAGCCGCCCCTGCACAGCATATTGATGATGAAAACCCGAACACAGATCACGAAGTATTTAACCAGGATGCAATCGTTACACAAGATGGCTTCTCAAATCAAGTTGGAAACATTTGCAAGGAATGACCGATGCAATGGGCAAAATTCTAAAACTATTGTCAACACAGTTTAATACATTAAACGCTAAATTAATCACACAAAACGCAAAATCACTAAAATCAACTTACAGAATGCACAATTGAATGGAAAAATCGACACAGTTATACATGCTTAGTGATCAACTTACATCCCAGCTGATCACATTTAAAGCAGAAATCTAATCATGAATAAATTATGTTAAAACGAGTTCCTAAATAATCAATAAACCGAACAGAAATTAAAAACAAAACTACACATTTAGAACAATAAACAATAAACACTCACTAGAAAATTACAGCATTAGAGTCCAAACTAATCAACAAACTTGACACGAAAATAAATCAAGTTAATGACGAAATCAATAAAAAATGTGATGCCAACCGCAACAAATTACACCAACTAAGCCTAACAGTCAACAGTCAACAGTCATTCCAATTCACCAACACAACAAATCCAGAAATTATAAACTAACCTAAAAGACATCCAATCTACATAACTTAAAACTACCTCACTTTCACAGGGATGTTATGGGATCCACCAACTAGTTGATGGATATCAACAAATATATCCAAAAATGTCCAACATACTAGACGCAGGTACAGGAAACACCTCAGACACATCCTTTCAGGACATACTCAAATCCAGTCTTCACAGCCACACCTACCATGGTATAGGCTAGTCCAAGAAGAAATAAAGGACATAGTTTTTTCAAAGTTTAACAGACTTGTTAGAGAACAATTCTGGAATAAAACAATTCAGCGTAACATAAAACAACGGTTAGAAAATGAGAAATTTAATCACAATGGACAAATGAACCGCTCTGAGTATTTCGTTGGTAAAGCAAACACCTTAAAGAAAATCCAGGAATTCATACAAGAGGAGGAAATAGTCAGATTGCTAACTAACCATTTCGACGAAACTGTTTGATACGCTCAACTGATACAAAGCACCAAAACCAACGACCTCAACAACAACGAACGATACACACATACTCCATATGCACAACAGGCCCAAACATAATTCTACACCACCCCAAAATCCACATAACATGTATACAAGAAATACACCCCATTTAGAAATCAAGTTACCCACATAGAAATCATTCACCTCAACACTGTCACCAACATTACACCCAACAATCATATCCGAGGTCTAACAGACTGCAACATTTCATAATTTTCGTCTAAATAGCGAATACAAAATCAATGAAATACTTGACATTCCATCAAAGTTATTTAAAGTCCAACAAATTACATATCACGAAGCCCAACGGTAAATATGCAAGACTCCAACTAGATTATATAAAATTATGAAAATTTAGACTCCTAACTTCAAAATAATTAATTAGAAATATTTCCTGACACATTCAGCTTTGATCACCACTTCAAAATCATTTAAAATTAAATAAACTATACCAGAAAATTATAATATAGACATGACACAACAATTCAAAATTTATTTTTAACATTGAAATGCGAAAGTGTAGGTGAAAACTTAACAAGTTCCAGACGGAAGCCAACAAAACAAATTATAAAAGAACAAAACCTTAACTGAGGGAACAAATGGTATTTATGAATAAAATAAAACTTTAGGCATCCGAAAGGTCTGTTACAAATGTAAACAAAATTCAGAAATAAACAAATTAGAAAATAATTAATTCCTTCAATTTTTAAACCTTAACAATTTGAGAAGTTATTTTACCCTGTAATAATATTAATGTAAGATATCTATCATACTAAAATTTTATTTCTAAATTTCTTCTTTCAATTTCTAAATTATAATTTCAAAAAAAAGAAGAAAAATTATCTAATTTTGATATAATAAGCTTCCATTAACATACATTAAGGAAACGGCAAGTAAATATTTCTGGAGGGGCAGTGAACAAAAGCATTATTATTAGAGGTTTTAAGACAATCAGACATATTCAGATATTCAAAAAAATTAATCTGATTTTGATGGAAAAATCCTCCAACATCGAGCGCAGTGTGTGCTTATAATAAGATACCAATAATGCCAAGAAAGAATTATTTTAAAGAAGATTGTATAGATGTATATATGAAGAAATTATTAAAATCGTAATTGAACTAACTAATTGTGAGTGAATATAAACCTTTTTCAGTTGTACTACATGTAACTATCCACTCCTTACATCTTATTAACTATGAACTAGGCCTAGAGCTTTTTTTAAAATAACAATTACATGTTTTCTTGTTCTATCCTTGAGAAAAGCCAGCACCAACCCCAAACCCTGGGGTTATATCCATCCATCCATCCATCCATCCATCCATCCATCCATCCATCCATCCATCCATCCATCCATCCTTCCATCCATCCATCCATCCATCCGTCTATCTAATAAAAATAGATTTGTGAAAATTTAATAGACAATCAGGACTGTGCAAATCACAAACTTTATTAGAGGAAGTTCTGTGGGGAAATAGATCGTACTACCCAAGGAGCAAGACTTCATAAGCCCTCCTTCATATTTGCTTCAGCCCCTCTAAACCCAATGGGGAGTCTTATAAGCCCAATGGTAAATTTACAGAAACCAGGGAGGAAAGGCAGAGGTCCTACTCAGGGCACACTTTCCAAACTCAGTTATCAAGAACGAATGGGGAGCAAGGGTTAGACATTCCCTGTATAGTCCCAACTAGGGAGAACTGACATATCGCTAACCAAATAGTTAATATTGATAAAATTAGGTAGGCTATTAATTATTTTCACCCATTCAAATCACCGGGCCCAGATGGGATTTTTCCGGCTCTACTGCAGAAAGGGGAAACATACAATAACCTCATCCTGTGTATATTATGGCGGAAGCAAGAAAAGCAGCCTACAGGGTGAATTGCAGTAGTCTGGAGAAATTCACACATGGGGCATTCTGAATTACTACAAAAATTGGCCACCAATTTTAAGTATGGATACGAAAATAGAGTTCTAGGAAACCTGGTGTGGTATACCGACGGTTCAAAGACAATGGCAGATACTGGATCCAGAGTATATGGGCTAAGACCGGGGCTGAAACATTAGTTTACCTTGGGACAATATGCTACAGTTTTTCAGGCAGAGATTATAGCCATAAATGATTGTATACAGGATAATTTGAAGCGGGAATCTTAAAAAAAAACCATATCCACATAAATACAGATAGTCAGGCTCCAATCAAGACACTTGCAGGCACTACCATGAAATCTAGGCTAGTGTGGTAATACTGGGAGAACTTCAACACTTTATCTCGGGAAAACCAGGTAACTTTTCACTGAGTACTGTAGCATAAGGGAGTTGAGGGGAATGAGTGGCGGACAAACTAGCTAAACAGGGATCTGCATCAGAGTTTGTAGGACCCGAGCCAGCTGTAGCAATATCCAAGATGGCCATAAATAGGTGGGTTCGTGCACAACACCATCAAAGATGGGGAAGCCTTACGAGGCACAACCATAGTAAATCGTTACTTAAGTATATCCCCTCAGGTAATCCTGAGAAGACGATGATAACCCAAAGTAGGGGACAACTCTGACAGATTACAGGACACTGTGGTCAGAGAGTGCATTTCCACAGGATAGGAGCATATCAGGGCGAAACTGTATGTAGACTGTGCGAGAAGTATGAGGAGACCGCAAACCATGTAATTTTCAATTGTGAGGCCCTGACCAATTAGAGGTGAAAGGATTTCGGATTCCAAATTCTTGGAAACTAACGTTGGAAGAGCTAGTTAGTGGAGTACTTAAACTTGTAGGGTGAACAAACCTACTAAGCTAGAATGAGGAGGCTTTAGTTGCACAATAGACACGGTTGCCATAGATCACGGTTTCAAGGCTGGTCTCTAAACGGCCCCTTAAACTCCAAACATAATAAATCAATCAATACAGAATGAGAAAAATTGTCTTTACATCACTAAAATTAAAACCAAAAAAATCACCAACCAAACCACTATAATTTATTTTATTTTTTAATTTTTATTATTTTTTTTCCAAACATTTATACTAGATGTAGTACAGTAGAACCTCTGTTAACCAGCCTCGGATTAACCGGTCCTCGGATTAACCGACTTATATCGCAGTGTACTGGTTGGATGAGAGTTTCCGAAAATAAATTGTAATTGAAACACCAAAGTGGCGGCGAGTCAAACGACTTTGTCGATAGCAGTATCCCATTGTCAGCGGCGTAAAAACACCGCAGCACCAAAGCAGCGGCGAGTCAAACGACTTTGTCGATAGCAGTATCCCATTGCCGGCGGCATAAAAACACCGCGGCATTGGCACTCGTCGGTATAGCAGACTTACACCGACAAAAACGTTTGATGGGCCGCTTTTTTTTTCCACGAATCAATTTAGTATACATTATGGAAAATATAACATTTCTTCTCAGTTTTCTTCTTGTCTTTGACTGGTTATGATCTACGTACAGTATATACAGTAAATAAAAATGAGCGAGTACGAAACCGGAAGCGTGTGTTGGTTTCGTTTGAGATGTTGTTAAATGTGCCAAAAGACTTGACAGAGGGGAATCTGTAAAAAAGCTTTGTAGTGTTTAATTTTTTCATGTTTGATGTATAATATACATAACATAATATATACGATACATTTATGTACAATAAAATGAGTTGCAATAACATCTTAATTGCATAATTCTTAGTGCTATCTGATTAAATAAGCTTTCTTTGAACGAAAACCGATTTTTCACGGGAACCTCGGATTAACCGGCAAAACGGGCAACCGGCCCGGGTGTCAGTCTTGACTAGACCGGTTAAGAGGGGTTCTACTGTATATAGTTGTGAAGATAAATCTGTATCAACAAAACATAATAAATAAATCACAATACATTAAAAAATAATAAACTAACAAAAGAATAAGTGATACACACTAAAGTTGGTACACCGCCAGCCAGCTCAGTATGTGAAATGCCATCTCAGTCAATGACAAAAACAAATTAATTCCGTGTGGGAAGCAAAACTTTCAAGGTACAGTGTTAACAAAATATTTATCCCACAGTAACATGAAATATTTCATAAAACCTCCAAATTACAACTTTTCAATGTTATATATATTGTCACAAAATTGAAATATTACTAATCAAATATTTGACATAGAGTGTGGTTGTCGCAAATGGTACTGGAAATTATCGTTTTAGTCATGATGTTTTAAAAAGGTCTGTATCTCACTAACTATGAGAGCGATGTTAATTTAGAAAGAACCATTTGAAAGAGAAGAAAAATACTACAACAAAATGTAGATGTGAAGTAATTTGACCGAAAAGTGGACTTGTGACAATATGACGTAAATTTTGTCTTCTGCTGTGACAAACTTAAAAAAAAATTTCTAGAATCTACACTTCAGTGATTTATTAATTATTTTTATTACAATTTAGGAACTTTTCGTTTTAACAATTTGTAAGTACCAATCATTAGATCACAATGATACATAAAATAATTGTGATAGGACAATTTTTAGTGGGTGAAATATTGATTTGTAAAAAATGTGATTTTAGTTTGTCTAAATACTACCGTCACACAAAGTTTTGACAACCAATTGTCTTTTACCACTTCCAGGATTAACGACTGTCATTATAAGTACAATTTTAATGGGATATGATTTAAACTAAAGACACATTTATAATATTATGGCACAAGCAAAGCAAGTTTAGGCCCTATTTAATAATATAAATACTTGTCTAAGAAGAAATACTTTTTATGGTTTATTTTACTTTTTAACTGACAAATACCTAACTACCATTTTTAGTGATGAAAAGTTTTGATTGGTTTTTATTTGGTTTCAGGGACATGCTAGAGAGAAATTTTGTGCATTGTTTTCGGAAGTTATACTTTTTTATTTTGCTGTAAAAATTATTTTTCTATGCTCATGTATATATCAGCCATCACTAAACTAAATTAAAATCTACCAAGAATTATTTCCAAACTTTAACCTGTCTTGTTAAACTTCCACCCAAGTTCATTGTGCCAGAACCTATCTTGTTTGTTTGTAGCCACAGCATTGCTGTTGACGTTAACTTGTAATGAGCACTTCTGCCGCTAGACTTTTCTTGTACTTCTACTACATGTATAGAGTCCCAGCACCCTTTAATTTTCTTTGAACCATCTCCTGCTTTTTTAATTAAAATCACACCTGTCAAACAGAAGTAAATTTTACTAATTACTATAAAAATGCTAGTAATATAATATTAAGTTCTACAATTAATTAATTATGATCTCTCTAGCAGATACTAGAATTTGTAGGAATGGTTTCTTTCATCAGGATACTAATTTTGTTATAAAACCATATTCTAAACAATAACATTAAAAGTAATAAGTAACTATGAACATTTTTGAATTATTATTATTATTATTATTTTTTTTTTTTTATTATTGTTTAAAGGGGTAAAACCTTCTGGCCATCATCACCTTATAAAAAAGAAGAAGATAACATAAAGACACCTAAATTTTTAATTTAATTTTAAAATGTGACTCAGATTAAAGTGCAGTTGGTATATTAAGTGCTACTAATACATCTATCAGTCATGTGAGAGATACTTTTAGCAATACAGTATAAGCAAGATGGTTTATAAAAATAACACTTGTTTGGAGTGTATTAACATATACACTACATAAACATTATAATAAAAATTATATACACATTGTTTATTATTTTCACAGATAAAGTTTTTTCTACTATGACTACATATTTTTCCAGGTCATAGGCTTAAGCCTATAAGTTTTAATTTGGAACCATTTGGAAATTCTGTATTCTAACAAATAGTTGAAATTTGTAGATTTAAATTCTGTATCACTAAATATTTAACTGTAAATTTGATTAATGTAAAAGTGACCTATCATTAAAATCTAAATTTTGGAAATAATTAAATCTTAAGCTTGCTCCAAAATTTTTAAAATTGATAGGTTTGGGATGGTAAATTGTGAAAATGATGAAACAGTTAAAACCCCTTGAAACCAATGAACGATTTCAAAGTTCATATCTGTAAATATGACAAATCCCCAAATGATTCTACTTTTGTATGCCACAATCTACTCTATGATGTTTGTAATGAAATATTATATATACAGTAGAGTCTCGCAAACTCAGCACTCGATAACCCGGAAGTCCGGATTACTCAGCGACCCCGACGGGAAAAAAATATATTGCTAAAAACAGCGATGTTGGTAAAAGTTCGGTAGATCCCAAAGCGGGCATTAACTTTGATCGCTCGAATCGTTGATGGTACTTTTCCCACGTTAAACTCGTCACAAAGCTTTTTTACAGATTCCCCTCTGTCAAGTCTTTTTAACACATTTAACCGCGTCTCAAACAAAACCAACACACGCTTCCGTTTTCATAACTCGCTCATTTTTATTTACTGTATATACTGTGCGTAGATCATAACCAGTCACAGAAAAGAAATGTAATATTTTCCATAATGTATACTAAATTGATTCGTGGAAAAAAAGTGGCACAATCAAACGTTTTTTCAGGTGTATGTCTGCTATACCGACGGGTGCCAATGCCACGGTGTTTTTACGCCGCCGACAATGGGATACCGCTATTGACTCGCCAAACTCGACAGTAGAACATTGTCAAATCTCAATCACTTGTGATGTAATATTCAAATCTAATTGGTTGGTGGAAGGAATAGGCTCCCTTTTATATAATATGTATGATTTCCCGTTTTCACATTTTCAAGACACTAATATTCCCATTTCTCATGTGTCTCAACAGTGATGCCAGAAGACCATCTATCTATATTTTACCAGCCAACTTTCCATATCTTTTGAATTGACGACATTAAGGTGCAATAATTAAGATGTTATTTTGACAGTTTTTTTCTTAGTAGAGCTAAACTTGTGTTATGTTTCTTAGTATGATTATATATTAGACTTAAGCGTACAATTAATTTATTTGAAGAGACATTGATAGTGTTAGATATAAAGTACCAAAGGGCGTCTACATGTTAAGAAGGATTAAACTTTCTGTCTCTTCCTATGTTTTACTCACTCTGTAATATGGTTACATCCATTCATTGCTATGGGACAATGTTATGGGGAAATTTTGTCAAGAACATATTTATTTTGCAAAAAACAGGCTATTCGAGTTGTTAGCAATGTACCTCCCAAAATATACTGTAAACAGCTTTTATTTATCTAAATGTAATGACTGTTCCTTCAATTTATATTTTTCAATGTTTGATTTTGTTTAAAAAAATCACAATAATTGTTTGAAACTAACTCAGAGGTTCACTGCAACAACATTAGACATTGTATTAAGATTACTGCTCTACTAAGACATAAAATAGTTTTCTTTTTACATTTCTATAAAATTGTTCAATGGTATTCCTTTAGTAGTAAAAATATTGCAAGTATAGTAATTTTAGAATTAGCATACAAAGGTTTTTAATACATAATGCATTTTATAATAATGTTTGAGGTAAAGAAGTACTACTATTAAAATGTACTGGATTTGAAGTTAATTTATCAAGACCTGCTAAAAAATGTACCAAAAGAAAAGAAAAACTAAATTAAATTAAATTAAATATTTAGTTCAACAAGCACTAGATCAATCACACAGATGTGAGCTCAAATTTAATACTGAAACTAAACCAAACAAAGAACACAGTCTGATATGGTTTGATTTCAAATAACAACTCCAGGGACAGTTTTCTGCTCCCTGATATTTTTGTATTATATTTTGTGATCTTTTTTTTTTAATAACAAAGTAAATATTTAATAAATAGAACATTTAAAGAATTTTATATCTGAAATATTAATTTATTTTCCTTTTTTGTGTGTGTTTGCATCAAATGGAATTATGATATCGACTGAAACATAAAATTTGGAAGATTGATACGCTCAACTGAACATTAAACTAAAGATATATTTCCCTTTTTTTATACAGAAATAAATGGGAGTAAGGAATAAATGGGAGTGGGGTAATCCATGGATTGATTTTTCATTTTTATTAGATAATATGATTTAATCGAAGATTTGCCATCATTTATGTATAAAAAATTAATAAACATTTCAAGAGTATAAATCAACTCTCGTTAACAAGTTTGGAACTAGAACACAAAAGAGAGAAAAAACTAATAAATAAAAATTTAAAAAACACCAACATAGTCTAGTGTTGGTAACTAAATATTAAAAACTAACTAAAGTTAAAATCTAATAAAAGAACTGACGCCTAAAACTAGATCTGAGAAGTCAAAGTTAATAAAAAAAACAAGGATTCCCCGAACCACAAAACTTTAAATTTTAAACATATCGTTCTACTGTTAAAATAATTGAAATAACCTTCCTGTTAAATTAAATAATATAGATTAGTTTGTGTCTGGCTGTCAATAATAATTTGTACCATTTTTTCTTAATAATGTCTATAATTAATTATCCTTTATGTTTATATAATTATTATGTTGTTGCTTTTCTTTCTAATATTAATATCTGAACCAATCTAAAACACTAGGCTAGTTGAGGAAATGAGTAAATTACCCTTTTTACTAGACATTTTTGTATTTTAAAAAATTATTTCAGCTGTTAAGCTGTAACAAGTTTATAAATTTGTGTACATGCTTAACAGGCTAGGTCTATTTATAGATTTTATGTATGTCCAATAAAGAATGCTATGTAAAGTTGAAATTAGTGTGTTTTATTAATTTGATTACTTGTTTATTTATCAATATTAGATATCTTCACATACTAAAATTAGATAAAAAATATTAGATATTTATTTATTGTCGATTTGTTTAATTGTAACTATCTATGACATTGCTATAAATTGTAATATATGTCAAAGACAATAAAGTATTATTATCATACAACAAATTTGTAAGTACTTTTTTTTTTTTTTTTTTTTAATTACGCCAAACATTAGGCTTCCGCCATTAGTTTCCTCGCAGCCCAGTACAGGTCATAGTCGGGAGAATCCATCTTTTCCGCAAGAGCTGGACATAATTTCAGGTGCTCGCAGTCCATTTCCTGCCTATTGTTACATAAGGGACAGTAAGGGTCGCTGGTGACCCCTATCCGGTGGAGGTGTTTTTGTAGATAATCATGACCCGTTAATAGTCGGAAATTAACAACTTGTTGTAGGCGTGGCAAGTTGATTGGTGGCCTTGCGCTCTTTTCCGTTAGACTTTCCCATTTTTTGCCTTCAGTCGATACTTTTTGTGTCGTAATGCATCTTGCTCGCAGGTAATTTTTTATGTGTCTTTTTGCGTCGTGCAACATAGTGGGCTTGTCCGGTTGTTCCTTTCTTGCACCTGATCTTACAAACTTATCCGCTTCTTCGTTGCCGTGTACATCAACATGACCAGGGATCCACTGGAGCACGAGCGTAGATCCACTTCCTATACATTTGTCAATAGTTCGTCTGCAACTCAGAACTTCCTGATTATCCGTCATTTCATAACTGCAGATAGATGTTATTGCCGCCTGCGAGTCGATGAACAACACCACTTTCATTATCTGTAACCTCGCTATCCGCTGCACGGCTAAGAGTATAGCATTAACTTCCCCATCAAAATTGGTAGCCATTTTTCCAACGGGGGCTGCGATTTGAAAGAGCTTGCAGTATACGCCGGCACCGGCGTTGCTTCTTGCGTTAGTTGCTGAACCGTCGGTATAGATATGCAACCATTCGCCTGCAGGGTACCATTCAGCAATAGTTTCCAGTGCAGTTACTTTGAGTTCCACTGTTGAGGTCAGCGTTTTGCTAACTGGTCTGATTAAATTTAATCTAGGCACCGCGATGTTTTTGATGTTCAGGTCCAGTAAGGTGGGGAATGTCTGCCTATTATCGATAGCGCTGAATTTATGTAGGATGTCTGTGCACCGTGAGATGAAGTCGCACTGTGTCTTGAGTCTTCCCGTAGCAGGCTGGTAATTTTTCCAGAATGGGACATGAACTCTCTGAAGTCTTTCAAACATTGCCAACGCAAGGCTTTCTCTTCTGATATGTACGGGTTCGATTTCTGTTTGAAGCTCCATTGCAGTAATAGGGGTAGATTTCGGTCCACCTGTAATTATGCGCAAGGCATGGTTTTGAACGACGTCCAATTTCCTTAGTGAAGTATTGGTGGCAGTAATGGTAATTTCAGAAGCGTAGTCCATCACGGGGCGGACGTAAGATTTGTAGGTGAGCGCTAACATGTCTTGGGATGCCCCCCATTTCTTTCCTGCAAGTCGCTTGAGGAGGGATAATCGTTTTGTGGCTTGGTTAACTTGCTTATCGATGTATTTCGCCCAACTTAGCTTATTGTCAAGTATTACACCAAGGTATGTTATGCCGCTAGTGCGGGTCAATTGCTGACCATTAAAAAGTAGATTCACGTCGTGCTGCTTTGTTGACAGTGAGAATAGTTGGTATTCTGTCTTAGCCGTATTGATCACCATTTCATTTGACGCAGCCCAACATTCAAGCTTTAGTAATGCATTGTTCATGTATTCCTCCAGTGCCACAATACTGCTACTTGTTGCCCAAATGGCGAGATCGTCCGCATAAAGGAGGGTGTTGATACCTGGAGAGCTTTCTAGTTCGGCTATTACGTCGTCTATAAATAAATTGAAAAGCATAGGACTAAGAACTGCACCTTGTTGAAGACCCTGCCTAGTTTGCTTGTATTTTGAAACGGCACCTTTATATCTTACACGGATGAATCTTTGAGCTAAGAAAGACTTGATCGTTTCCAACAAGTTTCCGCTTATTCCAGCACTTCTGAGCTTCATTATTAACCTCTGCCTCCACACCCTGTCGAATGCAGTCTTAAAGTCAACAAACGCTGCTAGAGTGCTTTGTCTTCTGTGGAAACCATCCTTTATGTGTTGCGATAGTCTGGCTACTTGTTCTGTGGTATTTCGATGCCTTTGAAAACCGGCTTGCTTATCAGAGAGCACGCGGTAATCCTCGAGGAAGAGCATTAATCTATTGAGCACAATACGTTCATACATCTTGGAGAATATGCTTGTGAGTGATATTGGCCTGAAGTGTTCTGGTCTATCGGCAGATTTCCCTTTTTTTAATATTGGCACAACTTCTGCTTTCCGCCAGTCCGCAGGAATGTGGGTCTTCCAAACAAGATTAATGAATTTTAATACAGCCAATTTGGCATCACTACCGAGGTGTGCAATCATTTCCGGAATTATTCCGTCGGGCCCCGCCGCTTTTCCAAGCTTTATGCTGGCAATGGCCTTTTCAAGTTCCGACCTATGAATATCACTGTAGAATAGTGTACTGTCTTCTTCTCTTAGGCATGAAGATTTTAGCAGTTCTTTACCTTGTTTGCTCTTAGGTTTAAAGTTTCCTACTTTTGAGTAGTGTTTGCAGAAGACGTCGGCTATTTGTTGCTCCGTACAGTATGTTTTGTTGCCAACTGTTACTGGGTTGCTCTTTTCATCCCTAGGTTTACTCATCCTTGATAGTACCCTGTGAGCTTCAACTCCGTGCTTTCGAAAGTCTAACTTTTCCAAAAACCTACGATATGCATGGCGCTTTGTATGGATTATTTCTCTTTTAATGATCGCAGATTTTTGTTTTAGATTGATCCTGTTTTCAGCAGTATTTGATCTTTCCAGCACGGATCTAGCATTATCTCGGGCGATTTTCATGTTTTGGAGGTTTTCGTTCCAGAAAGGTTTATAATTTTTAACACAACCTCTAGGGATGAATTGATGGGCGCATTTCATGATTAAACTTATTAACTTGGAGTAAGTCTTGTCAACATTATCCGTTATGATGTCTTGTGTCAGCAGTGCGTTGGTGGCTCTACTGTACTGGTCCCATTTAGCTTTTCGGGTGTTCCACCTAGCTCTACCATTTCCCAGGGACCTGCCATTGCTGTCCTGTAGCAGCGCTAACATCAGCTTGTGTCCGAAACCTCCGGGAGGATGTTCCACTGTATGGAGGATGCGTGGAGCTATTTCTGAATGTGCCATGATTACATCTGGATGACCCGTGTGACCGGCATATGATAGAAAAGTTGGTTCACAGTTGGCATTCTCAATATATTCGACTGGGTTACAATTTATAAAACCTTCGAAGATAGTTCCAATTTCTGTTGTGGATTGGTAACCCCAGGTCTTAGAAGGGGCATTAATGTCCCCGTATAGAATATCACCCTTGCGCCATAGCGATTCTAACCATGTCAAGTTCGGTTTATTTCTTGGCGGATTGTACATGATAAAAACGCGTTTCTGCTTGTTGTCATTGTGAAGGCTGAGTTGTACCGCCTCTAATTTGTCCAATGTGCTAGGTACATGGCACTTTCGGAAATTGACCGGGATTGATGCTTTCGCGGCTACTATTATTCCAGAAGCGACTTGGCGTGATCGTTGAAGTGTGTAGATTTGATAGCCTGGTATCTGATAAAATTCCATATTGTCTGTTGCCGCTCCTGCTTCAACGATGCCAAAAATATCAATGTCATGTGATAAAATATAGTTTTTCAGTTCAGTAAACTTGTCATGAGTTAATCCACCCGCATTCCAAAACATCATCTTGAGATGTGTAGGATGGGCTTTGTCCTGGCCTTCAGAAAGGCCGGTTGGAGGCTGCAATGGCCTTCTTTTTCGCTTTATGATCATCCGGGCTGTCTTACTGGCGAAAATGTAGATCGTTTAGTCACAGTTCGAGCATGAATAGCACATATACTGCGTCCAGGGGGCACAACGAGGACGCGATCTACTCCACCCCCCTTGTAAGTACTATTTGTAAGTACTAAAAAAGTACAAAATTAAATATTCTGAAAATATGATCCAAAATTATTTCTGGAAATACTTACAATCTATATTTGACTGAAACTGGTTCAGCTATTCTTTTGTTTTTAATCACTCCACGACTAAAATATTCAATATAAATTTTTTGATCCATCTCCAAATCTCCTATATGAGGAAAGGTTACAAATTATAATAACAAAAATGAAAGCAATCTCTTTATTAAACTTCTTTTAGGTAATTAATTTAAAGTGTATTAAAAATGTATTAGAAAGTGTGCAATATAAACTTTAGAAGAAACAAAGATGGATCCTCTAGGTTGAAATCTGGATCTTTTTCTGGGATCCATTCATTTTTTTATTGCTGTTCTGATCGTCGGTACAAATTGTTTTCATTTGGTTGATTGTTGGAATCTTCAATATTTGTTCCCCCTAGACTACTTAATCTCCATTTGTTTAGTCAGCAATATTGCAAACACCACATAAGAAAAATATTCTTCAAGAATGAATTTCTTCTTCTGTAAAAAGTTCTCAATAACTCTTATTAATAAAATTTACTCTTTTTCATGATTTTGGTAAAATTTTAACTCTGTGCAGCTTCAAAACAGTTCCGCCCATTGTTAATATGGCATATTGTGACTTTACAAAAAGAGATTGAAAAGAGATTGGCAAACTTCAAACCCAGTAACAATTTTTGAAGGATAAAAATATCACTTAATTCTTTAATGTTGTTGTCTAAGGATTTACATGTTTCCAATAATTTAGCTCCATCTCTTAGTTTCGTTGTAACATGTATCCTGCCTTTGTAGGCTGACGACTGCTATAAAAATCTGATGCTACACTAAAGAGTAAAGAATCGCTTACAACTTTAGTTCCTACTTTATTCTTTCTGATAATGAGTATTATGTTTGATTAAATTTGTTTAAAAACACCAAATATTCTAGGGTGAAACTGAACAACATAATGTTTAAGAAACACATTCTTCCTCCTTTCAACAATCTGATATCTAAATTGACCTTGTCTTCCACAGGTGTTTGAGTTAGTTCATCACAGCTGACTTCAATATTATTCTTGTATTCAGCTTTATAGTGTTTAGAGAGGAAAAGTCCTTGACTAATAATGTATGTAACATAATCAGTTGGTGGCCTTTGAACTGGCAATAACTAGTTAGGATCAATTTACTGCATTAAATTTTGGTTGTATAATTATATCCTTAGCAAACCAATTCTGATAAAACAGTTTTTCTTCAACTTTTTTATTCATCTGGAAATTGTTTAAATAGTGCAATACATTCTGCAATTATTGTTTTATTTTTATGATTATTGATTATATGTCTGCTGAAATTAAGCTTAAGATTATTACAAAACCGAGAAAAACTCCGTCTGTTTTACCTCCTCAACTGTAGTGTTGAGACTTATGTCAAGATTTCCACTATTAGACAAAACTTTAAGTAACTTTGGCTCATCATCTAGAATTGTGTTTTGCTGGTAGTTGTACTCTACATCATTAAATAAACAATGTCAAGACACTGTTACAGATATACTATTTAGTGAAATGCTAAAATTATCATATGGATTAATATAAAGCAGATCTGGATTGCATGTGATGCTAACTGATGGGTTTGTGCAAGTTCCATTGTTTCAGAAGGGCTACTTCCTTTAATAAATGGAGTAAGAACTACTTAAAATAATTCTGTTCAACCATTCATTCAATGATTATTTTTTGACAAGTTGAGGAGTTTTTAATTTTAGTAATTATATTTTGAAGAGATGAATCATTGTGGCTGGTAGTTTAAGTATTTTGATTATTGAGCATCTTCCCATTGGAATAATAAATTTTTAGAAAGTGCGGGAGGTAGACTTGTTGTCGATAAATCATGACATGATGAAACGTCTTCTCTAGTAGTAGATATAATTTCATAGGTTGAAGAGTCTTGTCTTGTAGTTGCTGAGTTTTGAGAACATGATGCATATCTGCAAGTGATTGATAGATTTTCAGAAAGTGAATTATGTTGGCTTGTGATCAACAAATTTTGACGGATAAAACATCTTCTCTAGTTGAAAACTATACTTTTATAGGCCGAAGAGTTTTGGTGGGTACTTGGTTAGTTTTGAGGAGGTGGTCCATTGTGACTCGTAGAACAAAAAATTTGAGATAATATAATCCCTTGACAGGCTGAATGTAATAAATACATTTTGACATGCTGAAGAGCCTTGCCTAATGGTCTTTATATTTAAGGTGAAGCAATTTGCCAGGAAATGGATTCATTTCAACACCCGGTGGTATATTTTGATAAGTTTAAGACTTTTGGCTGGTAGTTGTTAAGTTTTGAGAAGTTGATGCACCTTCAGAAAGTGAAGTTTGTTGATGGATAGTTGATAGAATTTGAGGTGTCGTATATTGGCTGTTTGGTAGAGCTTCTTGGCCAGTAAAATTGTCCTGTGAACCAAACAAAATTTTCTTCACTTATATGCTAATATTTTTCTTTAAAAATTGTACCTCCAACTTCATTGACTAATCAACTTAAAGTTGTAGTGGTATATTATGTAGTGAGCTTTAAAAAATGGAAACAAAACTGATGAAAGGACTACTTGACCTAAATATAATAATTTTTGGTTCAGAATAACATAAAAATATATTTTATTAAACTTCTGGTTGATAGAAATGTAAATTAAACATCCATTATTATCTAAGCAAATGTCTACAATTTCACCAATCCACCAGTGACATAAAGCTATAACTACAATCTATAGACCTATTTTATTATTTATAATTATGGATGGTGTGTTAGAAATGGATTTGTTTGTTAGTCTTGAGTGTGTTGAGGTGAAATTGTTTGAATTACAGATCTTCTAACAATTTAGATGGTTATCTTACTTTAAATATACTAAATTCTAAACATCAGGACTTATACAAAACAAGTTTGACAATATGCTAATTTATTTAGAAGCTATTAACAATGAGTTTGATTGGATTATATTAACTGAGTGTTGGATGGGCAAGGGGTTTGTTGGAGTCAATATTAAGGGATACAATATGATCAGGACTGTTAATAAAAGAAATCAAATATTGGGAAAATCGTTTATGTAAAACAGTCCTTATTAGTTGTGTCTTAAGAGATTATGTTGAGTGATGTGTGCCAGATATTGCAGTTTAATAGCTTTGTATAAGATATTTTGTTTCAAGCCTCTGGATTGTTTATATTAAATATATTTTGTATTTACCTTACCTTAATTTGTCTATAACTTTTGATATAAATAACCTATACTCCAACGTACCTACAAAAGAAACTATCCGCATCTTGGAATAGAACCTCATTGAAAATAGTAAATTAACTAAAAAAAGCCATAGCAGTATTTATTGAATTGGTCAAAATTTGCTTTAGCCAAACTACTTTAAATTCAAAGATGAAATGTTTATACAGAACCAAGGCATAACAATGGGATCCACACTGTCTGGAATCTTAGCTGATATCTTTCTTAACAAAATCAAAAACAAATACATTATGAATAAATTTAAAGAATTATATAACAAAATTATATATTACCACAGATATGTAGATGATATAATATGCTTATTCAATGGAACTAAAAGACAACTAAAACAATTTAACAATTTTCTTAATAATATCCATCCACTGATAAAAATGACAGATGAAACAGAAAACAATAATGAGTTGAACTATTAAGATGTCACCATCCATTCAACTTCTAATCACCTTATAACACATAAATTAGCAGATTACAATAGTTTTGTACATAGATCACTGAAGATACCTATGGAACGGAATGAATTTATCAAAGAGATAAATTTGATCAAATAAATCGCAACTGCCAATGGATATAACCTTGTAATATATATTTTTTCAAAATAATCATGATATATTTTAAGAAACCTAAAACCAACATTTAACACTAAGCTCAAATCATTTGGAATATTAATTAAAAAATCAAGTAAGATTTTCTTTAACTCGCATTATATAACAAACATTTTATACAAAAATCTTCCTTATAACTTACGAATATTTAAAAACCATACACTACCAATATTTAAAACACTTGTCCCAAATTGGCTTCTAGACATGGGAAGGGATGCAATCTAGGATGTCATTGTATCCATCTACTGATAGCAATTAGATCGTCTGCCAACCCATCTAATCTCCCTCCCAAATATTTATTCTCAATATCGCGCCTCCTTTGGTTGTTGATTTGAACAGCATTTAATTCACAATCCGATTTAAAAGTTATATTTGACATACCTTTAATTACTTTTTATACTTCTTTTTTAAAGTTTTCTTGTATGTCTGAGAATATGTATATTTATGTATGAGTCTGAATGTATGTTTATAAGTGTGTGTCTTCCTCACTGTATATTTATATGAAATGACTAATGCCCACGCACAGACTTACGTCCATATACATTTTGTTTGACTTGATTTTAACTGTTGCTTTAACCCATTGGCCTAGCCTTTTTCAGAAACTTTGCTTGACCCTAATTTATATTGGCTGATTTTGTACATTATTAGAAAAATATAAATAACTTTTGATTCGTAATTGTGATTTTAGTTCTGTTTTCACCATTTTATTCTAAATTAAATTCTCTCTAACAAATATAAGTTAACGTACAATAACGATTTTCTATATTTTTTATTTACAAAACACAGCACAACGTAAGTATTCACTAAAACAGTAAACAAAACAAATGTTTATAACCTAATCAGAACACAGAAGTCATCTGTTTATTTGATACGTTGCTTACAAGTGTTGCCAACATCAAGTAATCTAAATATTCTAAAAGTATAATAACGATATCGTATTATAAACGGAATAAATCTAGCTTATATCACACGAGTCGCTTATAAGGTTTCACTGAAACTGCGCGTGAACACTGCTCATAAAAAAGTGTAATTACTTACATTTTAATCGTAATTTTCACAATAAAATGCAAAGAAACCATTCTCAGTGGCCGCTGCTGTCATCTAACAGATTTAGTTGGAACTACATCAAACCTACGCTTAACAAAGAACGTTGTTTTCCGGGACACGGAGAAGTTCCGTATGTCTAGGCCAATGGGTTAATGTATAATAATATAATTTTCCAATTGCTTCGAATAGTATAATTTTCCTGCAATGTAAGGAAGCAAAAACGGCTAGTTAGATATTTTTCAACCCACTCCTTCAATTATATGTAACTAACTGATGCCTGTTCAGACATAAATAAAACATATTCTTCTAAATAGGCTACTCCTGCCCTTATTTTCTTTAGAAATGTTCAAAATAAAAGGTTATAACCAATTATTTATAACCAATTTTAAAACGGACTAAAAAGTATAAAATAATTTTTCATGACCCTTCTACAATTTGAGGGAGGATTGTTAGTGGCTATGGATATATTTGGAATACTTGGAGAGAAAAACATGAACATGGGGCGCAGCCAGTAAATAATACAAGTAGACAATCCGGATGAATTCACAGCTAATTTCAGGGAATCGGAAATGAGATTTACTGTAATTTAATTTATTTACTCCTCCTTAACTATCATAGATTGCCTGCGCCCCACGTTTTTCTCTCCAAGTATTCCAAATATATCCACAGCCACTAACAATCCTCCCTCAAAATTGTAGGAGGGTCATGAAAAATTATTTTATACTTTTTAATCAGTTTTAAAAACGTGGTATGTTAAAAAAAAAAAAAAAAAAATTTGATTTATTATTAATTTAATGAACCATAAATTTGATTACATTTAGTTATAATTATTGGATATAGCCCAGATTATTTAATTTAATTTGTGTAATTGTTTCTTGCTTTTCAACCCCACTTGGGAGAAGCTGGCACAAACCCCTCCCCGAAATAAGACCTGTGTAATAGATGTGTCAGTTGTATTGTATATATAAACTGATTAGGATATTAGAAAATAAACATTTAGCTGTCCAGGACTAATAATATCAAATACCTATATCTAGGTTTCCATTCATATATGTGTTAAGTGTTATTCATAGCCTACTCACAACTGTAGAGACTAAATATAAGATGAATTTCACTACTCAACAAACAGGTTGTGATAAAACTAGGCTCAGCTAAATATATCCGTAATTAATGATATATAGACATTTAAATAGATATGAACAAAATATTTTTTTTAACAATCTGTGAATTTGTGTATTAACATTTATGAAAGACAAATTTATTAATGATTTTTTTTTTTTTTTTTGTGTGTGAATCATCAACAATTCCCCAGTGTTGTATAATTTTCTGATATTGTTGTGTTTATGATTTTGTTTGAACTTTGAATAATTTTCAACTTGTTTTGTTGTTCCATAACAAGATTTTATTTTGTAATATCCTCTTTTTTTGGAAGTCAATCAAGTTCCAATTCTTTTCTCGAGATTTAAAACTTATATTGTTATCATTTCATGAAATTCTGCCCAATTTTAATTTTATACTGAATCTGATCTATGTTAAAATCTTTCGTCTGGAATAAAAAGTTAGTTATTAAAAAAATAATAATAAAATCGTTTAACCTTATGTAATTCATTTTAGAGTAAGTTTCAAAATAGCTTCCAATGTATTACTTTTGCCTGTCAATCAGTTTATTAAAATTTAGAGCAAACCAAGTATATCACGTTGCAGTTATATTAGTACAATCTATTTTTTTCCTTATAAATTCAGAACCAAAGCAATCCTAATAATATACAGTAAAATAATTAAAAGAATAACAGTAACTTAAAAAAAAAAAAAAAAAAAAAAAAAAAAAAAATTAAATAATAATTTCAATACTTTTGATTAGAAATGAAGGGTATACTTACTATAAGTACTGTAATAGTCATCAAATTAATAAACATTGTTCAGTGTCCAGTGTTCGAGCTTCAAGTTCAATCGCTCAACCAACAGCGATATATATATATATAAATTAAGTTAGCGGAAACGTAAAGAATCAGCGTTTGTTCAGTCAGTGCCTAGAGAGCAGCACAATTCGTTTATGAAATTATGTAAAATATATCACATTAGTACGGTTTGATCGTGTTAGCTCAGCTGGCAACTACTTTAGTTGTGTATAACCATTATAATGTGCATCTTTCCTCGACCTGGCCGTTCTTACCAGCAAAGCGGTACATAGTTGCAAATAAATGTGGAACAAATTTAAGAACAGAAAGAATAGAAATAGACAATAACATACACAATTTAAAAATATATATTATATTGAAATCTGTACAAATTACCAAAAAATTATGTCTAATTTGGAGACATAAAAATAAATATTAAAATGTATAAGTATATTATATAAGTATAAATGAAATTACTGTATATTATTTTGTAGATAAAGATATGTAAAGTCTAATCATGTACAGAAGTGATCAAATATATTTATTAAACAAATTTAATAAACTCACATTTAAATTTCGTCTTTTATAGCTCTAAATTCACTCACCAAGATTTGTTTTAAGAGGTCAAACTAGAGATAAAATTCTGATATCTACTAGAGAAAAATATAAAAGAGAAACCACTTAATGAAAGTATCAAAATAAATCAAATACAACTATTTTACCAGTTGATAAAAATAGTTAAAAATTAATAAGCCCAATTTTTCATTTTCTAACAGTGAGGGAAAGTTTTAGTCCTAGCTGTGATCAACTATTTAAAATCACTCTTACACTGTAATAATGGTTTTAAATACATGATTGAGAATGTACAAAATGTTACCTTAACCAGGCGTAATATTCATTTTCAAAAAAAAAAAAAAGAAAAAAGTGTCTTCTACTATTTTTAAATGCCAGTCTAGGGTTAACTTGATATATTACTAAAAAAATTCAATTTACCGTTCTATATAAGTTTTTGATATACTTGATTTTATAAAGTCTCATGAACATGAAGAAACAAAATAAATATGTATACATATATCCAAAGTATATAAATTATTTTTATATTTCTTACCGGCAAACCCATGATCAAGATCCCACAAATAGACAGAAGATACTCCTCCTTCAAAGTACATTTCTCTATACTGGTCAAAAGCATAATTGGCATCAATTTCTAATTTACGCAGTTTTTCTGAAGGCATAGATCCATCTTCTAAAGGCGGGTCATAGGCATTGCTCCATGGAGATCTGTATATTAATGAACATATTAATTTCACAAATGGTCAGCTAGTGCAATTCTTAATTGAATAACTATCTTGCAAGGATGTCCAGTTTTACAATGTGTCAATGCTACATGGATGTTATCTTAAAACGATTAAAACCGTCTATATTTCTGTTAGGACTTAAGTACCTCCATATCAAGAAGTACATAAGTAAATGTACTCCGAAACATGTCAACTAGGTCTGTAAAGTGACAAGGCTAGAAATGGCTGAAAATTGTACTCAGGATAATTATGTTATTGATAAACAGCTGTAACATGGCACTTGGGACTGGCGAGTCCGAAAGGGAAGGGGGTGGGAAACCCTTACTATTCCTAATCTCAAAACATTGACCCGGGCCGCTGTCAGTCTAAGATGAAACTTGTGACTGTTCACATCGTTGGATAAGTGTTGTAGTATGTGTTACAAATTGGAATCGTTGTGAAAATGTCGGGGGAAAAGTGTAAGATTGGGGTTCCTGGGAAGGTGTTAAGTAGCCAGAGTAAAGAAATAGGGAGTAATGTTTACACATTTATGAAAAAAGAGAGTGACATTGACAAGATCAAAATTCCCCTGAAATTGGCGCGTGAGCAGATTGCTGTAGCGAATGGTGTGTCCGTAAGGACAGTGTCGAATAAATAAATGCCGAATTGAGTAAGCTAAGTGTGGACAAAGAGGAAGCTAACTATTTCCAAAGAAAATCCGAAATATAAAAAAAAAACCTGTAAGAGGAGTTTTGACGAAAGTATTGTTCGTACAACAGTTTATGATTTCTACATAACTGAAAAGCGTCTGCCAACCATTAAACTGTTGCAGGAAACACTTAAGGACAAAATAGACTACAAAGGTTTCAAGAGAGAGTGTTAGAATGGTTTTAAAAACTTAGGTTTTAGGTGGAAAAGGGTTCAGAATAATCGGAGAATATTAATCGAAAATTCCGATATTCGAGAAAAACGAATCTCCTACTTGCTTGCCATAAAAAAATACAGAGAAGAAAAGAGACCTATTGTTTATATGGATGGGTCGTATGTCTGCACCTCCCACGTATCTGGCAAAACCTGGGCAGATGGTTCAGTTAACGGGTTACATACGCCAATATCCAAAGGAGATCGGCTCTCCGCTCATTATTGTCCATGCGGGGGGAGAAGAGAGATTTGTACCAAATGCGCTGGAAATGTGGAAAGCGGGGGTTAAGTCGGGTGACTATCATAACAACATGAACTCGTCAAATTTTATGTAGTGGGTTAAAAATCAATTAGTTCCAATCTGAAATCTAACACAGTCCTAGTTATAGATAACGCTAACTATCATAACTCTAAACTGGATAAAGCGCCAACATCAGACAGTGAGAAAGACGAAATGATTGAATGGCTGGAAAAAAAAAATATCCCATATGACAGATCAATGTTGAAGCCACAGTTGATCCAGAACCACAAAGCCCAGTTTAAAAATTACGTTCTGGACGCAGAATTAAGCAAGGCAGGTCACAGTGTTTTGCGTTTGCCTCCATATCACCACGACTTAACCCCAATCAAACTGATTTGGGCAGAAGTTAAAGATTATGTGGCTACCCACAACACTACAATAATTTTAAATGGCAGACTTTCGGAAGCTATGTGATGAAAAGTTTTCAGCGATGGGACTGGAAAATTGGATACCGAAATGTAATCATGTGAAAACCATCGAAGAGGAATATCTGAAGAAAGAGGTAGTTATCGACCTTATGACGAAGGAAGCATCTTTTGTGATAAACCTGAACAACGAAAGTGGAGAAGACAGTGACAGTGAAGATGATGCTATGTCGTCTGGAGTTGAAGAGTTCAGGAAACATGTAATATAAATATAATGTAAGTTTTTGCAGTAAGCCAAAGGTAGAAACATATAAAATTTGTAATATGTCACATTTTTTAAAATGATATATTTATAGAGAAGAGATATTTGAAAAAAAAATTGTTCTAATAGTTTTCGACTGAATCCTCTTATGAAAATAACCTTGTTAATGTTTTAATAAATGTGTCTGTCTTTGAATAAGTTTTTTAATTATTGTTCCCTGTTGTGTCATATTGGAAACAAGGTATTTTAATACTATACCCGAAGTTTAACTTTAGAAGAGGATATTTGTAGTTAAATTTTAAATCATTAATCATTACATGATAACGTTCAAGCCAGATAAGTTAATTTCATTGATTCCAGTGTATATATAAGGAGTATTTATGTTGATCAAGTGTCTCAATGCAGTGAGTTGTTTATTACGGCCAATGTCCACTCAAGCGCGGCTAGTAAGGGTCAGAGCCCGTTCTTCCCCCACTGATGTTTTCACCCATGAGAGTAGACGATTTCTACCTCGAGCCCATGTGCCAGATTACATCTGTTTATCTGTTCCTGACTCTACCAATTACTGTAGAAAATAGTACTCTTTAATCTTTAAATAATTTAGTCCATTCTAATCTGTAGAAAATAACAAGAAGTGTTATATAAATGTGAACCACTAGTTCAGCTATTGTGTGGTTAAACATAAAGAAGTGAACTATTTTTACAATGATTGAAAACACACATAAGCCCCTTTACCTCACAGTACTTTATAATTTGCGTCTTTCTTCTTTAATATTTTTATGTAATAACAGGACCAAGTCAATTACTGTGTTTGAAAGAAATTTACTGAGTATTGTCAGAAAATGGTAGTGATTTGAGTGATAATGAGAGGTCAAAATTTTTAACATAAGTGACATTAACTGATAAATTAGACAATTAGGGAGAAAGTGATACCAACCCCTACAATGGCTGCTAAGTGCTAGCCAAGTTAGCCAATGGCAATGCTCTTAATGTTATCTCAGGAGTCAAATATTTTACTGAATTGTTTCAGTAGGCTAATGTAACACAGCTAGAAAGAATGTTGACCCACCTGGAAATAATTAATGTCTTAATGTCTCATCACTACGGAGAACTATTCTAACACAAATTAATTGCAGAAACTTAAAACATGACTTGTTAAAAATAATAAACAACTTGCTATTAATATAAATAAAATGAACCTTTTGGCAAAAGGAGGACAATCTAAACAAAATTAGTCAATAATATGGGCTCCAGCAAAATTAATTAATAAGCTGATTCATCATAGCTCTTTTTTAGTTGAAAACAAATAGTAATAATATATGGGGACTTTAAAATTCATTTGTCACCTTATGTCAAATTTAGCAAAATTGTTACCAAATGAACGTCAACAAGACAAAAATATTGATGATCCTGCAGAAATTATTTAATAAAAATGAAGAAGTTCCAGATACATTAATAAATAAATATAACAATTCTGAACTATATTTGGTAGGATCTGAAAATGTCACCTGACTGGTTATTATATGCACTAGCCTAGTAAGCAGTTTTTATTTATTTATTTATTTACATATAAGAGGGTTAAAATTTACTTACATTTAATTAACTGAGGCCAGGGAACATTACCTTTTATAGCATGTACAGCTGTGACTTTCCATTATGTTAATATCAATATAGTTTTTTTTTTTTTTTTTTAATAAAATGAATTAATTATAAGTTTTGTTATTTAATATACAATATATGATCAAATTAAATAACACAGTACTTCAAACTAACCTACAAATTCACAATGAACAATACCAAATTGATTTAAATAATGTACAGAGTAAATAATGTAAAAAGAAACTTGAAATACCACTGTCGAACAGACACAAACCATTCATTTATTCCTTAAACTCATTATTGCAACCTTTCATTTATAATATTATTATTAAACATGGTTAACAAAAAAGATATTTATATTTACAAAGGTTCCTGGATGTTATCTTACGCTATCATTATTAACGTTTAATAATGACTTTGGTACTCATTATTTCATTTCTTGGTTCGAATCTATAAAACACCATAATCTGACACATTATCTGACCCCCTGTCCAAACCAAATTAATAAGTAACCAGAATCAACCACTCCTATAATCTCTGACGGTTTCATAACAAGTTTAATCTTCTGATTACGTACTTAATTCAACCAAACTGAACCATAATCTACAGAAAAATGTGAAATATTACAAAATCATTTTGGTTCAAATGTTTATTGGAACTTTTAATGTTCATTTTCACCACCTTAGCACATTTACAAATTATTGCTTTTTCTTCCTGGATTAGGCTATTTAATTCATATATTAACACTAACGGTTATAATTTCAGTAGAATCTGTATTATTTTAGTTTTATTACTAATAATGGTTTTAAAATAATAATTTTACCTGTATGAATCACCATCTCTGTTATAATCACATAGAAGGTAATCTTTCCCAACTTCCTTGTCTCTTGCAATCTTTAAAGGTTGATCAACAGAAGATAAGAGGTCTTCACATAAGCCTGGTACCAAATCTATAAGGTCACTAAGATTTTTCTCGATTTGTTGTGGTGGTAGGCGACGCATTAAGTCTAAAGCGCAATCCATCTGTTGATCCGACTAAACAAACGTTTAAAACAATAATAATATTATAGCTTATAAAACTATCATATATAGGCTCAAACAAAACATCAAAAACCCAACTATTGAGAAACCCTACTATCTGATGCGACTCAGTAGGTCCATATTTATAATTGGGGACGTATATAAGCAAATTTAATGGTTGATTTATTTTCACGCTACAATTTTTTGATAAGTGGCGATATTTACCACACGTAAAACACTCATTTTTGGAAATTTTAACAGACCAAGTTTAACTACTAAATCTCATGTAGTTTGTTTTTTGTATTTGTTTTGGTTTTAAGGCAAAACTATTTAGGTCATTCATCACCTTAAAAATATTGAGCATAAGGTGCTCCATATTAAGAACTACAACTATAATTAAAAATATATATATTGAAGAATTTTAAAACTAGTTAACAATCGTAAACTTTTATAGTTTAATAAGCAACAACATAATTTGTTACAAAGCTCTAAGAGTCCTTGCAAAAATTTAACAATGATAAACTATGAAACAAAAACATAACATAATACAAAGCTCTAAAGAGACTCAGTAGCAATTTAATAATGGTAAACTATGAAACAACAGAACATGTTACAAAACTGTAAAGTAGATGGGAACTATGTTAAATAGAACAATTAAAAATAATATCTATAGGGCTGTAAAAGGACCCAGTAAAAATTGACAGTCATACAAATTTGTGTAAAACTTAATAAACAACAACAAAAAAAACTACTACAAGGCTGTAACAATTGAATCTAAATATTTTTTAATTTTATCAAAAACATTCAGGCGACATATAAAGGACAATATCCGATCAAGTATATCAGTATTGTCCCCCAACATCATCTGAATCAAATTGGGTATGGCAAATGTCCTATGCACACCTCGACAGAATGGGCATTGTGTTGGATTCCCGTGTTCTATCAGAAATCCATGAGAAATCATGGACTGATAATATGATTAATGCGAAAACGGGAAACTATCACTTCCTCATGACGACTGTATGTACTGATGTAATCCACGGACAGATGGTATATTTACTTCTCTTAGCTTATTGGGCTATATTTGTCCATTCTTCCTCCCATTGCTTAATCAAAATAAATTTAACAATTGATAGAAAGTCAGATCTCATAACACATTGCATGACTCGCATCTGACTTATAGCTTCCTTTGCTGCTTTGTCACCTCTTGTGTTTCCCATAATTCTGCAATGCCCAGGTACCCAGCAAAATGATACTCCAACATCCAGTAGCTGTGAGTCTGTGTATGGATCACAGAATAAGAAGATACACAGAGTGTGAATCAAAAGAGTAAAATCAAAATGTGTCATATTAATAAACCATGGGGAATAAAACATGGAGAATAATCGTACATTAGAGAAAGTACAAATCTCAAATTGTTGAGGATCCGAAGAGTTCTAATGACACATTCATATCTGTCAGCCAAAGGGTTATTAAAAACAATGTCGTATTCTGGATGATACAGTTTGGAACACAGACTACTCATATATGATATTTGTAGTTCTTGTCTTCGTCGAGAAAGAAATGGTTCTCCAGTTCTAGCTAGTAGGGTAAAGACTGACCCTACTAATGAAATGCACCAGAAACAATTCTTACGGCAGAATTATGAACTAAATCAAAATTTCTAATCGCAGATGGGTAGATTACAGAGCCATAATCAAACAGCAAGGTCAAAACGTAACATGCACATTATAATGGCTCCATGCTGAGAACACAACATGTCAAGTGTTTTATTACACCACATTTTCAGATCAGATAAATATGGAATCCAAGAAAGTCTATGATAAGCATACAAATTACACATTTACAGTAGTTTGAAGTTGTGGCCCATTGATAAATAATAAAAGCTAATGGTTTAGTCTATGGTAACTAAAGCAATACATTGCATTTATGAAGTAGTGAAATCTTGTTAATTTTGACCAAGATTGCAGTCTATTTATAACAAGCTCAAGGGCTCTTTCAGCAGTTGCCATACCTTGATTAGCCACATATATAACAAAATCATCAATAAATATAGAACAGCGGACAGAGCACTGCACATTAATGATAATGATGTTGATTGCCGCAACAAACAGGGTCAAGTTCAGCACATTACGCTAAGAGACTCCATTCTCTAGATGAAAATGTTCGGATACAATTGCTTCAACACGCACTCTGAAATATGTATTACTACGGACGTTTTGTATAAATGCAAGAATATTGCCATTTATACCACACGATTTTAAAGTCTTCAGCATTTCCCTTCGCCAACTCATATCATAGGCCTTTTCCAGGTCAAAAAAACAATACAACCCATGTCTGACGTAAGAAAATGCATTTTGTGTGGCAGACTCTAATGAAACCCTACCTAAAGCCACATTATTCATTACAAAGCAGCCTCTTACTTTCGAGGCACTGAACAAGTCATTTATTGATTATTCTCTAAACCAGCTTGCAAAGCACAATTGTAACAGAAATGGGACTGTAACTTCCTGGTAAGCTTATTTCTTTACCTGATTTTAGAAGAGAAATTGCAGTAGCCTCCAACCAAGCATTGAGGAAAATATTGCTCATCAAATATATGATCATATATTTTAAGAAGAATCAGCTTCCTCGAAGTTGAGAGGTGTTTAATCCTACACTAAACTATGTTGTCAGGGCCTGGAGAAGAATACCGTCCTGACAACACAGCATACTCTAATTCCTGTAAGTGTGTTTAAATAGAGCATTCTTCTGATGCACCTATAATGAAAGGAACTGCTTATTGAGATCTTTTGTAGAATGAAAAAGTGTCACTGTAAGCAGCAGTTGATTTAAAATTTAGTAAATGATGAGCCCAAACATTACTAATATCATAATTATTTGTAGTAAAAAATTCATCCCGTTGCTTATTAAGGTATCAGATGGAGGAAGAAAGGATCAGAAGGAGGAGGAACACAAAAAGAGTGTAACTTCTTTAACACTGTTGATATGGGTGTGGTTTTTATAGTGTGCCAATATACTGGGTCCAAGATTCTTTTCTACTCTGCCTAAATACTCTGTGTACAGCTTTACAGTGTAAACGGAGAGTGTCGCTACATTTGTTACAACTAGTGGATGTAGTAATCTTGTCGACATTTTCGGCTGTAAGGAATGCTGCTCTAAAAGACTGTATTATTTCATTCAGTGGAACATTATTATTATTAATACATGATACAAATTCATCAGTGAAATTTTCCCATTTTGCTTTGCGCAAAAGTCATCTGTGAAGGCAATCATTACAGCAGGATAAATCAGAAAATGTAAGTTTCACAGGAGCGTGATAAATACTGTAATTGTCAACTAGAATAAACCACTCAAATTTAGTGGCACAACAAAATTACTAAACAGCTAACTATCTGTAGAAACCACTAGATGAGTCGGTAAACCATCATTAAGCAGAATCCTGTCAATGCGAATCCTTCTAGGGCTGCAGGTATTTAATTTCCATGTACAGTGGTGGGCATTAAAATCCCCCACCAAAAAATGGGGGAGGCAACTCTCTAATAAGATAAATTTGTTCCACTTCAACAAACCTGAAATTAGATGGTAAGTATAAAATACAAATTGTCATTTTATATAGTTTTATACTGCTTGCAATGAAATCCCAATGTTCTCAGATGGGTACCACAGATGTAATTGTGGGTGAGTATTGCCGTTCCACCTTAGCTCTGTCTGCAGTGACAAAGTCGTTTTGAAAAACTGAAAACCCTCTTAAACTAAATGAATGAAGTTGATGGATATGAGTGACTTGCAGAAAGTTTAATATCTGGCCATATTTATGATTAAGATAAAATAAGAATAATAATGGGTCATTAACAATTAACTATTAAAAAGGGTTTGGACCTGTATTATTCAACTGCCTGGCTTGAAATAGTATTATGTGGTTTAATTTTAGAAGTCTCATGGTCAAGGTCCATACAACTCAACAACTGGGACGTCAAGTGTTGAAAGCTTAGAAGACCTGAAGTGATTTTGTGAGGGGGTTTAATTTAAGGTTTTTAGTGGTGAAGGCGTGGATTTAGCTTTGGATGCAATAGCTTTTGTTGATTTAACAAGGTCAACTTTAGAAAAAGATAGGATATTAACAGATGTAATGCTTTGGACTGTTATTAATTGTTTTATCTGATCGGCACCATCTCACCCATTCCTTACACGATAAACATGAATTTGGAGCTGATATCACATTTGCATAAGATTTTCCTATGGTAGGATTTTAAGCAGTTTTTTGTTTGTATACTTACCTAGTTTCTAGAAAAAAGTCCACTATTTCTAAGATTACCTTTTCAAATTTATATTTGAGCACTTTGGTGAACATGATGGATGGTCACCATCGCTAATTGCAGAATTTGCATCAACATTACACGCTTCACTTTTGTGGCCTTTTAGACTACTCTGTCCAACAACTTCTGGTTTTAGAGCATGTGTCAAATTCTTGAAATTGGAAACAACGCCTTGGATTTGGAATGTAAGGTTGGACTACAATAGACTATAGAATCCAGCAAGCACTCGCTCAGGAAGATTTGGAGTAGCAAAAGATAATATTAGAGAGCTGGTTGGTTTTTCTCACCATTTTCAGTATGGATAATTCGTTCAAAATTATTCACATTCTGCTTTTACTATTTCCTCCATGCTATCATTCAATAAGTCACAAGAAAAAATGCCTCTAGAATAATTTAAACGCATCAACAGAAAATGAATCTTTTTCACCACAGTATAAAGTTCCATTTCAAAGTTTCCTAATGGAACAAACAATTGTAGCAGCTTCAGTTATGGGTATGTTAATCACAAAGGGTGAAATCTTAGATAGATCTGTCACCTCAACACTGTTATGGACAATATAGAATCTAGGACCAGGTCCCTGGCTCCTTATGTCCAATTTTTTCACTTTATGTGTTGAAATGTGCATAATAATATGTCTTTGGTATTAATACTTTCTTCAAAATATTTAAATTTATAAATTACATGTTAAAATAGTAAAATGTATTGATAATAATAATAATAATAAAAATTATACAAAGAAATAAAGTAACAATTGATTACAATAATGAAATTATTTATTGATATTCATACAAAATTTTTGTATGATTAAACTTTATTAAAAGAAAAATCTTTTTCTTTTTTATATGGATATTGTTCAATGAAATTATTAACACAGTAAAGAGATTAAATCGGTATACATAACATATTTTAATTCTAATTAATAATTAGGGCTATTTATGGCTCCTTAGAATGTCTTTCATTAATGAGTGTCTATTTATTCTATTATCAGAACTATCTGATATAATTATTAATTATTTTTAAAATATTTATACATATTAACATGATATAAAATGAAATTAATTGTCTATATATTATGAGTTTCTTTCTCGGGGTTAAGGTAAGAGCGGCTTATCTCAAGGAAGTAAGGATTTCAAGCCTAAAATTAACATACAATAAATCAATGAAATAAAAGTTATTTTTAGGTTAATGGATGAATGATTGTGGAAATAAGTTTTCATAGTATCAATCACTTTGGGTACACATTTAAAAGTTTATATTAGGATATTCTGTTTACTTTAAACAGATAAAATTGACATTCAATAATGTTTATTATATTTTGAATATAAGATCTGCCTACTAGGCTATTAGTTATAACAAAGTATTTCAAATCAATTAAATTAGGTCTCACCCAATTGGCTCTGAAGTCACACTTTTTTTTTATCTTAGGTTTGACTAAGATATTATTAGACACTTTATATAGAATTATTTTCACTTGATTTCTGGAACTTTCTGAGACATTTTAGACACACATTAATAATATTTTCTTGAAAATCTTCTTTAAAAATTATTAGATCCAGAGGTCCATCTGTCCAGTCTGGGATCTTATTCAACAATCCCCTTTTTTTCTTTTTCTTGTAGAATTCAAGCTTTGCAAAGAGATATCTTATTTAATCCATTGCTTCTTATTCTTCTTATATGGGAAGATAAAATGGTATATTATGACCCTATTACACAAAACTAAACTTTTAATAGTTACATTTACATTTACTGAATTTTCTATTATTAAAATTATTGATTAAGACATACTATGGGGTTTAAATAACTTCTCTTGCATTATTTAATTCTTACAAACTAACATACATAACATTATTTTTAATATTATTTAAGATTAAATTAATTTTATTTTGTACAGATTTATTTCTCAACATCATTTTGAATTGTTATAATATCCCCTTGCTTATTTTTTCTGAAATAACTATGATGAATGGGATTTTCAGGAAACTAACACACAATGAAAAATGAGGTTGATTTCTTATGATTAATATGAATTTATATGCAGTAAATATGTTTTTGTTCAACACTTTATTGACATGGTTCGTGTCAGATAAGGTCATTAACCTTTTGGTGCTCAGTTGATCACTGACAGTTGCAGCAAGTTATCATTTGTATACTTATATTGTTTTAATGTGTTTATATGGTATTATAGGGTTGATGAAATGGCTATACGACGGCTCAATGACATTAATCTGGAGCATACGTCGTATTTCCTGTGCTACTGCCTCTTTGTGTACCAACGGGACTGGGTATGTCTGTCCTCGAAAAATTCTATCTTCTCTGATTTCGATTTTATGTGTATATTTATTACATAACCCGGGGGTATCTGAAAATATGTCTTTAAATTTCAGCAATAATTTGATTAAATTTTGTTTTTCTAATGGTTTCAGATTGTTATTTTCTTCCAAAGCGCAAGTTATTATTACTTCATTTATTTCTTCACCGTTGTCTTTGTTCCCTTCTTGAATATCCTTACAATTCACTTCATTTACATTTATTATTTTATTTTCATATTCATTATTGTGAATCTCTGTATTTCCTTTCATAATGTAACATAAAATTCCTTCTTTGTTTTCATCTTCAAACTTTAGTATTCGTATCTCATTATTCGTCTTTATTTTCAGCGTCGACGTCATAAAGTTTAACTCCATCTCTAATATTCTAATCAAGTCAATCCCTATAATTAAATTTCTTATTAGGTTTGGTACAATTAACGCTTGTATCCAGATCTTTTCGCCTCCTATCCTGATTTGGAACATAATTATCTTCGAAACTCTACGTGTTTTAGAGCCGACAGCAGTGGTGATCTGTACGTTAGTCGTTGGAAGCTCTTCATAACTTTTAAGTTGTTTTTTGTTGTCCTGAAACCATTGTTCTGCTAAACAACTGATGTTAGATCCAGTGTCAATTAATGCCTTAACTTCTCCTATTATAATCTCAATTTCTGGACATTTTAATATATTTGTGGTGGTCTTGGTTGCTAGATTATTGTTATTTTCATTTATTAGAAAATTCCTGTCATAAAACATATTGCTTATAATAATAAAATGATTGGGTACATATAATAGTTTATTATTTGAGGTGATTGCCCTATTATCTCCGAGGTCCTGACGCAGCACAGAATTTATGTCATTGAGGGTCGGTGAGATGAAAGTTGTGAAGTGATAACTCTCTGGGCCGGTGACATATCCTGTGCTCAGCAGTTTTCCTGCTGAGACATGGTGCTCGTAGGGTTCGGTTCAGGTTGTTTTACAGGTTGCACTTTTTCGGCAATCGCATGACAAACATTGATTTGTTCTGGAGTTGGGTAAGTTTGATTTCGAGGTGCAGTGGTTCGGGTTGTTTCCTTCGGTTGATCTCTCCTGATCATGGTTTGGTTTCCTCAGTTTTTTTGAGGATGAAACTGTGGAACTGGGAGGTATGGAAGTCGATGAGGGTGTTGGTATTGTCCAGACGTGTTTCGTGAGACATTTGTGTATCCGTTTTGAGGTCTAAAGTTTTGTTGATGGTACAGTGGTTCTCGATTTGATTGAAATGGTGTCTGCCGGAAATGAAATTGATTGGATGGTCCGGGTCGCTGTTCTCTACCCGGAAACGGTTTCGAAAAGGAGGTGATGTGTTTCCTTGCTGACGACTTCTTTCTCTAGTATACGTATCCTTGAGATCTTCTCGTTGGAGTAGTAATTCGAAATTGAGGATGTTGTCAATTCTCTGCACTCTCCTTGCATCCTGGACTATTTCTTCAAAATGTTCAGATAGACACGTAACTATTTCGTCTTCCAACATTGGTGGTTGGATTGCCTTTAGAGTTATTACTCTTTCAGTGAAATATTCGGATCGACTGAGTTTTCCTTGTGGTTGATATTTTTCCGTTTCAAGTCGGTGACGGATTCCTCTCTGTACTTCTCTACTCCAATATTTACGTTCGAAGACCTCTCGAAAATCTTTCCAACATCGTATATCATTCTTGACTAGAGAAAACCATCTGGCTGCATGTCCTTCTAGACATAATTCTATTGTGTCAATCAGCTGGTTGATTTGGTCTGAGCCGTTATTTACAGTGGTCTTTCTTTCAACAAATTTCTGTATCCGTCGTAAGAGTTCGGTTGGGTTATGTTCCCTCCCGTGGAACTTCGGGATATTATTGTCCATCATGTTGTTTGTAGCGCCTCCACAAGTCACATGGATTGTTGACGGTAAAGTAGAGTGGCTTCTTTGTATCTTCTCTTCCAAGGTCTCGAATCTGACATTGTTGTTATTTACGAGCTGTTCTATTAGGTCGATCTTTTGACCTTGCTCCTCGTTAGTCTCCTTGTTCTTAGTTATGTCCTTCTGTAATGATGTTCTTACAAGGTTACATTCCGCTCGGATCTCTATAGTAACCTCATCTTTGGTCTGTTGGTTTAATTTGATCATGTCGATTTTTATTTGTTCCGTCTTTGATCGAAAATCCTCCCTAAAATTTTCTAATTTCTCGTTTTGAGCTTCCAAAAGTTTGTTCTGGGACTCAAAACACTGGTTGAGTCGTGCTTCTTGTAAATCTATGCGTTTATTTAGCTGACTGAGCTCTTGTTTGATATCTTGGTTATGTTGGTTAAAGTCTTGTTTTAGCTCTTGCTTTAATTGGCTCAAAAATAGAAATAATGGTTCGTTCATAGCTTGACTCGTCGACTCTTGATTAACCTCAATAGTACTCATGGTTTCAGGCTCCTCTTCTATATTGATTGTGAGTTGGCCAGTTTCTTCTGGGAGACGCAACCCTTCCTGCGAGACCCCCCCCCCCCTGTGTTCTTCATGATCCGCGATCACGTCTTCGTTACGTCGGGATGAAGTTATATCTGGCAACCCTTCTGATTCAATTACCTTTTGAGTCTTCGATATTTGCCTTCTAAGGTTATAATTAGGTTGTCGATCCATTTTCTATAATTTTATAAATTATACAATACACAAAATTATCTTAAAATTACTAAATTGTTCACTTAATCTAAGAGAAGTTATTTAAGCTTCCTTGAAATAAGCCAGTACGTTGGGCGCCATTTTGAAATGTGCATATGTCTTTGGTATTAATACTTTCTTCAAAATATTTAAATTTATAAATTACATGTTAAAATAGTAAAATGTATTGATAATAATAATAATAATTAAAAAATATATACAAAGAAATAAAATAACAATTGATTACAATAATGAAATTATTTATTGATATTCATACAAAATTTTTGTATGATTAAACTTTATTAAAAGAAAAATCTTTTTCTTTTTTTATATGGATATTGTTCAATGAAATTATTAACACAGTAAAGAGATTAAATCGGTATACATAACATATTTTAATTCTAATTAATAATTAGGGCTATTTATGGCTCCTTAGAATGTCTTTCATTAATGAGTGTCTATTTATTCTATTATCAGAACTATCTGATATAATTATTAATTATTTTTAAAAAATTTATACATATTAACATGATATAAAATGAAATTAATTGTCTATATATTATGAGTTTCTTTCTCGGGGTTAAGGTAAGAGCGGCTTATCTCCAGGAAGTAAGGATTTCAAGCCTAAAATTAACATAGGCCTACAATAAATCGATGAAATAAAAGTTATTTTTAGATTAATGGATGAATGATTGTGGAAATAAGTTTTCATAGTATCAATCACTTTGGGTACACATTTAAAAGTTTATATTAGGATATTCTGTTTACTTTAAACAGATAAAATTGATATTCAATAATGTTTATTATATTTTGAATATAAGATCTGCCTACTAGGCTATTAGTTAACACAAAGTATTTCAAATCAATTAAATTAGGTCTCACCCAATTGGCTCTGAAGTCACACTTTTTTTTTATCTTAGGTTTGACTAAGATATTATTAGACACTTTATATAGAATTATTTTCACTTGATTTCTGGAACCTTCTGAGATATTTTAGACACACATTAATAATATTTTCTTGAAAATCTTCTTTAAAAATTATTAGATCCAGAGGTCCATCTGTCCAGTCTGGGATCTTATTCAACAATCCCCTTTTTTTCTTTTTCTTGTAGAATTCAAGCTTTGCAAAGAGATATCTTATTTAATCCATTGCTTCTTATTCTTCTTATATGGGAAGATAAAATGGTATATTATGACCCTATTACACAAAACTAAACTTTTAATAGTTACATTTACATTTACTGAATTTTCTATTATTAAAATTATTGTTTAAGACATACTATGGGATTTAAATAACTTCTCTTGCATTATTTAATTCTTACAAACTAACATACATAACATTATTTTTAATATTATTTAAGATTAAATTAATTTTATTTTGTACAGATTTATTTCTCAACATCATTTTGAATTGTTATAGTGTGTGTGTGTGTGTGTATATATATATATATTTGGAGATCTGTTAATTGTTCCGCTCCTGTATAGCTCAGTTTCCCCAAGGAATGCTAAAACCCTCTTAATACAGTAGAACTCCAATTATCCGAATTAATGGGGACCGGGACCCATTCGGATAATCAAATATTCGGATAATCGGAGTTTTTTTTAAAAAATTGCCATTGGAGAGAAAAAAAGCTACGTTTTGATATTGCACTATTTTTTTATTGAATTAAATGAAAGAAACATGATATTTTCACATGTTTTAAATATAAATAAAATGTACTTATGTACAAGTTTAGAAATAAAAATCATTGTTTTTCAAACATCTCCGTCAATGTAAGCTGTTTTGCGTTCTTCATCCGTTTTCGGGCAGCCAGGTCACGCATTCGCTTGACGGTGAGCAGTTGCAAGTGGTCACACTCGGGCTGACGCTCCATCCAGTTCAAAGCAGTCTCGAGGCCGGCAAATGCTTCACTAGCTGATGGTCCAGCGTCTACTTCAACATCAGCAGAAAGTTCTTCTTCCACTTCCACTTCAACATCTTCTCTCACACTTTCAACAATTTCATCGTCATTGAGAATTTGAAAACCAGGGTCAGACGTGTCACAAGCCATCCACTCTCCTACATCTTCAGCACTTACTTCTGTACAACCAGGAATTTTTACAATCATTTTTCTTATTTCCTCTAGTGGCAACGCATCTTCATCCTCTCCATTTTCTTGTTTCTCATTTTCTTCAGATTCTTTTTTTTTGTTCTTCTCAGACGGTAGGCCTTTCAGTTTATTCCACGCACGTCTTAGCGTCACTGCCGTAACCAAACTCCAAGCTTCCGCTACCATGTAACAGCAGTCCTTTAAATTTATTTTGCTATGATTTGCCAAAACCAATTCTTCATCTTCAGCACCTTCGATCAGCAGTTTTCTCAGCAGTTGCCTTCTGTAATGGCGCTTCATTGTTTCAATAACAGACTGGTCCATGGGTTGCAGCAAACTTGTAACATTGGGAGGCAAAAACGTCGTTTTAAACTGCCCATTCTCTCTTTCCAACAGTTCTGCTGTAGGATGAGTGGGTGCGTTATCAACAATTAAAAGCACCTTACTGCCTTCTTTTCCCACCGATTTTTGGTGCTTTTTCACTTCAGGAATAAACACTTCATCATACCATTCGGTAAACAAAGCTGCAGTCATCCAGGCCTTGGGTTGACTTTTGTAGAAGAGTGGAAGTTTTTTTACGTTTTTAAATGCTCTTGGATTTTTTGATTTTCCTATCAAAAGAAGTGGTAGTTTATGATTTCCAGTGGAGTTGGCACAGTTAAGCACTGTAACACGTTCTTTACTGACCTTATGTCCAGGGGCACTAGATTCCCTTTTAGAAGCCAAAGTAGTTTTTGGTAATGCTTTCCAAACAAGGCCAGTTTCATCGGCATTATAAACAAACTCCGGATCATAGGATTCTGCTGCAGTTTTAAATTTTTCAATAAAATTTTCAGCAGCTGCAGAGTCTGCTGAAAGCTTCTCACCAGCCAAATCTAACTCGCGTACACCATGCCTGAATTTAAAGTTCCTTAGCCAGCCGTTACTAGCCTTAAAAGATGAATAACCAAGCTTTTCTGCTAAGATTTTGGCTTTTTCACAAAGGATTGGACCTGAAATCGGATTTCCCATAGAACGTTGCTGCAAAAACCATTTAAACACGGCATCTTCCAAATTTTTGTTGGTTGCTGTCTTCATTGTTTTCCTGGAGGAACTTCCATCTTCATTTTCAAGCACCGAAACAAAGTTTAAAAGTGTTGACTTACTGTTTTTAATGTCACAAATTGTTGCTTGTCCAACACCATAAATCTCAGACAACTTCTTACCCGTTACACCTTTATCGAGTTGCTCTATAATTTTCAGTTTGTCCGCTAACGATAGCACAACACGTTTTCTTTTCGAAGCCATGGTAAAAAACAATACAGTATTGTACACGCACAAACAAAAGTAAGCCGTAGCGAAAGAGTAGCGTCCTCTAGCAAGGTCAATAGCACACTGACTACAATCAAAACAAACAATGACAGGTGCGCCGTGACTGCAATGCGGCGGAACTGGAGTGGGGACTCATACCACGTGTTGTGCCTACACTGACTTCGCGGAGGGAAGGACAATAGTGAGCGAACGCGCAAACACTGGCTTCGCGGGGGGAAGAATAATAGCGCACTTAGACATTTTTTTTTTTTTTGGACATTTTTTTTTCTGAAAGTGATTCGGATAATCGGCGATTCGGATAGTCGGAGTTCGGATAATTGGAGTTCTACTGTAGTTGCATCTAGTCTGCACCCCTATGCGATGCAAACCTTAAGTTAAGGTGAAAGTGTAAGTAACTCTATCTAGTCATGTCCACTAAAACTCGGGAGGTAAGAAATTAAGTCTATAAACACAGGTCAAATAATTGCACAGTTTCATTTGCTTGTTAATTCCATGTCTGCTATTTAAATAGAGAAAATATTATTAAAAGCGAACCAGGGTCGATCCTAAATTCTTTGTTTTATTAAAAATCTGTTTATTAATTTTACTGGGAGTTAAACTTAGTTGCTTGATATTTTGTAAACTATATAACTTTGCTTTCGGTTTATATTTTGTGATGGTTTCAGGCTACAGTGGTTTATGGCCAGTTTCATCTCTTAGTTGAATAAATATTTAATAAAGTTAGGAGCCCCTGGATTCAATGATTATACTGCTGCTAACTGCAAGACTCATGAGCCTAACTTCTCTTGGTTCTCTCAGTGCTAGGGCCTGCAATATTTAACAAAATTGGGGCAAGCTAATTTGATTTAATGATAGCATCATTTTAGTATTTTTCACATTACAACTTATAAACCGTAATTATCTATCATTTATGGTTGAGTAAATTAGTTAAGTATCATCAAATTTCACCAGAATCCGAACAAAGTCACTTTTACTAATTTTCGGATATTTAAACTTTTATAGTATTGGTACTTTAAAAAAAAAATTTTTAATCTATATCACCCGAATCATTAGCATTTTTATAAAAATACCAACAAATCGATTTTATTTTGGGTACACAGAGACTACATTTTAGAAAAATTTGATCAAAATCATAACTATCCAATTTTGAAAATTTAGATTTTTGAGTTTTGATTTAATGGTTACTCAAATTTTGAAATAACACTATAATAATAATAATAATAATAATATATATATATATAT
Source organism: Aphrophora alni (assembly GCA_963513935.1). Classification (NCBI taxonomy): domain Eukaryota; kingdom Metazoa; phylum Arthropoda; class Insecta; order Hemiptera; family Aphrophoridae; genus Aphrophora; species Aphrophora alni. The sequence continues at coordinate 70,018,876 of OY740767.1, forward strand.
ATATATATAGGCTATGTGTGTGTGTGTGTGTAAAAAAAAAACACCTCGGGATGAGCAAAAATCCTCATGATCAAATTTTACAAAATCAGACTATTCGTTCGGAATAGAAATCACTATACAAACAACAAGCAGACATTCCAAAACTAGGTAAATATCAGTTGTACATCGGTCTTGAATTTTGCTATGAAAACTTATGAAATTGTTAACTATTTAACTTATATTCAAACAATCAGATCATATTTTATTTCAGAAGATACTTTTCCAGTCACAAAATACATTAATTAAGTAGAAAATAAGAAATATAAAATTATGAAATCCAGCTCAGATTACGAACGCCTACGTTAATATTTATGACTATGTTCATCAAGTTAGTAAATGTGTGATCGCTTGTTTTATTACGTCTGGCCACATTCACTAACTTGACGAACATAGTCATAAATATTAAAATAACCAGAGCTTGATTTGCATTCGTAGTAAACTAACCAGACCTGGATTTAACCTAACATCAGCTGGATTTTCTTGTTTTAAATGTGATATTTGACAGTGAAAAACAGCATTTTAAGACTTTAAAAATGTATTCCCAAATAAAATATAATGTGATTGTTTGAATATAAGGTAAATAGTTAACAATTTCATAGTTTTTCATAGCAAAATCTGAGTCCAATGTACAACCGATAATTACCAATCTACAATATTTGGTAAATGTGTATTTTACCTTGTATCTTCTGCAGTGATTTAGTATTGAAATTTAATAAAATCGTGTTGTACATACCTCATTTTAAAACAATTGGATCATCCTTTAGCTGGAAGGACCCTTTTGAAGTATCAAAATCCAATATTTATGTCTAAAATAAGCAATTTAAAAGTAAGAAACCATAGGCATATGAGGTTGGAGCATCTGTCTACATTAATTCATATGGCAACGATGGTGAATATATTGAGTATCTCATCGCTCGCTGTTTATCTTATCTGAGCAAAATGTCTGGTTAGGTAATTTTATATATATATATATATATATATATATATATATATATATAATCAGAGTTAGTAAAGGAACAGTAATTGTTTACTGTAGCGCCTTAAATTTGATGGTTTTTTCTTCTCGTTATGCTTGTACTACACTTACCTGTCTTCATAAGAATAGTAAACATGTTTTTGTAAAAAAAAAAAATATATATATATAGCCTATATAATTTCAAGTTTTCTAGGTTAAGGTCCATTAAGTGAATTACCGGTACTCGTTAAAATAGGTTTATATGCGAATTGTTTTTTCCTTACAAGATCAAATTAGTATATACCTTACTTGACCTACGCATAAATAAACCTACGTACGATAACAACACTAATTCCAACTGAAATTTTTCATGTGATGTTCCCAAGCGGTCTCGCATCCAAATACTCTATTAACCACACTAAATGTTGTTGAATTCGGTGATCGGATATCGTTTTTATCTTACAAGGACAAGTATATATAGGGCCTATATATTTAGCCACCTTACTTAACCTACATGTAAATGAACCCATAAAAACCCTAAGCATTATATCCGTACCACTTTTTTTTACAATATTGTGATGAACATAAAAGACTTGAATTTGTAAATCATTGAAATCACCGACATCGAACAAACGTAATTCATACATCTCACACTTCATGTTCAATGGTTTGAACGACACTAATCCAAACTGAAATTTTGCATGTTTTGTTCACAAGCGGTTACCAATACAAGTAATAACTACGCTCAATGTAGTTCGACATCGGTGATTAGTCGAAACATTGTGTTTGCTATATATACTAAACTTACAAATATGTCAATTTCGTAGTAAAAACCATTTTTGCTCACAAAAAACAAAATATTAAAATTGGGGCGCTACAGTAAACAATTACCTAAAGGAACAATAACATGTTTGGGAAGTTCTATAGGTAAATATTGGTTGTACTTCGTCCTCCGATTTTTCTATAAAAAATTATGAAAACAAAGTATTTACCTTGTAATCAAAGGATCAGATCATATTATTTGTCGCAATAAACATTTCAAGTCTCCAAACGCATTTCTTCACTGTTAAAAAAACACATTGAAAACAAGGGAATCTGGCTGTTGTTAGATTAAACAGATCTGATAATGAAAGACTATGTTCGGTAAGTGTCATCGCTCGATGTTTATTGTTAAAACATATAATATAAATATTATTATTAATATTAAATAATAACATAATTATAATAATAATTAACAGAACATAGTTATAATAATATTAAATATTACTATAAAAATAATATAAATATTATTTGTCATGGCAAATCCGATAATAGCGTGTCGTTGGACACAAGCGCATTACAGGTCTTTTGACAGGTTAAATATCACTACGCTGAATGAGTTCATAGTTCATAATGATGGGAACTAGGTCTCGGAAAATCACTGTGTATGTACATATACATACAGTAGAGTCTCGATTATCCGACCTAAACCGGCCACGGCAAGGTCTGATAAGCAAAAAGGTCGCATAATACGGAAAATGATAAAAACAATGGTGAAAATGTGTTAATTTTATTTGCACATCGAAAACTTTTCAAATACAAGTACAGTAACATAACTGAATGTAACGTACTAAAACATCAAAATGCACTTACGGCAAAGTAATAAAACATGTTTTACAGTACATACTCACATACAATGCAGTGAACTACGAAACTAAACTTAATCTTGGATAAAAAAGTTCGTGATTGTGTTTTGTTTGCCCGCTGTTTGTCGTTTTCTGGCCGCCATATCTCACAGTCTTCTCAGAAGTAAAAGCTAGGTAGACGATGTTTCCTCCAGCTGCTCTGCATACTTTAACGCTATTTCTAGAGCTTTGTGTCCTTCGCTGTGTGAAACTGGTGCGCGAGTATAATGCGTACAGTCAGGTAAAGGAAAGGGGCTGCCTTGCGTGACAGCCTACTGTGTAAAATAATGTTACATGACATTGCCTCGGTAGGTCGGATAACTCGGAAGGTCAGATAACCGAAGGTCGGATAACCGAGACTCTACTGTATATATTTTGACCTAACTATATATATAGTTACCTTCCCAGACCTGTACTTCATTTACTAGATCTCAAAAAGTGATATGAAATTCAACAGTTATCATACATTAAGTGACTTGATGAACATAGTAATTAGTATTAACGTTGGCATTCCTAACCTACATAGCTGGATTTCGTACTTTTATAAATTTCATAGGCCTATTCTATTAAACTAATCCACTTTGAGACAGGAAACATTTATTGCGACTAATAATATGATCTGGTCCTTTGATTATACAAGGTAAATACTTTGTTTTCAACATTTTTTATAGACAAATCGGATGACAAGGTACAACCGATATTTACCCTTACTGGTCTATAGGCTATGAATTTTTTTTTATACGAGGGGTGTTCAGTAAGTAAAGGGACAAACCTTTCCAGGTTCAAAAATAATCACCTAGGAAATTTTATAACTATCAATATTGTGAGTTAACAACACTGCCAACATTCTAATACAGATGTTTTGTCATTGTTGAACAAACGTTTATTTTTGAAAATGGCAAGTTCTCGTGAAGATTGCACTTTGGAAGAGCAACGAGCTGTTATTAGATTTTCATTTTCTGAAGGAACAAAACCAACTGAAATTTATTCAAGAATGAAATGACAATTGGGAAAATTTGTATAAACCGTGCAAACTTTTATATGTGGATAGATCGGTACAAACTTGGGCGAACAAATGTGAGTGATGTGCAATGTTTAGGCCGACCGATTAAGGTTTCAAATGCATTGATGGAAAACTAAATCAAAACCTTTATTCAGGAAGACCGAATAATTACATTGGCTCAAATAGCTTAAACTTGTCATAAGCTATAAGTGTAGGTACCGTCCACTCAATCATTCATGACAAGTTGAAATACCGGAAAAAAATGCGCACATTGGGTTCCAAAACTGTTGACAGACAACCACAAAAATGTCAGGCTTCAAATCTGCTAGGAACTAAAGGTGTTATCAGGAAGAAGAAGCTTTTTTGGAAAGAATTTTCACTTGTGATGAAACTTGGATAGGCTACATCACTTTCAGCCCGAGTTCAAGTGCCAAAGCATGGAGTGAAAACATGTGTCTTTTTCTGTAAGGAAAAAAATTCAAAACCCAAACAAAAGCTGAAAAAGTCATGCTAACCATTTTTTGGGACTTTAAAAGTCCAATTTTCTGTGACCACCTGGAAACTCAGCGCACTGTTAATGGAGAGTACTACAGGGAAGAACTGCAAGCAAATGTGAAGCCAGCAATTCTGAGTAAGAGACGAGGTTTGCAGAGTAAGGGAATGCTTCTTCTCCAAGACATTGCTCGCCCGCACAAAGCTTATGAAACACTGGAAACTATTGAAAGGTTAAACTGGGAAGTCCTTCCCCACTCTCCTTACAGTCCTGATTTGGCTCCATCAGATTTTCACTTGTTTGGACCTATGAAGGAATTTTTGTGAGGTAAAAGAATTGAAAACAATGAAGATGTAAAGACAGCGGTGCATGGGTGACTTGGACGCCAAAGTAAAGAATTTTTCGCTGAAGACATAAAAAAGCTGGTATGATGATGGGAAAAGTGTATAAATGTAGATGGGGGAAATTATGTTGAAAAATAGAAAAAGTTTTACCTATATATAATAAAACACTTCAACACTACACCTATTTGTCTCTTTACTTATTAAACGCCCCTCGTATATATACATATTGACCTACAGGACCTAGTTCACATGATTCTGAAATCATACATCATAGTAAAATGTACCTGTTGTCAAAAAACAGTTACATTTAACGATACACTATTGCACATTTATACTTCATTGCCCTATACTTCATTTATGAAACAAAGCGTATTCTCATTGGCTCATTGTGTATTCTGAACATCAAATGTAAACTTGTAAATTTATTACTTTTGACATAAATATTGGATTTAGATCATTCAAAAGGGTCTCCCAGCTAAAGGATGATCCAATTGTTTCAAAATGAGGTATGTACAACATGATTTCATTAAATTTCAATACTAAATAGCTATGGGACATACAATATACATTTACCCAATATTTATTCAAAACATCATGCTAGGCCAACTTCTCAATTATTTTAAAACTTCATGCAGTCTTATTCCACACAGCCTTAACTTTTTTTTATGGTTAAAACATTGTACGAATAGTTTAGGTTCAAAAATGTTTCTAGCATCCTCAATGTGAATCTTCTTTGGTAATTATTGAAAATTTATTTATTTGACCCTCTTTTATACATAATTTTAACAGGAAAAATTTTACAATATTATATGCTTAATAATAAAATAGACAACTGTTCACATTATAAAATGTAATACATTACGTTGGCTCAAATTATTTACTTAAAGGTGGCGTTTTATTTTCCAGGTTGTTTTTGTATCGTCTACTACATAGGCTACCTTACTTCATAAGAATAAATAATGTTTTTCTTGTAAAGTTCACTATTTTTCAATAAAAAATCACAGTCTAAAAACTACCAAATCCGACGTATTTATAGGTTAGATATAACAGCAAATGTTCACATTTACATCTCATATGTTACTAAAGATAGCCTATTTCAATCTATATATATCCGAGATCACAGACCCTTTGATATGCTGTGAATCCTCCATATTAATTATCTAATTTCAAATTATTAACTTCAATAAACTTATGAAAATTGCCTGGCTAAACCTGTCGAGATATATAATTATATCGCAAAGTAAGGAAATTATTAACTTCAACAAACGTACGAAAGGCACCAGGACAAACCTGTTGAGATATGAAATAGCAATCTAGGGTAGTCATTGTATAATGCGCATGCATCAAACCATACGCTATTACCAATGCCCTTATGTTTTAACCTATAAATACGTCGAATTGGTAATTTTTAGATTGTGATCTATTAATGAAAAATAGTGATCTGCACAAGGAAAACATTATTTATTCATAAGAAGTAAGTTATGTAGTAGAGGATAAAAAAAAAAATCTGGAAAATAAGGTGCCACCTTTAAGTAAACAATTGCCTCTTTTTTTTTTTAAGAGCCTAATACATCAATATGTACATGATACAAAAACTAAGAGTGGTAAATAGAATACAAAAGAAAACCTAGGTTAATGTTCTAGATCTTTGAAATTTAGAACTGAATAAATATAAAAAAACATAAAATTAACGACTTCAAAGCCCCGCCCTACTTTTAAAATGTTAAATGAAAAATTTTACATATTTTAACTTTGACTTAACTTACATGGTAAGGGACAACATGTACCAACTAAAAGAGAGAAATCCATAGTTGTATTGAGTTCATAGTTGTATACCATAAGTTTAATGTTTATAAAAATGAAATATTATATTAGGTTCTATTGCTATTGGGATATTGAAAGGTTAGGCTTACTCCACTTATGAGGTTAGGGTAGGCATAAGTAAATTGACCAGTTATAATTTTCATTACGAGCTACTAATAAATACTTCTTACCATTATAATGACTTTTTGTTAAACTAGATGAAGTAACAATTTCCCAGAATAACTATAAAATTGGAAAAAAACAAGTAATTGTTTAGGTAATTACACTTTAAATCACAAACGTGAGCATGACCTTGAAGTCTTGAAACTAAATCTAAACCAGACCTAGATCTAAACTTACGTGAACCAATGCCGGGAGAATAACATTGTTGTTTCTACAACATACAGTTTACAGCTGATTATTAAAAAATTCTGTATTAAATCAAAACAACTCTTGAATTTAAATTTCATTATTTAAGTGTTTATTTAAATTTATTTATTTAACAAAATAAATATTTATGCTAATGAGTACAATAATACCTATATACTCAAAAATAGTTAGTTGTGTCCTTTCAAACGACTTCGTTTAAGTACTACATTGAAAATAAATGTATGTATATGTGAATATTCAATACTTAACAATAAGACATCATTACAATATATATAATACAATTATTACAATACATAATTATAATATATATAATTACAAAATTATTATACAATTCTCTTTTTGTCGACTCTGTAGCTGAGTGGTTAAATATACACAAACAATAAATTTCATACTATATTATACAATTTAGTAATTTGCGGATCTAGATTTGGAGCGTGTGATTTTTAAACATAGGAAAAGAGGGCGTGGTTCTTGTTGTTTTGACTGCTCGAACAAAGCAGTCAACAAAGTATTGTGTTTTTGAACTATAAACAAGACAAAATTATAGGCCATAATGATCTTACTTATAAAAAATAAGATACAAAAAAGACTTTTTTTTGTTACGCAAACTTTCGAAATTTAAAAAAGCCCAAAAAACTAGCTTCAGTTTCTCATCTTAATTTCTAATAATATATAACTAATTTAGGCTACGTAATTGTGTGTTTTTTTTAATTATATGTTTACATTTGAAAACAAAAGTTGATCCACGCTTTCGAATCGTGTTTATTAATTTTAAATTCGCAAATGTTTCAATAAATTATATAATATATATTTTTTTCTAGAGTTCACGTGATTTCAACCTACGTTTAACATATTATATTTAACGCCTTTTTATATTTTATTAAAAGGCATTTACCGGCCACTTTCTATTTGTTTGTAACACATTGTTTGTAACCAGGAGCAGTGAGTAAAATTTCACTAAAACAGTGCTGGTTGAACCACCATAAGTACTTTTGTAGTGGAGCTACAAACCAAAAACGTAGTTCCTACTTCCAGGTTTTAGCTTTTTAAATTATTGTTCATTGCTGGATGAAGTTTAAAAACTCTGTGTAGCCTATGTGCAAGAAAAATTTGGTGTAGTAATAATAATTGTTAAAAATGGAAAATAGGCAATTCTCATAAAATAATGACGAGCGTTATCGTAAACGCAAAAAAGACAAAAATTCCTTATATTTTCACTTTTTTTTTTTTTATAATAAATAACCCTAGTTTCTAGAAACTAAAAATAAATATATAAAATCTTTCATTCCTAAAATTTTTTTTTTATGACTATTTGGAAAATTGATTAAACTTTCTGGTTTAAATGTAAAAGCAAAAAGGCTCCACTTACATATTAATAATAAATAATATATTAATTAATATATAATTGGTTTATATGTACTTAATTAACAATGGCTGTAGAGTTGTTTGCTGAACATGTTATTAATAATAAATAAAAAAAAAGGATGGAGTTTCTTTTTGTTTAGTTCTTTAGGTAACTGCATTTTCTTTCGACTCTCCACTATCTATCATATCTCTAGACATAATAAACCTTGCGTACTGAAAGAACAACGGGTTCTCTAAATATATTAAAGAAGTTAAAATTATCGTTTTATTAAGGAGAACGTGAGAAATATTAAGATTGCTGAAAAAAAAAACATTGAGGACATAAGAACATTTTTATCAATCAGATTTATTTAATTTAATATTTAAAAATATTCATAAATATAGAAAATAGTTTTAATTTAAATAATAGTGTTGGTATGTTTTAGTGCTAATAATTATTCTGAATAGATATTTGTTCTAAACCTTAAATTTGGTTTTCGCTAATTTGATAGTATAAATATCAATAGTATAAATTTTTAATAGTACTCTAAAAGAAATATTAAAAAAATTAGAACACGTGAAATAAGTCTACATAGTTGTTAAAAATATGATTTATTCCACGCTATAAGAGAAGGTCTGACTTTATTTGAATTCTGAATAAATTGTGGTAAAAGTGTTAAAATGTCTTGTTGGAACTATTTGATAATGCCACGTTTGCTGCCAAAAGCCATCAACAAAGCAATGTGGCATACCCCTCTAGGAATTATTGAATAGGTAAGAAAACGTGGTCGTCTTGCGCCTGCGCCTCTATCTGAGATCTCAAAGTCTTCACCCATTTTGGACACATGTGAGTAGTAGGTGTTTGCATGCCTTGAATAAGAATTTAGGAGAGTTTTTTCCATTTTAAAAACCTTACGCAAATTTTCTCAAGTACATTAGCAACTCGGAGGTTAATCATTTTATATTAATCACTTATTCTAAGTAAATGAAATTGGAATTGCCAACCGGCAGGGCTGGGTTTATTGACACTGCAAAAGGCTTTCCCGCCATGTTGTTTCTTTCATGGAAATAATTGTATAATAAATTCTTTGGCTTCAGTAGTTATAAGTTAATTTTATAATTATCTGTTTGAAAGTGTTTGTATCCTAGTAAAAAAATTGTGATTGGTAGGCCTAAGTGGTTTATTCTCTTCAATTGTTTTTTTTTTTTTTTGGAGTGCCAGGTTCAACTGAACACTTGTTTTAGGAGCACATTGTTCCAGACAATAAAATAATGATACTTTTACCAATCGTAATATATAGAAATTTCAATGTGTATTCAGTTTCTAAAAAATTGTATTTTAAAAATCAAAAATTATTATTTGTAATATAACAAAAGTAGGCTGATTTTATGTTGGAAGCATATCGTAGCCTCCATAGCCTACAAAACTGGTGACTGAACTAGTCCTGTGGCTTGCTATAATAGTTCTATAAAATAATATGACAAAAAGACTTACAACTTAGTTTTAGGACCTCATATTTTGAGTTGGGTTGTCTTGAAAAATTAATTTAACCATTTCTAATTATTATTTAGTACATTGAAGCCCTTGTCACCATTCTAGGCATGTTTTAAAAGACCAACAGTTATTACATTATGGTTGTGACTTTCTGTACTGCACAAGAGGTGCTTTTACTTGAATATCTGTATGTTACAGTGAACAACTATGGTTGTGAGTTCACCATGAGGGATATTCGATTTCTACTTTATATTTTGTTTTATTCTCAACTCTCACTGACATTTTGATTCTGAATGTGTGAGTTTTGGTGTGCCGTGTTTATCTTCATGTTAGTTGTGTTGTTGCAGGTTTATTTTTCTATTACTAGGCCTACTAAAATATGTAATAGGCCTAGGCTAACATGTCAAGTTGGTTATAGAGATTTTATTATATAGATTAGCTGGTTCAGCTGATTTTTTGTGGTAATCTTTTAACTACATGCCTTATTTATTAATAATAATTTGTTTATTCAATGTGAAGGTCACTTTTTCACCAAAAAATCACAATTTGAAAACTACGGAATCCACCTATTATAGGTTAGACATAATGACAATTCTTCAGGTAAATATATATATATATATATATATATAGCCTATATATATTGTTATCTGCACAAATTAATGTTGTTTCATTACTTTGAATTGTAACAACATTTTAATATTAGGGTGACAGTTACGAAAATTTGCACATCGTGTAAAGCATATGTTTAGGTACTTTTCTTACTTCATACATATAATTCCCATTGGCATTATTCTGATTTTCTTGAGAAATAATGATAATATATTAATGATATTTTTAGAGTTGAAACGTGCATATCGTCAAAAAAATATGATTAATGACAAACAAGGGATAAATACTCCAATGTAGTCATTTATATTAAGTCAGTATTCATAACGGTAATTATATAGCAGAGTAGCCTCACTTCAAAATCAATTTTTATGGGTTTTAATCGTCAAATAAATGTTGGAAGAATAAATAATATTTTCTTTGCTGTAAATATGTAGGGCTGTATTATTATATATCACGAAAGGTTTGACCAGGTTGCTATATATATATAAAACCACCTGGCCAAACCTTCCGTACGTTTATTGAAGTGAATGTCATGAGTATGAAATATAACACGAAGTTAATTTTTTCATGAAAAAACAACTTGTGTAATTATATTATGTAGCCTAATCATCTTTCCGACATTTTTTTTTCGATAATAAAATACTTTTTCAACATTTATTTGACGAATAAAACCCATGAACATTGATTTTGAAGTGAGGCTACTCTGCTATATAATTACCTTCATAACTTCACCTGAATTTTGTACTGTTGGTACTTACGTATTAACGCCACCGCAGCAGAAGTTGCTAATGCGTATGCGCCAATATTTGCCTACTTTGCGGTATAATTATATATCACGACAGGTTTGGCCAGGTAGCTATATGTATACATATATGTATATATATATATATATATATATATATATATATATAAACACCTGGCCAAACCTTATATATAATCACCTGGCTAAACCTTTCGTAAGTTTATTGAAGTTAATAATTTGAAATTAGATCATGGATAAACTTGAGCTTTAAAAGTGAAGTGCCGCCAATCTACGCCTAAAATTTTTGTGACAATTCATAAAATGAAAGTATATGAATCTCAAAGCTGAAAAAAAATGGAATTCTGCTTCCCTTAAACCAGTGTGCTCTTTATTGGCGCATACGCATTAGCGCAACTTCTGCTGCGGTGGCGTTAATACGTAAGTACCGTACTGTTATATTTGTCAGAAATTTTGAGTTTTGGTAGGCTACTTAAAATTGTTTTCTGTAAACAAATAGGCTATGATCTAATTCTTTCAAATTAAGGTAGATAGTAACCAATTTCATGATTTTTCGTCCATTCAACCGGACTGCACAATCTATATTTACCATCTGTCAAACTCGATTTCAGAACAAACAAGTTTGACAATTTTATGAGTGAACATTTATAACATAAACTTACAAACCTAACCTATTCAGAGTTTTTTGTATTTGGGGGAGTTGTGGTAAACAAAAATGTAGATTGGTAAATTTATCCTTCTAAACACATTTTTTCCCTTAACTTGTAGTATTTAATAGCAATAGCCTACTAGTTTGTTTTAATAAGAAGGTTACACTGTTCTTATCAATTGCTGTAGTTTGTACATTTTGATGTGACATATTTTGTATGTAGCCTAATATATTTTGTTTATTGTCATGAATATAGTTGGTTATTGGTGTAGGATTATATTTAATCCTTCACCAATATTCCTACTTTTAATTTAAAAAAATAAATATATATATATAATTATAGGTGTCTGTTTAATTTTTTTTTTTTTAAAGCAATATTTTTGTTAAGAGCTTTTTTATTTGTAGAGTATAAAGTTTAGTCAAAATAACTTTAATCTTGTATAACTTTTAAGCAAAAGAGTGTACATGCTGATTAAATTTAATGGCGAAAAATCATGAAATTGATTATTACCTAGCCTACCTTAATTTGAAAGAATTAGATAATATTTGATGTCTGAAGATACTTTTGAAGTAACAAAATTCAATATTTATGTCAAAAATAAGAAAAATACAACTTTATATTCATTGTTCACAATAAGCAATGAGCCTATGCATCGAGGTTTTGTAAGTCAAGCATAGGTAACTGAATAGCATGTCATTAGATGTGTGGGTATTTACGTATTAACGCCACCGCGGCAGTAGATGTGCTAATGCACATGCGCCGACATTTGCTTACTTTGCGATATAATTAATTATAATATATCACAACAGGTTTGGCCAGGTAGCTATATAGGCCTATATATATATACACACACACATAAACACCTGGCCAAACCTAAATATATATATATATATAAATATAAATATAAATATATAACCACCTGGCCAAACCTTTCGTAAGTTTATTGAAGTGGTAATTCTGTGCAATTACTTGGTCAACCCCAAACTTTTTCATATTTTACTACTGTCATAAGGATGTTCTCAGAAAGCAAGAAACATATAATTCAAGGCCCGCAAGGCCATCGTACAGAGCGATAAGAAGGTTCAAAGTCCGCGCGATAACAGTGGCTTGCGGGAGACGTGCGGAAGGCCAGTTGTGACAGTACCGTTATATAATTATATATAATGACAGGTTTGGCCAGGTAGCTATATATATAGGCCTATATATATAGCTACCTAGCCAAACCTGTCATTATAGGCCTTCCGCGTGTCTCCCGGAAGCCACTGTTATCGCGTGGACTTTGAACCTTCTTATCGCTCGGCAACCTGTACGATGGCCTTGTGGGCCTTGAATTATATGTTTCTTGCTTTCTGAGAACATCCTTATGACCGTAGTAGAATATGAAAAAGTTTGGGGTTGACCAAGTAATTGCACAGAATTACCATTGAAGTTAATAATTTGAAATAAGATCATGGATAAACATGAGCTTTAAAAGTGAAGTGCCGGCAATCTACATCTAAAAATTTTGCAACAAATCATAAAATGAAAGTATATGAATCTTAAAAGCTGAACAAAATGGAATTCTGCTTCCTTTAAACCAGTTTGCTCTTTATTGGCGCATGTGCATTAGCGCAACTTCTGATGCGGTGGCGTTAATACGTAAGTACTGATGTGTGTGCGCATCAACTGTCTTCTAACAACAGGTAAATATTACTACGCTGTATAATTTCAGAATCAGGTGAAGTAAATCTCTCCAAGTCAATATATAGTAATAAACTTGTGCGTAAACAAATACTTGCGCGGATGAACTTATAAATCGAATGATGAGACACTCAATATATATTTACCATCGTTGCCAGTTGCCATACGAATTTTTAAAAAATAAATAAAATATTCATCTAACTAGACATAATAGAGCAAATAGGTTTGGGATGGTCTCTCTCCTTCCCCCTCCCTCCCACATATAAAACTACCTGGCCAAATCTTTCGTAAGTTTATTGAAGTTAATAATTTGAAATTAGATTATTAATATGGAGGATTCACAGCATATTACGTCATCTGTGATATTAATTTCTATACCTTAATATGTTGGGTGATAAAAATTAATTTCATCCTTGACACTCTAATTCCAACAAATAATATTGAGAATTCACACTAATTGCGTATTTGCATTAAACACTAAATTGCGTAGTAATAAATTACATTATTAATACAAAAGTTTGACAATATATCATTTGACAGTGATCTTAGAGATTTAAGCATTGACATTTCTTTAGTAACATGAGACGTGAATGGGCCATATCAGTTCACCCAGACCATGTCACTCACATGTAATATATATATATATTTAAGGTTTGGCTAGGTGGTTATATATTATATATATGAGTTTTGGCCAGGTGTTTAATGTGCATGCATCAAACCATAAGCTATTAACATTGCCATTATGTTTTAACCTATGAATACGTCGGATTTGGCATTTTTTAGATTGTGATTTTTCAGTAAAAAATAGTGACCTGTGTAATGAAAACATCATTTATTCTTAAGAAGTAAGGTGTAGTATACAATAAAAAAAAAACTTCCAGAATTACAAGTTACCTTAAATAAACATTTATTGTATATATATGTTCTTTATTAGGTCTGGGAAGATATATATATATATATATATATATATACATATATATATATATATATATATATATTTAACTGTCCAAACCGAATATATTTTGTTACTTCAAAAGTGTCTTTCGACATTAAATTTTATCTAATTCTTTCAAATTATGTAGGTAGTTAACGATTTCATGATTTTTCGCCACTTTTAAACTGCCTGTACGCTCTATAATTACCGGTACATTTTTTCCAAATATAAACCATTTTCAGTCTAGTATAACAAGAAGATAGATTTCTATAGTGTAAGTTAGGCCTAATAATGAAAATGTTATGTCATGTCAGGCTTAATTTGAAAAAATCACAAAAAATAGTAATTTTATGCAAAACACAACTTCAAATTATCATTTCCTTCAGAAAGGTGCATAGAATTTAGTTGTGTAGTGAAAACAAAATTTAGATCTAAAAAAAAGTTATTAGGCCAGGAATCAAAAATCGTTCCGTGGCCAAGGACACAATTTCACAGAAATGGTAATGTACACCATGCAAAATTTTTTCAAGTATTACTAGAGATTTGTAATATATTTGTGGATAAAAGTTGCTAAAAAGAAAAATCAATTTATAAAATTTTCATTAGACATGGTTAATAAAGTGAAAATTTGCTCCAAAGTTGTAGGCCTACCTATTTTCAAAAATTCACCAAAAATATAATTAATATTCAAAACCCAAGTTTTTATTACCTATGTTCTCAGAAAGATACATAGATTATATGTGTGTAGGCTATTGTGAAAAATTTTAGATGGAAACATTTTGGAGTTATATACTGAATCAACAAAATTACTCTGTAACCGAGGCAAAATTCGACAGAAATAGGTATATAAAAAAAAATTATAGATATGCCTATATAAATTTATAAACATTTTCCTTACATTTTGGTAAAAACATAATCAATTTATAAAATTTTCATTAGACAAAACTTATTTTATATGTAAACACATAGAAATTTGCTAAAAAGGTAGATCAGATTATAACATAACCTATCTCTAGACAGCCTCAGTATGTGATAAGTCTGACAACATTCACTCAAAACAATAAATTCTACAAACAATAATACAGATATTATAATTTGAATACACAAATTATAAAAAAATAAATAAAACACCTTCAAAATAACAGAAATATTCCCAAATCACGCACAACGCCTATCACAATCCGTCATTTTACTATACAAACAAGCATGAGTAAAACGGTAACTTGTAAGTCAGAAATAATAACCTAAAACTAACTCTAAGACGTAAAGAGTGTACCAACTGAAAGATCTAAACTTCATCTTCCCAATATTGTAAAGATCGGTTACAAAATATCAATGCAAGTAATCGATATTTCATATTTAGTAAACTCCACCGAAAGAAAAATGAGTCTGGTTTGGTTTGGTTACTACTTTGGTAAAATAGATATATCTCGCGATCTATGACACATAGAAAGATTTGGAAAGCACATATTGAAAGAAAAAGACGTGATCACAGAACAGTGTTATGGTCGACCTGTTTGACAGAAAAATAGATTTGTGAACATCTGAGAAAAAATGGCGTCATTTCTACTTACAACCGCACAGTTCAAATCTTTGATTTTACACATAAAAATATGCAAACTTTAGCAATTTAAAAAAATATTATTTATAACATTTTTAGCCATTCTTTTGTAACGGACGGGACATTTTAACTGATATTTACTCATTTGGGAAACTATATAAGCAAATAAAAACAAATTAATTTATAATTGTGATATAAGAATAAATAGAATAAAATTCAGGCTTTGTCATGGACTAAGTTATTGTGTGTTAATACTTTTTTTCCTTGGGTTAAAAATGTTTAACTGAGCGTAACGGATGGGACGCTCTTTGGAAGTGAGGCGTGACATGTTAATTTTAATACAAAATTTCAGTTCTATGTATAGCTGAAGGTTACTAATAATTAAACATCCACAAACCATTCTAAAGACATTTACTTTTGCATATCAAACTTTATATACAAAAAATAGAATTTAGTTTGAATTAATTGATTTTCTCTGTAACGGATGGGACATCTATTTGTAACGGACGGGACGAGTTCACTTTACTATGGTATATTGGCCTTATTTAATGTTATTTAAACATTTTTATAGATTATATATCCTTAAAAGGCAAGGTAAGGACATTTCATAATAGGTTTTCAGAAAGAAACAAAAGTTTATGAATAAAACAGTTTAATGACAATAACTATGTGGTATGTTTCCATTTAAAAAAAATTCAATTAACTTGGCGGTACAATGTCTGGATATAATTTAAAGTATTCTTAGCCATCCCGAAGTGACGTTGAGAGGTGGGGAATGGTGGCGAGTCTACTCGGCACAGAATGTTGCTCGCCTCGACTGTCTGAATGTCTGGGGGGCAAGGCCAGAAGAACTTCAATCCTTCTTAACAGCCTTCCTTATAGTGTTTGTGCATTTATATGACCGAAGTCGGTTAGAATCCTCACTTATTGGCATTATTTCAAGTTTTCTTTTTTTTTTTCTCGAGCCACTCTTTTACGAATTCTTTCAGTTTCTCGATATTCTTCCATTAGTTTTGGATTTAAAATTCTTTCCTGTTTCCTTATATCTCTTTTGGCTTTATTCCTCTCTTTGTCTTTTTTCAAGTGATCCTCCCATTTCGCCCGGTTGGCCTTCTTCAGTGCACGACTCTTTTCCATCCGATTCTTGTAAACATGATCTGAAAAGAAGAGATGACGTCAAATCAATGTTCTTTAAAAAACATGAAATAAAGAATAAATAAAATACTTTTTAATGTATTTTCTGATTTATAAGACATTAGCGTTTAGAATGACATAACCTAAAACCGAAAATTTGAAGGTTTTATTTATATTGTTTGATGTATCAGAAAATGACAAATGTTTGATAATAAAAGTAAATAAAATCTAGTTTAGTTAATCATTTTATGTCATAAAAGTACCAAGTTTATGCTTAATTTGGTACTTGGTTTATAACATAACCTAAAAGCAAGTTTATTGTCATTTAACACCACAAAGAAATATATACATAGGCCAGTCCCTATATGTCCCATCCGTTACACAAAAAGTTGTTATTATCACATTTAAAAAAATTCATAAAACATCAAAGCAATCACAGGAAAGACCTAACTTTACTTTCCTAAAGTAGCAGTATTTCGAAATACATATTAAGTTATCAAAACTTACTTAGAATGACTTTTGTGTAACGGATGGGACATAGAAGAAGTCATTTTTAAGATCTTCAATTTATTAAAAAACTTATAGCTTACCTTTATTAGATGAAAAGATCAGAAGAATGCTGAAGAACTGCAGATAAATGTATAGTTACATTCCAAGTCATCAGCTGGTCCAAAGTGATTGGAAAAAGCCAACAATCAAAACACACTTAACATATGAATCTTTGTTACTGTAAACGAACAGATGATTCCAACCCTCAAAAAACTTAAAAAAAAAAAAATTATTGTAATTTTCACTGGAATACATTGCTTGTACAGTTTAATTAATTGTTAAGCATGTTGAAATGTACAAATTATTTATTTTATTTTTTCTTATGTGGTCACTTTAAAAAAAGAATGGCTGTTTGTGGTATTTTTTTTTGGCATGATTATGCATCTACGGAACATTAGCTTTCCAACGACATTTTATTTATTGCGATTGGACGATTCTAAGTGGGCGAAATGTTGAATGCAATATACGAATTTTTGGGTCGTTAGACTAAACCATGTGTTAAAAATCGACTGAGTATCGCTCGGAGGGTTAACAAATGTTGGTTCATTACCTACATTAACAATCATAAGGTTATTGGAGATAATGTAATCTAAAAGTGACTCACCTCTCAGTGTCTGTGCTTCCCCATGCCTTTTATAAGAAATCTGAGCTAGAGAACCTTAAAGAGTAAACCGTAGTACTCTATGCTCCAGATGACTTACCATTAATTTTCCTGCCTGGTCCATTTAGAGTGACATATAAAGAATGTTTGTCATTATGAATTAATAATTACGACCAAGCCTAGAATCATTGGTTCTTTAATAAGAAATCTGTGCTAGAGGATCTCGAATAGTAAAAGTCACTACTCTATTTATGCCCAGATGTGTTATATAATATTCCTTTTGAGTCCTTTTAGAGTGACGGATATAAGAAATGTTTGCCATAATAATAAGGACCAGGATCATAGTTTCTTTTATCAAAAATTTGTGCTAGGGGATATGGAAGATTAGAAAATAGAAGCTTATGCAAGAGAGGTTTTATTTAATACTCCCTTTTGGGTCCTTTTAAAGTGTCAGATATAATTATTGTAAGTTATTTAAGGATACTAAATAAGAACACGTCTAGAGTCATTGTTTCTTTTTTATAAAATTTGTGCTACATACATGTTCATGTAGAATAAAGATCAGTTTTTAATGTGTGCCTATTATATTCTTCTTTCTTGATCTTTTTAAAATGAGAGATAAAAATAAATGTTCGATATTTAATGTTGGTAATTAAGACGGAATCAATGGTTCTTTTAAAAGAGATCTATACTAGAGTATTTTGAAAAGTAAAATGTAGTTATCTATTTATGCTATATAGTGGGGGGGGGTCTATTTAAATAAAATAATGAAACCAAGCCTAGAGTTCTTTTATATTAAATCTGTGGTAGAGGATCTCAAAGAGTAAAATGTTGTATTCTATTTATGCCCCAGTTGTGTTTCACATAACCTTCCCGTTCCTTTTAGGGTGACATATGTAAAGAATGTTTGCCATTATAAATAATAATTACGACCGAGCCTAGAGTCATTGGTTCATTAATAGGAAATCTGTGCTAGAGGATCTCGAAGAGTAAAAGTTATTACCGGTACTCTATTTATGCCCCAGATGTGTTATATAATTTTCTTTCTGGGTCCATTTAGAGTGACACATATTAGGAATGTTTTTCAAATTAATGGATAATAATTACGACCGAGCCTAGAGTCATTGGTTCTTTAATAAGAAATCTGTGCTAGAGGATCTCGAATATTAAAAGTTACTACTCTATTTATGCCCTAGATGTGTTATATAATTTTCCTTCTGGGTCCTTTTAGAGTGACAGATAGATATAACTAATGTTTGCCATATTATGGATAATAATTAAGTTTGAGAATAGAGTCATAGATCCATAATTTAAATTTTTTGTAAGGTATTTGGAAGATAGGAAATAGAAGCTTGTGCCACAGATGTGTTATTGAATATTTCCTCTTGGGTCCTTTTAGAGTGTCAAATATAATTATTGTAACTTATTTAAGGATACTAAATATAAGATCAGGTCTAGAGTCATTGTTTCTTTTTTATGAAACTTGTGCTACATGTTCTTCATAAGCATCAGTTCTATATGTGTCCAGATATGTTCTTCTTTCTTGGTCTTTTTAAAACGAGAGATAAAAATAAATGTTGAATATTTAATGTTGGTAATTAAGACAGAATCAATTATTCTTTTAAAAGAAATCTACACTAGAGTATCTTGAAGAGTAAAAAATAGTTATCTATTTATGCTATATTAATGGAATTACAATAATTAAGACCGAGCCAAGAGTCAGTGGTTCTTTTATAAGAAATCTGTGCTAGAGGATCTCGAAGAGTAAAACGTTACTCAGATGCCCCAGATGTGTTACATAATTTTCCTGCTGGGTCCTTTTAGAGTGACATATATAAAGAATGTGTGCCATTATGAATAATAATTACAACCGAGCCTAGAGTCATTATATCTTTTTTAAGAAATTTGAGCTAGATGTTCATGTTAAAAAAATCAGTATACCCTATGTAAGCCCAGATATGTTCATATATTTCCTTTGTGTTGTTTATTGAATGACAGATATAAGAATGTTATATATTATTTACTGCTGATAATTAAGACAAAATAATTGGTTCATAAGAGATGTGTTTTGAAGAAAAAACTGTAGTTCTCTATTTAATCTATATTAGGGTATGTATTTAATTAAAATAATAGTGAGCCTAGAGTCATTGGTTCTTTTTATAAGAAATCTATGCTAGAGGATATTGACAAATTTTCCTTTGGAGACCTTTTAGAGTGACAGGTGTATAGAGAATGTTAGATATTTAATAATAACAATTAAGACTGAATCTAGTTATTGGATTTTTTATTAGGATATCTATCCTAGTGGATCACGAAAAGTAAAAAGTAGTATTTTATGCCCTAGATGTGTTACTAAATTTTATTTATGGATAATAATTTGGTCCGAATCTAGAGTTATTGGTTCTTTTATACGAAATCTGTTCTAGAGGATCTCGAAGAGTAAAAGTTAGTAGGTGCTCTATTTATTCCCCAGATTTGGTATATAATTTTTCTTCTCTGTTTTTTTAGGGTGACAGATATAAGGAATGTTAACCATATTATACATAATAAATTAAGACCAGAATCATAGATTCTTTTATCAAAAATTTGTGCTAGGGGATCTGGAAGAGTAGAAAATAGAAGCTTATGCCATAGATGTGTTATATAATATTTCTTCCTGGGTCCTTTTAGAGTGACAGATATAATTATTGTAAGTTATATATGGATACTAAGAAAGACCAAGTCTAGAGTTTGTTTCTTTTTTATGAAATTTGTGCTAGATGTTCTTGTAGAATAAACCTCAGTTCTCTATGTGTGCTCAGATATGGTTTTTATTTCTTGGTCTTTTTAGAATGACAGATAAATAAAATGTTTGAAATATAGTGTTGATAATTAAGACAGAATTATTGATTACTTTTAAAACAGATTTATACTAGAGTATCTTGAAGAGTTAAAAGAAGTTATCTATTTATGTTAAATTAGGGGGGGGGGTCTATTTAATTTAAATAAATAAGATGGAGTCTAGAGTCATACATAGTACTCTATTTATGCCTTAGATGTGTTATATAATTTTCTTTTTATATATAGGGGTCCTTTTAGAGTGACATATATAAAGTATATTTGCATATTATGTATAATGATTAAGACCGAGCCTAGAGTCATTGGTTTTCTCTTATAAGAAATCTGTGCTAGAGGATCTCGAAGAGTAAAAGTTACTACTCTATTTATGCCCCAGATGTGTTACATAATTTTCCTTCTGGGTCCTTTTAGAGTGACATATATAAAGAATATTTGACATATTATGTATAGTGATTAATACCGAGCCTAGAGTCATTGGTTTTCTCTTATAATAAATCTGTGCTAGAGGATCTCGAAGAGTAAAAGTTATTACTCTATTTATGCCCCAGATGTGTTACATAATTTTCCTTCTGGGTCCTTTTAGAGTGACATATATAAAGAATATTTGACATATTATGTATAGTGATTAATACCGAGCCTAGAGTCATTGGTTTTCTCTTATAAGAAATCTGTGCTAGAGGATCTCGAAGAGTAAAAGTTATTACTTTATTTATGCCCCAGATGTGTTACATAATTTTCCTTCTGGGTCCTTTTAGAGTGACATATATAAAGAATATTTGACCTATTATGTATAGTGATTAATACCGAGCCTAGAGTCATTGGTTTTCTCTTATAAGAAATCTGTGCTAGAGGATCTCGAAGAGTAAAAGTTACTACTCTATTTATGCCCCAGATGTGTTACATAATTTTCCTTCTGGGTCCTTTTAGAGTGACATATATAAAGAATATTTGACATATTATGTATAATGATTAAAACCGAGCCTAGAGTCATTGGTTTTCTCTTATAAGAAATCTGTGCTAGAGGATCTCGAAGAGTAAAAGTTACTACTCTATTTATGCCCCAGATGTGTTACATAATTTTCCTTCTGGGTCCTTTTAGAGTGACATATATAAAGAATATTTGACATATTATGTATAATGATTAAAACCGAGCCTAGAGTCATTGGTTTTCTCTTATAAGAAATCTGTGCTAGAGGATCTCGAAGAGTAAAAGTTACTTCTCTATTTATGCCCCAGATGTGTTACATAATATTCCTTGTGGGTCCTTTTAGAGTGACATATACAGTATAAAGAATGTTTGACATATTATGTATAATGATTAATACCGAGCCTAGAGTCATTGGTTTTCTCTTATAATAAATCTGTGCTAGAGGATCTCGAAGAGTAAAAGTTATTACTCTATTTATGCCCCAGATGTGTTACATAATATTCCTTCTGGGTCCTTTTAGAGTGACATATATAAAGAATATTTGACATATTATGTATAGTGATTAATACCGAGCCTAGAGTCATTGGTTTTCTCTTATAATAAATCTGTGCAAGAGGATCTCGAAGAGTAAAAGTTATTACTCTATTTATGCCCCAGATGTGTTACATAATATTCCTTCTGGATCCTTTTAGAGTGACATATATAAAGAATGTTTGACATATTATGTATAATGATTAATACCGAGCCTAGAGTCATTGGTTTTCTCTTATAATAAATCTGTGCTAGAGGATCTCGAAGAGTAAAAGTTATTACTCTATTTATGTCCCAGATGTGTTACATAATTTTCCTTCTGGGTCCTTTTAGAGTGACATATATAAAGAATATTTGACATATTATGTATAATGATTAATACCGAGCCTAGAGTCATTGGTTTTCTCTTATAATAAATCTGTGCTAGAGGATCTCGAAGAGTAAAAGTTATTACTCTATTTATGCCCCAGATGTGTTACATAATATTCCTCCTGGGTCCTTTTAGAGTGACCTATATAAAGAATATGTGACGTATTGTGGATCATAATTAAGACCGAGCCTAGAGTCATTGGTTTTCTCTTATAAGAAATCTGTGCTAGAGGATCTCGAAGAGTAAAAAATACTACTCTATTTATGCCCCAGATGTGTTAGATAATATTCCTTCTGGGTCCTTTTAGAGTGACCTATATAAAGAATGTTTGACATATTATGTATAATGATTAAGACCGAGCCTAGAGTCATTGGTTTTCTCTTATAATAAATCTGTGCTAGAGGATCTCGAAGAGTAAAAGTTATTACTCTATTTATGCCCCAGATGTGTTACATAATATTCCTTCTGGGTCCTTTTAGAGTGACATATATAAAGAATGTTTGACATATTATGTATAGTGATTAATACCGAGCCTAGAGTCATTGGTTTTCTCTTATAAGAAATCTGTGCTAGAGGATCTCGAAGAGTAAAAGTTACTACTCTATTTATGCCCCAGATGTGTTACATAATATTCCTTCTGGGTCCTTTTAGAGTGACACATATGAAGAATATTTGACATATTATGTATAGTGATTTATACCGAGCCTAGAGTCATTGGTTTTCTCTTATAAGAAATCTGTGCTAGAGGATCTCGAAGAGTAAAAGTTACTACTCTATTTATGCCCCAGATGTGTTACATAATATTCCTTCTGGGTCCTTTTAGAGTGACATATATAAAGAATATGTGACGTATTGTGGATCATAATTATGACCGAGCCTAGAGTCATTGGTTTTCTCTTATAAGAAATCTGTGCTAGAGGATCTTGAAGAGTAAACAATACTACTCTATTTATGCCCCAGATGTGTTACATAATATTCCTTCTGGGTCCTTTTAGAGTGACATATATAAAGAATATTTGACATATTATATATAGTGATTAATACCGAGCCTAGAGTCATTGGTTTTCTCTTATAAGAAATCTGTGCTAGAGGATCTCGAAGAGTAAAAGTTACTACTCTATTTATGCCCCAGATGTGTTACATAATATTCCTTCTGGGTCCTTTTAGAGTGACATATATAAAGAATATGTGACGTATTGTGGATCATAATTAAGACCGAGCCTAGAGTCATTGGTTTTCTCTTATAAGAAATCTGTGCTAGAGGATCTCGAAGAGTAAACAATACTACTCTATTTATGCCCCAGATGTGTTAAATTTTCCTTCTGGGTCCTTTTAGAGTGACACATATAAAGATTATGTGACATATTATGGATAATAATTAAGACCGAGGCCTAGAGTCATTGGTTTTTTGGTTTTTTTAAAATAAGAATTCTGTGCTAGTGGATATTGAAGAGTAAAAGTTAAAACTCTATTTATGCCCCAGATGTGTTATATAATTTTATTTCTATGTCCATTTAGAGTGACAGATATGAGGAATGTTTCCCATATTATGGATAATAATTACGACCGAGCCTAGAGTCATTGGTTCTTTAATAAGAAATCTGTGCTAGAGGATCTCGAATAGTAAAAGTCACTACTCTATTTATGCCCCAGATGTGTTATATAATATTCCTTTTGAGTCCTTTTAGAGTGATGGATATAAGAAATGTTTACCATAATAATAAGGACCAGGATCATAGGTTCTTTTATCAAAAATTTGTACTAGGGGATATGGAAGATTAGAAAATAGAAGAAGAGAGGTTTTATTTAATACTCCCTTTTGGGTCCTTTTAAAGTGTCAGATATAATTATTTAAGTTATTTAAGGATACTAAATAAGAACACGTCTAGAGTCATTGTTTCTTTTTTATGAAATTTGTGCTACATACATGTTCATGTAGAATAAAGATCAGTTTTTAATGTGTGGCCTATATATATTCTTCTTTCTTGGTCTTCTTAAAATGAGAGATAAAAATAAATGTTCGATATTTAATGTTGATAATTAAGACAGAATCAATGGTTCTTTTAAAAGAGATATATACTAGAGTATCTTGAAAAGTGAAATGTAGTTATTTATTTATGCTATATATTAGGGGGGTGGGTCTAATTTAATTAAATAATTAAGACGGAGCTTAGTCATTGGTTCTTTTATAGGAAATATGTACTAGAGGATCCCAAAGAGTAAAACGTAGTACTCTATTTTTTGTCCCAGATGTGTTGCACATAATTTTCCTTTCATTATGAATAATTAAGAAATCTGTGCTAGAGGATCTCAAAAGAGTAAAAGTTACTACTCTATTATTTATGCCCCAGATGTGTTATATAGTTTTCTTTCTGGGTTCATTTAGAGTGACAGTTATAAGTAATGTTTGCCATATTATTTATTATCTTAATTTCTTTGTTTTTCTTTATTTACAGTAACAATATTTACAGAAATATAATTACAATTTATTAAGTTGATACAGTTTATAAATTAAATTTCATTTACAGATAATTTTTGAATTGTAAAAATATAATGAATGGATATTATTATGCCTCATATATGGATATTATTATTATAATTAATAATTATGACCGAGTCTAGAGTCATAGGTTCTTTTGTCAAAAATTTGTGCTAAGGGATCTAGAAGAGTAGAAAATACAACCTTATGCCACAAATGTGTTATGTAATATCTTTTCCTGAGAACTTTTAGAGTGACAAATATAATTATTATATGTTATTTTATACTACTTAAGACCAAGTCTATAATAGTCATTCTTTTTTTAAAAGAAATTTGAGCTAGAGGTTCATGTTAAATAAAACATGAGTTTATGTCTCCATCATATTTTATTGAAATATTTCAATCTCTTAACACTAGAAATAAAACTTTATTTTGATAAAGTTTTTTTTTCCTTTTCAGAAATAGATTAAATTTAAAATTAAGAATGGCTGATATTGAAGATACCCATTTTGAAACGGGAGATTCTGGAGCATCTGTCACATATCCTATGCAATGTTCTGCCCTACGTAAAAATGGATTTGTCATGCTCAAGGTAAATTGAATTTTACTTCTTTTGTTATTGAGTAGCTTTTTCTAAGTATGTTAGTTCTAGAATTAATTATGAGTGATGATGGTGTAATGCTATATTTTTACAGTAATTATATATAATAAGGATGTTGTTTTAAAATTTTGTGTAGAGCCTCTAATATATATTTTGGATAAATAATGATTTAATAATTATTATCTCGTACTCATGATTATCTTTTCTGCTGTGAGCTATTACGTTTAGTTTTCTTCAAAGAATCACTTCTTATCTGTAGTTTATAAAGAATTAATATATTACAGACTAAAAACATAACTACTAATCTTTACAAATGCTACTCTTCTGGTGACTTTTATATAAACTTAAAATTTTTAATGACAACTGGGGAGTGTTAACCCATTGGTGATAGAATTATTCCAGTCGCTGCAAGACACAGCAGCAGCAACTAAAACTGGTGAAAATATAGGGGTTTTGTAAATAAATGTAACTGTCATAAACAAATAATGGAACATGTTATAATAAAAAATATAAAAATATAATATATTTTTTTAAAGTAAAAACTAAATTCAATATTTTCCTTGCATATATGATATGATGATTTTCCTTTGTGTATGAATTTACTGAATTTTTGTTATAGGTTTAAAAAAAGTGTTTTTATTTTTTTCCGAGGTACCGTAAGCTATAAAAGCCACAGTAATTCGCTTTTTTGAATGAATTTGTTTTACAAGTAAATGCAGTTTTTTGTTTTATTTAACTTAATTTAGACAACTAAAAAATATCAAAAACTTCTTCATCCACAGTGGTAACAAAGCAGTCAGTTTTGTTCAAAATTATCATCACTTTAATCTCTATGAGGTAAATCATAAAATAGGAGGAAAAAAGTTTGGCATCGCTAGTGTCAGTTTGACCACTTCGGAACTACGAACGTTATCATGTGTCATAACGGTGTAAAACTATGCATACAGAATAACAACCAACACCTATCACTCAAATGTTGAGTCACAGCTAATTCTCTGTAAACACCAATCTTGCAAAGCAAAATAATCATTGTCTAAAAAATATAGTATAATAAAATAAAAGCCTGTGGATATGTGTGAACTATTCTTGTTTACTTAATTCTAAGAAATTGATAGGTTTACAGAAATTGATACAGTTTCCCTTGTACAGAAAAATACAAAAATTAATAAAGGAACTTTCAAGTATTCTGACTTTACAAAGTATATACAAATGATTAAATGTCTTTTAAAGATGTTTTAGTTCATTTATGCCTTGGCTAGCTTTTACTATTTAAAATCTTTGTATGTATTCTATATTGTATTTCTTTCACTGTTAATTGAAGTTCAATGACTTTACTCTAGGCTTATTATATCTAGTACATATTGTTGTTCAGAAAAACACAATGGCTAAAATGATTATGGAGGATGAGTGACTAGGATGAATAAGTGATACAATTAGGATGCAGTATGAGTGATATTGAGTTGATATCTAGAATCACAGTTTGTGGAATGTTCATATTTGGAGTATTTTAGATTGGCCAATATGAGGTAGGTAACTTATGATGCAGATTTCACACTACTGTATTTTAAAGGTATTCAATTCTTCTCAAAAACAGTTAATTATTAAATTATTACTATATTCGTTATTATTTTCCTCTTGATTTATCTTTAAATTGAATTTTATACAGCACTAACAAAAATGGAATCTGAATGCCTTCAGTTCTGATTTAAGAATTATTTTCCTCATTGTTGTCCCCTGTTCGTTCCTGTTCTTGTTTTTCTTCTTTTTTTTTAAACCATAGTAACCAGGATGTCAATTTATTACTGTACTTTTGATTTTCATATCATTTATATACACACATCATTGTTTTGATACATATTTACTTTGATAGGATGGTATTTACAATTTATGATTGGTTATGAATGTAATATGATTGAACTTTGGTTGGTCTATGGTAATTTTGATATATATTTTTTAAATTATTTGGTGATTTATTTTCAAAAGGGTGGATTCAGGATATGTTGATTTATGATATGGTACCCTGAATAAATTAATTTTTAAATTTATTTATAAATTTGAATTTCAGGTCATTATAATTCACCCTTTTGATTTAAGAAGTAACAATTTGTATTTCTTAAATCAAAACAATGATCCTAGAATTTTTGAATTTTGAATGTCGCCCCTTCGATTTTGATGGTTGGCATTGGTAGTTGGGGTATTATGTACATTTGGTTATTCGGATGTGGTGTTATATTTTTTGAGTAGTGTGATGTGATAAATGCCTGTTTTAATTTTATTGTGTGTGTCTTTTAGTGTATAAGTGGCTGGACCCAGTTTCTTGTGAATTATGTATGGCCTGTCATAGAGTTGGAATAGTTTAGCTGTCTCTCCTGTTAGAGCATTGGATGTGTGGCATAATTTGACTAGGACCCTATCTCTTTCCTGAAATTCATTGATCTTACGTGTATTATTGTGTTTATCTGTTTGTTATAGGCTTAATTTAGTGATGCATTTCCGAGCTATGTCTATTTTAAACTTTAGGTCTCAGTGTTGTTTGTTGATGTTCGAGTAGTATTTATGTCAAAATTGTTCGGGTGTTGTGGTCATGTGTAATTCGAGTGGGGTGTATATACTGTTGTGGTGTGGTGTAGTATATTTATTATTTCGGGCTGGCATGTCAGAAAATACCTAATTATTTTTTAAAATTATACAAATGTTAAAATATTTTTACTCATGTGTAGCAGATCAAAGAATGACCAAAAAAGGAATTTAATAGTAATAGTTTAAAAGTAATAGTTTAAATAGTTGTAATAGTTGTGGCTTAAAAAACTCAGTCAAAATATGATAAAAGCTTGATTATTTGAAACTTGTAAAATTTTTAATGGTAATAGGTTAAGCTGGTGTATATTTTAAAACTAAAAGAAGCATATATATATATATATATATATTAATAAAGGAGGGGATTTTTAATTAACAAAGTTAAGGAAAAATCAGCAGACCTTGACAACGAATAACTTTGTTAAGAAAAAGACTACACCAAAAACCCAAAAACTAAAAAGATTCTTTCGTTTCAACACTTAGGCAATAAGAATCCAAAAGAAAAAGAAGAAAATTGAAAAAGGATCAAAAGATGGTTAAGAGAAAAATATGAAAATCTTTAAACAGGAATAACTCAGAAAGTTATTGTCCTAGAACTTTAATTCAAGTTTCATGGAATCTACAAGTCTGATGGTACCATCGCATTTCCAAAATCTTGAGCCAATCAAAAGATATGGAAATTTGAAGAAAATAAGTAGTAAAATTCACAAAGACAGGTATAGACAAGTAGAACTAGCCTTCCACTGCAGAGGAAGGTTCCATACCAAAGGGAGGAGCCAAATGGAAGGTTAGAACTGCATTACTTCAGAAAGAAAAATGTTAATTAATGAAAAAATGAATTATCAATAAACGAAAAAAGGATAAGAAATTAAAAGTGTCGAAGTGTTAATACAATAACTGTTATAAGAAAAACTTAGCAAATTAGTCCAAAATAAAGAGAATAAAATGGAAAAAACCAAAGGGAAATTTCGGACAGAAATTGACAGGAGTTTTGGCAGGGCAAACATTCTAATTACTCTGATGAGATATCTAGAGTTTTGATGCATTTGGTTCCCGACCACCAGCTAGAAAACATTATTTTTTCTCCACCACCAGCGAAGAAACAGTTGATTCACCACACCAGCTAAGAAGGTCTTCTTAAATACTCCGAGAGATGATTTAAAAAAAAAGATATAATGTGAGGGGGAACATGTGGACAGGTTTTTGGTTATGAAGTTAAAAATTTCAATAAATGTTAGAGACGACAAATTAAAAAAGAATTGTTAAATGGTGTGATTTAAATAAAATTTATAAACATTGATTCAAATTTAATTACTAAAAATAAAAAGTCAATTACAATTAAAATCTCTTCAGTGCAATGAGTGATAAGTTCAACCAACATAATTCAACTTATAATCATAAGGAAAGGAAGACAATGAGGGAACAACTTTAATACCAGAAATAATTCAATATGGCAACCAATTTTAATCTTACCAGGAACTTTCTACCGCCGTGAATCATCATTTTGAAGACATCAGTCTGCTGTTTGCTACACTCTGTTCAATTCATCTTAACAGGAGCCGAAACCAACTATAAAAATGTCTCAAAAGGTACCACTGTTACAATTTTGAATAAATATTCGCTTAAAATTCAAAAATGTATAAATAATTTTTTTGGGAAATTAAAGAGTAAGTAGTCATTTTAACATATATATTTTCTGTGTAAATTATATATATGTTTGTGTGCTTCAAAGGCCGATATTTAATAAGTGTAATTATTTTCATGTTTTGATTTTTATAAGTATTAACATAATATTTTCTTTGATTATAATTTTAATAATTCATGTTGTGTTTAATATGTTGGCTATCTACCATAAAAACCCGAAACATAAACCAAAGCCGTTAAATAAATAAATAAAGGGATAAGTTGTCAAACACGATACCAGTGAAGCAAATATTCCCATAACAACACAACCTAGCCAGTACAAATAAGGCATAATAGCGAATTATCGAAATATACTGTGGTATGAAGAATTAAATTATCTTTCAAATGGTCACCTCACAATTTTAGTAAAGGTCCTGTTTAATTAAATACGAAGTCTTCAAAGGTGATGAACTCAGGGAAATTTGTCAAGTTACAGACGAAGCTAAGCCCCGCCTCCAGCATGCTTTGTGATTGGTTGACGCCATTCATGGCGGTGATCTTCAAATTGTCTTAGAGATTAGCAATTTTTCTAAATTAATAATTCAGGCATAAATAAACAGTTTGTTTCTCAAAAATTAGTTTCAAATTAAATAGAATTAGTTAGAACATGTAAATTAGAATATAATCATCATATTATAAAATCATTTTCAGTCACCAAAAAATTGTATCCATTTATGCCCATGCAAATAATCGGTACTAACGATTTTGGTAATGAGATTAAAAGTGAACTCCGATTTATGTATTAATGCGCTAAAAGGACACTATATTCATTCCTAAGCAGACGCTGGACCCGGACGGACGCCTAAAATCCACGCCGGCTCTCCTCTTTTGATTTTGACTGCTAGAACGCTTCAAAACGTCCAGGAATCATTACTAGGAAGAAGAAGACAACAGATATTGGGTGAGAGAAAACCAATTATACGAACATTTCATGGTTATAAACTTCTATTTTCATCAAAATTAATAACCCAAAAATCTCATAGTGATCCAAACTTTTGTGTACCAAAGCCTACAACGATAAGACACTTTTGAACTCTCTCTTTTAATAATCATCCTCATCATTTAATGTTCTGACTAGATTTAAGTTAGTTAATAGTTAATTTTAAGGTTTAAATGCAAACTGTAATTAACTGTAGGTGTGGATGGATCCAGTCGAATACCCCTAGCCCGAGATTTGTAATTTAAGTTAAAAATACGAACAAAACCCGACTGAGACTATTATAATTTATTCTTTTAATAACCCAATTTGTACAAATGATATTGATAATATTTTAATAGAGTTTCAAGTGAATTTTATATATAATTCAGTGATTGAGAATCCCAAGCTAACCAAACTAACATTTAGTGAAGGGATCAGAGACAATAATAGATTTTAGAATAATTGTAAAGATTTTGAATTTTATTTGTGAACCGTAATTATTTATGTCATTAAAGTTTTTTTTCTTTTATGGTTATTGTGTAAAACATATTTTGGTGGTTATTTCTTACTATAAATTAAGTTAACCTAAGATTTTAGTTAAATTTTTCAAAGGAGATAGATTATTCTACATGTAAATTGTAAGGGTTAAAAGTTTAATATATTAACCCTTACAATTTACATGTAGTTTAGTTTTAAATGAACAATTAGATCTTATCAAGTAATTTTTTTTGCAACCCCTTGTCCAAAGCCTAAGTATCTTTCCTTTCCCCCTCCTTCCTAAACTAAGGGGATTTTGGGCTAACCTTTTCTAGGCCTGTCGTGTTATGTAAAAATTCTTGTATCTTTAATAACCTGCTTTTGACACTGATGTAGCTGGCAAAAATCTAGGTCAGCATGACTGATTAAATTTATTTGTGGAAGTACAAATTGTTTAATTTATTTATTAACTTTACGTTGTCAAATATTGTTAAATGAGCTATAAATTTTATCTTAAAATTGAGCTTAAGGATTTTGTTAAATTAGGATCAATCTAATATTTGGTTTGAGAAAGCGATTTCTTCAACTGGTACAATATGATTAAACATATTTGTTAATGCACAAAGGACGTAAACATTGCAAATACTGGAGAATCTTGATTATCTAAGGTAATTGGGACTGGACACACCTCGGATAACCTAAAACTCTGATAATACAGTAGGCCATGAGAAAACCACGGAGGTGAAATTTCCCGTTGCATTTACGTTTATATTGTACTCTATAAGCTAATTTGGAGTCATGCTTACATGAACATCTATTTTATTTGGCTTTAAATAATTATTCTACTGTATTTAAAAATTTTAATTAGCTAAAAAGGTTTGATCATGTACTCAAATGAAAGAAATTGAATACACATATAGTATTGTATTAAAAATAAAAATTTAATGTGATATTTATAGTCTATAATAAAAACACATTTACAGTGAACGAATAAAAAGCCTTAAAAAGCCAAAAATATAGTTAAAATATAAAAAACATACAGTACACATTAAATCACATACTGTGCATTGCTGTTATAATCTTGCACACATTAAAAAAAGTCTTTCCCAATTTTCATTTAAAGATAAAACAACACACTTTCATTTCCACTCAATGATAATCTCACTCACAAAGTTTAAAACAGAATAAAAATATTTGCAGGCAAACAACACATTAGGATAAACATGTGTAGTTGATTGATAGATGTCATAATTTTAACACGTTCGCTACCAGCTGCCGCATATATGCGGCAGCCGGGTTACTTCCACAGCCCACGAAAAAATTCATGAACTTCCCTGTAGACTGGTCCTAATGGTTGTGACCGTCGCCACAGACCACGAATAAAATTTGTTCAAAATTAGTATGTCCAGTGACGTCAGCGATAGTCTTAGCTGCAGACTAAGCGCCGCATATATGTGACGGACTATCCTGTAGACCGTGCCTAAACGATCTAACCTTCAAAATAGACAGTTGCGAAGAAATTTCTCATTTAGTATCAAGAAATCAACGCCACAGATCTGCGGCGGCAGTCTATTTTAATGAGCCCAGCCGCCGCAGATCTGCGGCGTTGGGCTAGGAGTAGGACACGCCCGCAGCAAAATTGCGGCGGCAGTCTGTGGTTACGATTTTTTTTTAACATTGTGGTAGCGAACGTGTTTAATTGCATTTTTTTACACCTCAACAAATCAGAATGAAATGTAAACTGTACATGTTTCACATTGGTCTGTACAGTATATTTAGATGATGATGGGGCTTTTTATGTAAATGAACCGTTGAACAAAACTACTCTGTACACAACCCAATGAAATGACATTTACAACTGCAGAATTTTTTCCGTATCAGTGTCTTAAGCATGTGCACGTGTGTGTGTGTGTGTGTGTGTATGATATATTTAATTTTTATAGTGTCTTAAAACTGTACTACTGTATACAGTTATACAGTTTTATTTCTGGTAGTACAAGGTTATCATAAAAGAATGGTGGGTTTTTTAACATGATTTAAATGAAAACAGAATTACTTACAGCTGATGTTGTTTATTTATCTAAATTGCCGTCTGAAACAGTTTTTTTACATAACTAATAAATTTTGATATGTACAGCATTGGTCGCTCGGCAAATGTCTAATCGATAATCAAGTTCTGCCCAAATGTTAGTTAACATGTCTTTGTTAAAGGTTGTCATTGCTTCATTAATTCTGTTCCTTAAGTGATTTAGGTCATGAATTTTTTCATTAAACAATGTTTTTGATGTACCTCTACAAGAAGAAATCGCAAGGTGTCTGGTCTGGACTCGTAGGCCAGTGTATAGGTCCTTGCTGGCCTATCCATCGATGTCCAAACTTTTCATTCAAAGTGTTTGTGATAAAAATGTACTGAAGTGTAGGGGTGCGCCATCTTGTGGGAAATGAAGTTGTTGAATGTTTTTGAGTTCATCCAGCTGAGGAAAACAATAATTGATTAACATATTGAGATACACAATTCCATTAATTGTCTTTTCAGCAAAGAAGAAAGGCCCTATCAGACGATTTGCCATCACACCACACCAAACATTAACTTTAGGCGAGTCACGTATTTTATCAAAAATTGGATGTGGGTTTTCAGGTCCCCATATGCGTAAATTGTATCATTCTGTTAACAGACCTATTGATATGGAATTTAGATTTGTCTGAAAAAAATTATATCATCTAAAAATAATTGGTTTTCATCAATCTTGATCCACATTTCAACAGCGAAATTAAAATTTTTTGTATCATAAGGTTTCAAATCCTGCAATAGCTGGGTTTTATATGCGTGTAATTTCAGTCTTTTGTGTAAAACTTTGTGGTTTGTTATCTTTAGACTTTGTCAATGTATTGACTTCTGAGCAGATTGTCTAATAAGTTCAACTTTTTTGTCTGATAGACTTGACGTGTCAGATGATTTCTGATTTTGAGCTGATGCAGTTTCTTCGAATTGTTTGAACCAATGTCGTATGTTATTTTCATGTGGTGGATTTTTTCTGTATTGTCAAAATGCATGTTGCACTGAATTACAGACTTGAATTCAGCCAGCAACAGAACACACTTTGCTTTTTCTTTATTAGAGAACATAATAACACACTCCACACAGAACACTCCAAAAAACACAAAACACACTACCACAACAATGCAAGAACTAATTTTGAGGTTATAACAGCTTTTAAACAAACTTGGGTTATTGGCTATCAGCAATATCAATATAACACCACAAAATTTCTCTTCTGTCTTCGTATGAATTAATGAAACCCCACCATTATTTTATGATATCTCTGTATAAATAAATCATTGAAGTTTTATGGATGAAAATAAAAGTTTAAATTTCTGTATTTTCGTAAATCTTGGATTCACCTTGGAAACTCTGTTAATCGAGGTTCTACTGTAAATGATTTTTATCATTTAACCTACACACTGAAGTTGATATTATGGATTCACCAAACTCCATATAGATGTCTTCATAATGGATAGGTTAATATTCTTAATTTGCGTTTAATGCATTTTTACATACAATATACTTTTTTAATGCTTCTTTACATAACTGTGATTATGGCAATATTGTGTGTATAATTTATGATTTTGGCTTATATTACTATTTTTTGAAATTCAAAATATAAACTTTTTATGCCTCGGCCATCCATTAATGAGCTTAGTCTTCCATATACTTATACTGATAAGTATATGGAAGAACCATACCAAGAAAACTGTGGTATGATTGATTACAATAAATATATTTGTATATTTTTCTTAACAGGCTCGCCCATGTAAAATAGTAGAAATGTCCACTTCAAAGACTGGAAAACATGGACATGCAAAAGTGCACTTGGTTGGTCTCGATATATTTTCTGGCAAGAAATATGAAGATATATGTCCTTCTACTCATAATATGGATGTACCTTTTGTTAAACGTGAAGATTATCAGGTAACTCCCTTTATTTACAGATATACATTTTACTTTTTGTTATATTCTCAAGAATATTGAATCTTATATATTTATAAACTCTGTAAATCACTGTTTCTCTTAAGAAAACATTATATATTTATTTGTTTAGTTTTTTAATCTAGAACTAGCAGTGCAAAGTTTATTCGTTTTTAGAAAAAATTATAAAACATTGTAATTTTATACAAAACCTAAGGTGTTAGACATCATTTTTCTCAGAAAGATGCATAAAAAAAAAGATTCTGTAGAATTAAAAAAAAAAAAAAGATATGTTTGCCTGGTTTTGGAGTAAGTATGTTTGGAATCAAAAATGAAGTTAATATTTTACAGAAAAGTCCATTTAAATACCAAAAACATTTTTTTCAAGATATACAAAAATTTTGGAATGTAATTGTGAATAAATGCTGATAAAAAAAAATTATTTATAAAATTTTCATATGTAATTTTTTTTTTACTAAATGAGTTAGGCCTAATTTGAAAATAATGACCAAAATAGTAATGTTATGGAAAATACCACTTCTTTATATCATTTTCCTCGGAAAGGTGTATAGAATTTACCTGTGTAATGAAAAGAAATTATATGTAAAAAATTTGGAGTGATGTGAGGAATCAAAAATTCTTATAAAAGCCTAAGCCACAATTCCACATAAAAAATCACAAGTTAAACAGGAGATTTGTAATATAGTAGTGAATAAAGTTGGTAAAAACAAAAATCGATTTAAAAAATTTCATTATTCAAAATTAATTTTTACATAAAAAGTGGAAATTTGCTAAAAATGTATCCCTAATTTGAAAAAAAATCACAAAAAATAGTATTATGCAAAACAACTTGTAAAATATCATTTTTCTGAGAAAGGTGCATAGAATCTGTGTGATGGAAAAAAAATTATATGTAAAAAATTTGGAATTAGTATGCCAGAAATCAAAAATTCTTACAAAAACCGAAGGCAAAATGGCAAATTTAAGCCTATATTTACACATATCAGTATTTTAATAATTTTTTATAGATATAGAAAAGTATTTCTACTATATTTGTACATAAATGTTGGTAAAAACAAAAAACAATTTATAAAATTTTCATTGCCACTTTGTCTCCTTTTTTAACCCACTGAGGGTTATCCGACCCACAGAGGGTCGATTTTTAATGCATGGTCTAGTCTAACAACCGGAAAACACGGATTTTGCAATTCAACATTACGCCCACTTAGAATCGTCCTATCGCAATAAATAAAATACCGTTGGAAAGCTAATGTTTCGTAGATGCATAATCATGCAAAAAAACCACAAAACGTTATAAATAATATTCCAAAAATTCGTGAAGTTCGCATATTTTTATGTGTAAAATTAATGATTTGAACTGTGCAGTTTTTAGTAAAAGCAACACAATTTTTTCCCATATGATTACAAATGTATTTTTCTGTCAAAACAGGTTGACCAAAACAC
This sequence comes from Aphrophora alni, assembly GCA_963513935.1. NCBI lineage: Eukaryota > Metazoa > Arthropoda > Insecta > Hemiptera > Aphrophoridae > Aphrophora > Aphrophora alni. The sequence continues at coordinate 70,055,718 of OY740767.1, forward strand.
AGTTCTATAGATCACATCTTTCTCTTTCTAACCGTAGTTTACAAATTGTTGTGTTCATAGATTGCAAGATATTTCTACTTGACCATAGTAGAAACCTAACGGAACGAAATTCACTTGGCATTCGGTGCAGTTTACTAAATAACATAATCGATTTTTGAATCGATATTTTGTAATCGATCTTTACAGTATGTTGTAGAGGAGATTTGATTCTACAAGTTGGTAGTACTTGATATAGGGTACTGTTATTCTCTGTTTCTTATTTTCAAGTCGGAACATAGGCATTTTTAGACGAGTATGTGACATAAATTGACGCAGAAATGCGTGACGCTATGTTTTGGGCTTACATATTTCTGTAATTTTTTAGGTTTGTGTATACAAATTGTATATAAATTGTGTATACAAGTTACAATATATGTGTTTTTATTTCTAAAGTTTATTTTTTTTGAGTGAAGTTCTAGTTTTTGAATGGTTTATATTTGGGATAACCTAGAGGTATGTTGTAAACCTAGGCCTAAAAGCAAATTTTCTTATATTGAGTGTTTTATTTGATTATACAAGTGTATATGTGTGTTATTCTTTGTAAAGTTTATTGTTTTAGTGAAATCTAGTGATTTTGTCTTAGGCCTAGCTTTAGAAAGTTACTAATTACGCCTAAATTGTTGAGGCGTAATAATTTTTTTATTACATAGATGAATTCTATACATCTTTCTGAGAAAAATGATGTCTTATAAGTTTGGTTTTGTTATAAAAATAATATTTTTATTAATTTTTAAACAAACTAAGAAAATCAACATAGGGTTAAAAATTGATTTGGTTTAAGTTTATTTGGAAAATTGCCATGTTCAAAATAATGATTAATAAAGACAATTTTTAAATCACATTAGAAGAAGTTTTTAATATTTGTGTAGTACCTACCCATCCAACAGTTTTTGTATACTTTACCCTTTGTTAATTACCTAGAGAACCTCGGTTGTGATAGTTGGATTGAGGAACATTGAATTTGTAAAATACAGTAATATATTCTTATATTGTATCATTGTTATAACTTGTATGTGTTTTAATTATTAATAATGGCAACTCCAAAATAACATTTCTCATGTTATTATTTTGAAATTGTGTTTCTTTCTCACTTCCGAGAACTGCACAAATTAAATACAACTACTATTTAACATTATATTACATGACAGTAGACTACATTAATTTGGTAATGTAAATAGTAATGCAGTCTGGGTACTTAACCGTAATCTAAACAAATGGTGTATTTTGTTTTGATTGTTTAAGTAAAACATCCGTATGGGTTTCATCGCCTATTTAAGGGCGGATCTAACCAATGAGTATGCCGTACCTATTTTTTATGCTTTCAGGAAATTTGTTGTATCATTTATGGCCAAAATATAAGCTGCTGTAGATTAAATTAAATGTAAGGCTGCGTTGGACATGGGAGAATAGTTTTTTAGAATTAAATGCTCTATGATGCAGTTGAATATACTTTCCAATACTCAAAACAATACTTTTTTTACAAATTGATTCCGTTATGTAAGAATAGTATTTTTGAGTATTGGAAGCCTTTCCAATTTGTGTCAACAACTGAAAAACAATTTTTTGTAATCTTGGCTTTTGATACTTACGTACTTACTCAACAACCTATATTGCTTGTGCTCTCCATCTTACTTAACAATTGAAAGTCAAAAACGAAGGTGATTTTTAAAATAAAAAATAAGTTAGGTGAGAAAATTTCAAAGCTCGTAAATTAAAGAAATTAATTTTATTTTTAAATTGATAGTTATATATTAAATCATAAATCTATTCTTTTTGTTAAATTGATCACTTAGAATTGATTTAAAAATATAGCCTAGAAATGTTAGCTTTTTAAATAGCTTTGTCTGATTTTCAAGATTGTTTAAAGTTCTACTCGGTGTAATTATAAGTATCCAGTTATTTCTTCTGGCCGTGTAAAAAAATGGTTAATTAGAAATTATGTAATTTTAAAAAGTTGGATTAAGAAAAAAAAATTTAAAGGGGTTTCTTATTGTTGTAAAGCATAAATAAGAAATCAAAAATTGTGAAAACTGACTTATTACATTGGTTTTTCATCGTTATTAATTTTTTCCAATAATTAGGCCTGCCAATTTGAATCTTGTATTCTGAATTTGAAAATTTAGAGTTCATATTCAGCAACCCTAATCCCCCCCCCCTCAACAACATAATTTCCTTGATGTTTCAACTTTAGGCCTACTAATTAAATAATTAATGTTATATTATACAACACACTACAGTGGTCTGTATATTTCATAGATATATACAGGTAGATTTCTATAAGCGTACCAGCAATTTTACATGGAATGTATTTGATACATTGAAAAAAGTCAAATTTAAACACTTCTAATGGACTTTTATTTCGTCCTATTTGGTGTTTGTAAAATTAATATACCATCAGCTATATTTCCAATATGTCAACTAAGTTTAAAATTTGTTATAGAAACACCATTTTTATGATTTTACACTACATTTTACCATTTTTTTTTTTATTGTTGCCTATTTTTCATAAACACTTGTTAGGAGTTAAAGCTGTTTGAACTTTTGAAAATTAGAAGTTTAATTTTCTAGAGGAAATTTTACTTAATTTCCATTGATGCATCAAGTTTCAATTTAATTAGGCACAGTCTAGAAAGTGTCAGTACTAATGCAGTATTACTAAAACTAAAATTAAAATAAATAATATGTGGGATAGATAAAATCCCAACTCTAATTGTATTAACTCAAGTATTAAATAAACAGCCAGAGCTAATGAATAGGCTACATGTGAGCATGAATTGACGAGAAAACAACAATCAATTAACAATAATTTTTAATTACATGAGCAAGATGTTAAGGGATAAAAACTAGCAACAATCTACTGAAACTGTAAACGTAAGTCAGGAAATAAATAGTCAACTATCCGAACAACATAAGGTATCCCAATTTGTATAAACAATCCGAAATTTGATATTATAATTTTGGTTTTTGACTTTAATTACATACCTAGATGCAAGTAGATAAAAACAGAATTGGTTTATAACTTTTTTTAAGACTTGTCATTAACTTTTGACATTATATTTTTATTGTTGTACTTCACGAACAACAGACGACCATGCACAAGGGTAAACATTCTTTTTCAATCTAATTTGCCTTGCTCATCCCTCATTTTCCATTAATTATTAACTAAAAGACAAAAATGAAAATTATTTTCCAAAATTTTTAAATAAATTTATGGAGCATGTTAGTTAAGAGCGAATATTATTTTTTGGCAAAGTTTGAATAATATTTTCACTTCCAAATCTGCCACAAAATATTTGGAGTCATATGTTGTGAAGGAAACCTGTGTGAGTGCAATTTATTAGCTCCATGATTTTAATTCAAATTTTTTGAGACTAACTTTATTCTATTATGACTTTTGTTTGTTACCATTTGAACTTAAGTGACATAAAATAATGATGTTAAGAAAAGGAAAATGTTAACCCTACTATAACATTTTACCATTTAATAAAAAACCATAAAAAATAGTAATGTTATTCAAAACAAAACTTACAAGACATCATTTTTTTTTCAGAAAGGTGCATAGAATTTATCTATGTAAAGAAGAAAAATGTTAGATGTTACGGTTTTGGAGTAAGTATGTCAGGAATTTAAAATGTACAAAAAATTAAGTGAAAATTTCACAGAATACCATAAAAAAGTTTTTAAATTTGTTCAAGATATACAAAAGTTTTGTAATACAGTTGAGAATAAATTTTGATAAAAACAAAAATCAATTTATATATTTGTATTAAAAAAAAAAATTTTTAACGTAAAAAGTGAAAATCGCTAAAAAATAGGCCCATTTTTGAAAATTCACTAATAATAGTAGTATTATGCAAAACAACTTATTTTCATTTTTTCCCAGAAAGGTACATTGATCTTGTATATGTAATGCCAAAAGTTTTAGATGTAAACATTTTGTAGTTAGTATGTCATGAATCCAAAAACCATTCAATAATTAAAGCAAAAATTCCACAGAAAAGCGTATATTTACAGTATAACACTTTTGTACAAACGAAAAGTTTTATACTATGGTGGTAAATAAAATTAGATGAAAAGAAAATTAATTTATACAATTTGACATAACCTAGAACTTTCTATAAGCCTAGAACAGTGGTAGGCTTGTTCTACCAAAATCACAGAAAAAATTAAAATTCACTGAAATAAATACACTCTACAAACAATAATACACATATCATAATATAAACAAATTGTAATTAACATATTACTCTATATAACAAATAAGTTCATAATAACAGAAATAAATCGAGCCATGCTTGAAAGACATATTATGGTATAGCCTTTTGACACTCGGACTAAACACTAAACTTAAACAACGTAACGAAATTTCCAGTTTAGAAGGCTTGTCTTGTAATAATAGGCCTATAACATATTACTTTGTAGCATTATATATATATATATATATATATATATATATATATATATATATATATATATATATATATATATATATATATATATATATGGATGTCGTCATTTCAACGATATAAAACAGCTGTTAAAAAAATATGACATTATATCTTCGTTATTCACAATTTGCTAAAGACAAATTATCATAAACTAGTCCGATTAATCTTGGTCACGACTTGAAGAATGTGAATATATATCAAGAACTATTCAATTACAGCTATAACAATTTCGAATACGTAGTTCGAAAGAGAATGAAAACATCTATAAGATATTGTCAATTTGTGGTACTAAGCCGAGTATTAACATTTCGAAAAAATATATACACAGGAAGTTCGTTTTTTGTGATATTTTTTGTTAGGACTTGCTGTAGCGTGCTTCTCTCTTAATGGGAGAAAATGGCAACTTTATCGAATTTGTATAAGTTATATTTTTGGCACTTTCTGTTGAATGATTACGAAAGCTTGAAAGATAAGGATTTCAACGGTATATTGTTTATTAAAGTAGCACATGTTTTACTAGGCTTAAAGTTAAATTTTTTAAAAAAGGTGATATTTCAGATGAATAAAGGTGTACAAAATTCTTGGTTTAGTTTTTAGTCGACGATATAGTGAAAAATGGATGACATAGTTTGTGCTTTACTTTGCCACGAAATACACAAACTTTACCAATTTATTACATATAATTGTTAACGTTTTATGAACTTCTGGTTGTATGATAATGAATCTATGGAACATTAGCTTTAAAACAGTATAAAAATTATTGCTATACAACGATTTTTTTGCTAGGGTAAATGTTGAAAAAAAAAAAAAAAAAAGAAAGAGAGAAAAAAAAAAAAAAGAAGAAGAAGAAAAAAAGTGATTTCCAGTTCACGTAAATGCTTCAGTAAAGCGACTTACCTGTTTGAGGGTAAGACATCTACAATAATCTGAATACGTAGTTCAAAAGCGGAAGAAAAATACTAAAACATATTTGGACAAACATAAACATTTATATGAACAATGTGATCATAGTGTTTTTTATTGCAATGTTCTGTCACATGCAAGCGGCAAAATTCACCAAATTTAATTGAATTATTACATTTCGTGCATATGACATTTAAGTTATATAACTATGAATGGAAACATAAGCTTTACATCGATATATAAATTTTTCCAATCAATCCTAAAAAATTAGATTTATTTAGAAAGCTCAGATTGAAAGATAAAGAAATCTTCTATCCAATACCGTTACAGTAGATTAGTTGAATGGAAATGTGGACTTATGTAAATTAGATGAAGAATGAATTAGTTTCATGTTTTACTGCTACGAATGTTGTTGTGTTGCGAAATACACAAACTTTACCAATTAATTAAATATTTATAATGTTTTATGGACTTTTGTTATACAGTGTACTCCCGATTATCCGCGAAATTGGGTGGCACAGACATCACGGATAATTTGCAAGAATGCTAAAAATATAGGGAAATTACTGAAATAAAAAAAAGTTTTGACATAAAAAGACTTTAATATACTGTACATAATACACAGTACAAACGTATAAATTAAAAGCATTTTACATGAAATAAAAAAGTATAATAAACTAGATGTTTTTGTAGTAAAACAGAACAATTGCAGGAAACATTATGCTACACTAGTACAGTACTGCAATTTTAATTAAAATACAGTACCTGACGGTTTAAAAAATCAAACCTTGTTTTTGTTTTGTTTCTTACTGAGAAAACACTGTCTCTTGATTCTTGACTGAACTTTTCTTAGCATCAGTTTTTCAGCTAACTGTGTGTCAATGTCTTGTTCCTCTAAATACTGGAGCAGTGAGCAGTCCATTGATGGTATTGCAAGGTCACTTTGTGTGTCAATCGTGCATGCGCATTCCTTCCTTCTTCTTCACTTACACTTTGATCTTCTTCGTCCCTCGAGCTTTGTCTGCTATTTCTTGGTCCTTTAGTTGCTCGAAACCCAGCTCATTAGCGTCACAGTCCAACCACTCTAGACAATAAGCTTAGCTCTACTGCACAACTTCGTTGGTAGTTTTACTGGTTGTTACTCGTACTAAACAGGTAACGAGAACCGTAAAATTTTTTACAAATTTTTTCCGCAAAACTCGTGGATAATCGAGAGTACACTCTATTTGGAAGATTAGCTTTACAATGATACTTAAATTATTGCAAAACAATGATTTTTACTAACGTAAATGTTGAGTAGTAAAAAAAGTGCTTAAAATCGGACAAACATTTTCTCCGACTTTACTCTTCAGACATTGGGACGCTATTGTTTAATGCGAACTCTTGGCTCCAAGTTGAATTAGGCGCTTTGGTTTCTACATCCTTCGGTTGGTGTCATAGTGGTCTTGCGCTTCTATTGGTTGGATGTGTGGTGGGATTCACTGTTGTCAAGAGTCTACTACTAGTTTTATACGATTTTCATTATTAATGCATTTTGTATTAAACAACATTGCAATGTATTCCCAGTTATCCGCGAGTCTTGGGTAAAAAAAAATTGTACGGTTCTCTTTATCTGTTTAGTACGGGTAACAACTAATAAAACTACGATAACATAGTTGTGCAGTAGAGCTAAGCTAATGAGCCGGGATTCGAGCGACTGATGGACCAAGAAATAGCAGTCAAAGCAAGAGGGGGCGAATGAAGAGCAAAGTGTAAGCGAAGAAGAAGAAGGAACATACGTGCATGCGCGATTTACACAAGAAGTGGCCTTGCAACACATCAATGGACTCATCACTGCTCCAGCATTTAGAGGAACAAGACGATAAGATAACACGCAGTTAGCTGAAAAACTGATGCTAAGTAAAGTTAGTCAAGAAGCAAGGGACAGTGTTTTCTTAGTAAGAAATAAAATAAAACAAGAAAAACTTCTCGTTTAATAAACTTTTTTATTTCATATAAAATGTTTTTAATTTATAGGTTTGTACTGTGTATTATGTGTTTTATGTACAGTTTATTAAAATATTTTTGTCAAAACTATTTTGTTATTACTGAACATATTTTCCCTTTTATTTTTAGCATTCTTGCATATTATCCACGATGTCTCTCCCACCCAATTTCGCAGATAATTGAGAGTATACTGTATTTGATATGTAAATTTTCGTTAATTTAGTCAGATTTCTGAGACGCCAAAATATTATTTAGTTAAAGAATTTATTAATTAACAAAATTATGAAATAACTTTTTTGGGTTGAAGAAATATCTTTGACGTGAAATAATGATGATTTACTGATTATTTAATTATGATAAACAATGACTTATACTACCGACCGTAGGTGCTTGGTGGAATTCCATTATTAATAATTAAATAAAAGGCAATTTGTACTTCCACAATATTTTTAATGAAATTTGAAAAACTCTAAAAACTCATCAAATTTCAGATTTTCATTCTAATACAGAATTTAATATTCTACATGTTAATGGTAAGGGTAAAAAGTTAAACGCACTAGAAATGTTAGAAATTAAGAGAATAATCAATAAGGACTCTATCTTAGTTATTAATAAACAATTATATCTTAGTAATTCACCACTCTTACAACCCCTATTTGGGCCTAGGTATCTTCCCTCTCTCTCTCCTCCTTAACCTAACAGTAATTTTGGCCAACTTTCTTTTGGCCTATTGTGTTGTAAAATTCTTGTATCTTAGTCTGTAAGCTGCTTTTGACAATGCCGTAGTGGCGAAACCTTGGTCGGCACGGCTCATTAAAAAATATTGTGGAAGTACAAATTGCCTTTTATTTAACTATTATGATAAACAAAATTCTATTGTAGTATAGTGTCTACGATTGAATTTAATGAATACATTTGCAACATCTGACTAGTGTATCGCTAATTTGATATCTTTGGTACAGACAAAGATGGCTGGCTTGTTTACGTTTTGTATTGGCAAGTTACGATTGTCTTTGAAGTTGGAATTAATTTACATTTGGAAAGACTCACTGATGCTTACAATAAAATAAAGATGTTTTCAATAAAGAAATGATATATCTAATTGACATTTGTGCAGTGATTAGTGTTATAGTTTTGTCTAGGCTAATCGTATTTTGTATCTAACTAGGCCTAAATCTAAAGACATAATATGCAGGTTTGTTGTCTAAGTCTATTTAAATTTACATTATCCATTTTGTGTTGATCCTAATACATGGATGGTTTAGTGATTATTTGACAAGGTTAATTTCTACAATTTGTTGAATTTCCATACATTTTAACCCTCTAACTGGTTTGCTGCCCGCAGCGAGCAAATGAACTCGCGCTAAGCAACTGAAAATCACTTTTTTCAATTCAACATTTACCCTATTAAAAATTATCGTATCAATAATTTTTATACTGTTTTAAAGCTGACGTTCCATTGATTCATATACATATTACAACAAAAAATTCATAAAGTAACAATTATATTTAATAAATAGGTAAAATTAGTAGTGTATTACACACAATCAAGTTTCACACCAAACTGAAATTCAAATTATGGGATCTGTTCATCTAATTTTCACTAGCCGATATAACTGTCTAACAACTTTAGAGTAATACTATTTTATAGTATTTTTCTTCTACTTTCTAACTGTGCCTTCCAAATTATTCTAACTGTTATAGTTTTGGATCTATAAAATTAAAATCAAACCAAGAATTTTGTACACTTTATTCATCTAAAATATCACTTTTTTCAATTTAACATTTATACTAGTATAACACATGTTATCGTAATAACCAATATACTGTTGAAATCGTTATCTTTGAAGCTTTCATATTCATTCAACAGATTTTGCCAAAAGCGAAACTTGAAATTATAGAAATTCTATGAAGTTGCTTTAATTTCCCATTAGAGAGAGCCATGCGTGGTAACTGATTATATGAGGAAATATCATTCATATTTTTCTAAATTTTAATACTCAGCCAAATTTCATAGATTTTGTCATCTCTTTTTGAACTATGTATTCGAAATTCTCATATCTGTGATAGTTTTTGAGATATATACATTTTACGAAGTTGTGACCAAAAATAACCAGAGCAGTTTGTAATGTCCTGTCTTTAGCGAATTATAAAAAACGAAGACGTACTTTCATATTTTGAAAGCTGTTTTATTAAATTGAAAAGACGACATTCATTTCTACAAAAATAATACAAAGCAATATGTTATAAGGGCTATTTTTAGGCAAGCTTATATAACTAGAAATCTGGTTGCATTGACAAGTTTGGCGTCATGTCTCAAGTTTCAAATTGAATTCATTCAATGTTTGTGTATTAGGCCTCTTTCAAGTGTGTCTCGATTTATTTGTTTATGTGAACTTATTTGTTATGTAAGAGTAATTTGTTTATACAAGTTATATAATATGTATGTGTTTGATTCTAAAGTTTGTTTATTTGAGTTAATTTTATGTTTTTCAGTGATTTTGTTTCAGGTTTACCTAGTACAAAGTTCTAGGTTATGTCAAATTGGGCCTTACTTTCTTCGGAAATTTCCACTCTGTCTAATAAAAATTGTATAAATTGATTTTCTTTTTATCAAATATTATCCACATCTATATTACATAACTTTTTGTCTTGAAAAACTTGTTTTAAATTTGATGTACTGTAAATATACGCTTTTATGTGGAATTTTCGCCTAGGTTATTACACGGTTTTTTGATTCCTTACATAATAACTCCAAAATTTTTACATCTAAAATTTTTGGAATTACACATAAAATCTACATACATTTCTGAAAAAAAAGATTTTTAGTGATTTTTTCAAAATAGGCCTAACTTTTTACTTGAATTTTTTTTTAATACAAATTTTAAAAATTGATTTTATTTTATTTTTACCAACTTCTATTCACAACTACATTACAAAACTTTTGTATATCTTGAAAAAATTCCAAAAAAAATGTTTTATATGATATATATATATATATATATATATATGCTTTTCTGTAGGATTTTTACTTCATTTTTTGATTCCTGTTATACCTCCGCTGTAACATGTAACATTTTTCTTTACACAGATATATACTATACGCTTTCCTGAAAAAAATGATTTCTTAAAAGTTGGATTTTGAATAAAATGACTATTTTTTATGATTTTTTTAACTACATGATTGAAAAAGGCGAAAAATGGCAATATTTATAGTAGGCGATTTTTAGGGTTTTAACCTAGGCTCTACTGGTGACTTCTAGTGAATGTTAGGTTTGTTGGCCTACTTTTGGTTGGTTTACATAATATGAATTTAGGTTATTGATAGGCTTCTGAATTATAGGCTATTTGATTTTAATACAATATTGGATTTGGACCATTATTTTGTTATAACATGCATCTTGTCTTTAAAGAAAATATATTTGTTTAATAACTTGTATAGGGTAACTCAATTTCTATTGCAGCTCTGGTCCAGCCCGGTAAGAAATGTTTTTTGATTGTGCCTTAAATAATAGTTTGTTTTTGTGTGTGACGACACAAAGACAGGTTTTTTGAACCCAAAAACTGTTAATATAAACTTCTTGCTCAATAAAGAATTCCTACAGATTATAAAACTTTTTTCGATTTCTTAATCCTTTGAGTGCCAGATTAATTTTAACATAGTCACGAATAATGCCACATGTATTTTGGCTAGGGTTGTGCTAAAAATACCAAGGTCTAAGACTGTAAATGTAACGTTTTAGTAAAAAATTCATAACTTCTCTTCTATATAAGATATTCTTATGAATGAGGTCTGAAAATGTTGCTAATAAAATTGTCTATGATTCTACTAATGATTTAATATGGGTGGGGGGGGGGAGAAATTGTTATAGCAAAAAATATTTTTCTTGAAAATAAAAAAAAAAATTTACTTTTAATTTATAAGTTTAAACATTTTTAGCCAAAAACCTAGAAACAATTTATTTGTGGGAAACCTTTAATTTCAAATTCCTATAATGTTTTGTATGCATTAAAAAAATCGCATCATTTCAAGAAATTACAAAAAAATAATAATATTTGTCATAACAAACCAAAAATTGCAAATTGTGACAAACTAATAAATACAAAAAAGTTTACTTACCATAGGATCTGTATTTCAAAGGTTTAAGTCAGTTTTTAGTTTATAAAAATTCACTATTTACAAGTTTATATATGCACACACATTTTTTGTTTTTATAGAATGTAAAATTTTTAATTTTTTTTTGCACTTGTGATTAGCAAAACACACACCATGGCATCCTTCCTTGCACTGCATACATACGGTTCGGTTCTGGATCTTTTTCTTCCCTGTTTGTATGTGGTACCTTTTGCAGAACATTTATACTTAATTCATTTAAACTTTGCCACATTTCATTGTTTATTTGTTCATCACCTGAATCTGAAGAGCTATCACTAAGAACATTTCTATTTATAGGTGAAGGTTTAGGCTTGGTTGAAGTGGATGGAAAGTTATGCGATAAGGTTATGTAAGCAGGGTCTAGGTCTTGTTGTGTAATAAAAGGCCTATTACGTTTGATGGAATCATTTTCTGGATAACAAGAAGGATCACTATCACTATTTTCACTAAATAAAACAGATCGTTCGGAAGCAAGTGAAATATTATCGTCAGATAGATCAACTTCTAGCTGTCTGTCAATTTCACTTTAAGCTATGTTTTCTCTATCCATTTTTACAAAGATTTTATATTGTTACATACACTTAAAACTAGAACACACTACACAATTTGTCAATAAGAACACTAAAAATAACTATTTATCACAGTAAATAAACAAAAAAGCACAATAACTAAGCACACTGCCACGTTCGCTCTAGGTCAATTCGGTCGGGAGTTCGTGCCCCTCGCTGGAACGCCACTTACCACGTTCGCTCAGGTCGATTCAGTCGGAATTCGTGCCCCACGTTGGAACGCTACTTACCACGTACGCTTTTCACGCGCGAATTTAAGACTTTTCGTTCCCTTTTTGGAACGCCACTTACCGCGGACTCTTAAACTCGCTGTACACTCGCCACCGTAAGGCGAATCACCTTTCAGCTCGGAACTAACGCGGGCAAGGCCAAGATGCTCACTTTTACCTTTTATGTAATCAAAGATATTGCAAAACTTGGCTCTAGTAAGTATGAGCTTGTCCTCATAAACTTACCAATTTTTAATCTACGCAAAATTCCCTGAATTTTATCTCAATGCTCGATTATTTGACTCTTTATTTAAAATAACACTCTCTCTCTCTCTCTCTCTGGGGAAGTGCCTTTTGGGAGAAATCGGCTCTTAAGTTCTGATAATAACTTTTAAAAAATTTCAAATTATATTTCCAGAGCACACATAATATTTATATTAGACAAGGTTATTAGCATGTACAGAATGGATATATATAGAAAACACAACAAAATTTAGAAATGAATTATGTATATAATCTTTTCTTTTCAGCACAGTTAAAAAAGCAATTTCAAACTTTATATGATAACAAAGTTGATTAAACAACAACAAAACAATTTAAATATTTGACAAAAATACAAATAGGATATTTCCTATATTCTAAACAAAAATAAAAAACGCTAGACTTTTCAGACAGAACCACAGACAGTTTTTCCTGTACTGAAAAAGTCGTATTTAATTATTAATTATCTATAACACCAAAGCAGAAATTTATAAAAATGAATTTAATTTTTAATAATTCCCCTAATGACGTTATAATTGAAATGAAGTTAATCTTTGCGAATTATTCCTTAAGTATATGATACCTTCACACTTTATTAGAAGTTCTTGTTGGTTTTGGAATTTGTTGTTTAATTTAGCTGATGCTGATATGATGTCTTCAGTCCAGATTCTGTAAACTGCAAGGTAGTTGAATGCTGGTCTCGAATTCTGCTAAGTTGCCTTGAAGTTCGAAATGAGTAGAAATTATTCTAAGTCCAATTTAGTAGAGTGACAGTTGTAGTGTCCTCTCAGCTCGGAGTCTGTTGCCAAAAATACGTCTTCCTCGCGTCGATTCCAAAACAAAAGTACCCGTCTTTCGACGGATAAATGATGGTCTCCCTTTCTGTGGGAAGATTCCCACTACCTGGAGCCAATTTTTCTTCCTTTTACGTGTTTTCAGGCCCTTTTGGTCTGAAATTTTTACACTATATATTTTACTAATCCTAGTTTTTGACTACTGAATAGTTTTCTTCCTTTATTCCTTATTAAAACACCTTTTAAATAATAATTTATTGTATTTATTATTCAGTGTTATTTGTGATCCTAGTTGGCATTGCAAAGTCCAGTCTCTGGACTCTCACTGAGGGTGCGCGCGTCGCTCTACAAGATTTTTCCTGAAAATTTCAACTTTTGTCATTTTTTCGTTCAACTCGCTATAACTTTCGAACGCCCGGTCCGATTATCAAGTTCCTTTCGGATTCTTCTTCCTCTCCATCTTGTGGAACTTGATTCGTCGTTCTAGTACGCTTCGTTCGCGAGTTATCGCCCTTTTCCCGAAATACGGATTTTCTTCTTTTGAACTTTTGAGATGTCCTTTCTCAAAATTCTTTTGACGAAATCTTGTTCCTCTTCTACTATGACGAAAAAATCTGTTTGTACTTTTTACGTAGCTCGCTTGGTTCTCGAGTTATACGTCCTTGAAGTTCCAAAGTTTTTATCGTCGTGTTTTTAGTTCATAAAAACCCCCCCATTATGTATTATTATTTCTGCTTTGATGTTTTACACTTTTACACACTAGACATATATAATTACATAGTTATTCACCCCCTTTAACTTTAAATTTAACCGCTTTTGGGCTTTAAAGTTTTACTTTTTGTAATTATTATATCTCCCTTATTTTAATTTCAAATTTGAATCTAAGTACATATTATTGTGCTCTATTGTGGTTTCTTCAATTGTACTTATTATTTTTTTTTAATTAATCCCCCCTTCAACTCAAAAATTCCAAAAAACTCCCCAAGAATGACTTTCTAAGTCCATTCTCACCTGTTTATTATTATTATTTCATATTTTTTATTTATGATTATTGTTAGTTCCCCTCTTAGTTATGACTACGTTTTTTGAATTTAACTTTTTTCCAAATTTTAGGTTTTTGAGCCCCTATAAAAACTTGAATAACTTTTTTGTTTTATATGATTCTAAATATATTTGTTGATATTATTGATCGGTTGATTCTACTGAATATTTATTTATATTAATAATTTAGTATTTTAATAGAATAAGAAACGAGGCAAAGTAACATTTCACGCTTGAGCCTGTAGATTTGCACCTGGGCTGGCGTGACGTCATCGCCCCACCTCGCCTCCTCTCTACATGGTTTTATCGCGGGAATTTAAACTGCTTTAAATTGACTTGAAACTTTTGGCTCTCGCCAAACCGTTATGACATTAGAACAACTTGCGAGAAATGTAAACAACTACACAATAGGCCACTTGATTCCGTCGTTTCTTGTAGTCTACAAACTCTAAATTAAATGCCATAACATAATATCACAATGTCTAAACAGCCAACTTCTTTTATAGACTCATTCGATATATTATATAGTATGCAGTAACATAAATATAATGCCTGTTAACGTTATATAATGTGTTTTATAACGCGAAAACCCACGGCGACGAAATATCGTTGCCTGGCATTTTTCGCATGGTATACAGGCGGGTTAAAGTTCATAGTGATAAAAAAACAAAACTATTTGAGGTGGTAACAGTGTGGGACCGTACTTAATGTTTTTTCAGAGATAAAATATTATCTCTCTTTATCGAACAGTCACCAGATACAGACATTTGGACACATCTGAATTCACCAAGTATTCTCCAGTTGCATAATGACTTGAATTTGAATAGAGCTTGGAAAAATTGTACAGTTAAAAAAAAACTGAAGTTATGGTTCGGATCACAGATCATCGAAAATCTATATATTTTCCTTTAAAAAGCTTATACAGTATACTCTATTCTTTATAAGTAGACGCTAAATGCAGTGTTTTTAAAATATGCTAAAATAATAGCAATGTTGATATATACAGGGTGAGTTTTAAGTATGGAAACAGCTTTATACTGCATAACTCAAAGGCAGAAACCAATGTAAAATACATAGTTTTAAAAATATATACTTTTTTTCTAGGTTTGAAATTTTTGTCTGCCATATTGTATCAAAGTTTTTCGATGTATGCCTTTGTTTTGAGTTATAGGCATTCAAAGTTGCAATTACGAATACATCACATTAGCAATAAAACAGTGTGTGCAGTCGATACTTTTCATTTATTATTTTTCATGGAGAATACACCCAATAACGAACTTTAAACAGTTCTAATAATAAAGTAATAATAAACAATAACTATTTATTAACAACACATCTACAAATTAAATGTCATTCACTTTAATATTTCAAATTAATTTTAAAACTGAAATAAATATTTTTGATCATACATTACTAATACAATACATTTTGAAAGCATACCATTCTACTGTACATGTTCAAAATGCTTCCCCTCTGCAGATTGTCAGTGTGTTAACTTCATCAGCTACTTGCATTATGTTATAACAATATTGCTTATTAACTACTCATTTCACCTGTAAAATTAAGTTTTAATGGTTGAAAATTGTTTTCTAGTTCGTTATTGAATGTATTCTCCAGGAACAATTATAATAGAAAAGTATCGACTGCACATCCCGTTTTATTGCTAATGTGATTTATCCGTCATTGCAACTTTGAATGCTTATAAATAAAAAACTAAGGCATTCAAACAAACTAAAAAAATGGTTGTGTAAAGAAAAACTGCTTTTACCATCGTTGTCCTTATCAAATTTTATATGAAACAAGTATCACATGTCCACTTTCCCATTAAAAATAAAAAATAATAATAATAATTCAATATGGCGGATCCATAATGGCTGACAAAAATTTCAAACAAAAGTATAATTTTTTAAACTATATAGATCTGCATTCGTTTCTGCCTTCAAGTATTTCTCAGTTGTGCAATGTAAAGCCATTTCCATACATAAAAATCACCATGTATATACAGGATAATTCTAAATGATGGACCCATTTAAAAAAATTCGTATTTATTAAAGTACAAATCCGAAATGAACAATCTTTGTATCAATGAAAAGAGGAAGTTTTTGGCGGGCGGTGATGGTTCCAGAAGCGGCCGCTAGAGTTCTCGCGTTGGCCGCTAGAGTTATCGCATCAATAGGCCACCATTTTGTGTCACTGTTCAGTTGTGATTGAGATGGCTACTGTGGAGCACAAGGTTTTCTGCGTTATTGAGTTTGCCAAAAGTGAGTCACAAATTTTAGTGCAGCGGGCATTTCGCACTAAATTTGGGATAAAACCACCAACTAAAAAGAGCATTAGCCGTTGGTTTAAGCAATTTCAACAGACTGGAAGTGTAAGGGGAAAAAGCACAGGTTGACCGTGTGTGTCAGAGGATGATGTCAGGCGGATTGAAGAGAGTTTTGTTCGCAGTCCGGGCAAGTCTACCTATAGAGCTGGTAGAGAACTTGGAATACCCCAACCAACTGTATGGAAAATTCTGAGACGGTGTTTGCGGTACAAGCCCTACTGATTACAACTTGTGCAGGCTCTCAAACCTAATGACAAAGATAAGCGTCTCGAATTTTATGGCTATGTGCTAGAAATGATGGAGGATGACACGTTTCTACAGTGTATAATTTTTAGCGATGAGGCGACTTTCCACCTTAGTGGAAAAGTCAACAGACACAATGTACGCATATGGGGTTTGCAAAATCCACATGCAACATTGAAACACGAAAGAGACTCTCCGAAGATAAACGTGTTCTGTGCCTTATCCTGTACAAAGGTTTATGGACCTTTTTTTCTTTGCAGAAAGAACTGTAAATGGATTAACTTACCTCGATATGTTGGAACAATTAGCTGTTCCCTCAAGTTATGGAAGACTCACAGGATTTCATTTTCCAACAGGATGGAGCTCCGCCCCATTGGCATCTCGATGTAAAGAGGCTTTTTGAATGAATCCCTTCCTCATCGTTGGATAGGTCGCAGGGGAAATGAAGATCTGGCTTCACGCTTCTGGCCACCGAGATCTCCTGACCTCACCCCATGTCACTATTTGTTATGGGGTTATGTTAAGGAAGCTGTTTACGTCCCGCCTCTACCAACAACTATGGACAATCTGCTGAACTGTATCACTGCCGCCGTGCACTCAATAATACCAGACACACTTTCTCGTGTGTGGGACGAGTTTGGCTACCACGTAGATATTTGCCGTGCAGCAGCCGGAGGCCACATTGAACACCTGTAAGGTATGGAAACAAACTTTGAAATTTCCTCTTTTCATTGATATAAAGATTGTTCATTTCGGATTTGTACTTTAATAAATACGATTTTTTTTTTTTAATGGGTCCATCATTTAGAATTACCCTGTATTTTCCCTCTGAAGTGTCGAATAAAATGAGGGTGAAGTAGATTTTTTTAGTAGATCGTCAACAGTTTTAATGAGATTATATATTCAAAATTAACATTTTTTTGTGAGTAAAAATTACTTTATGTTGATGTACGAGGTGTGATAAAAAAAATACGGTGAGTGAATTTTTATAGAAGCAACAACTGATGCTACATCCATTTAAAGTAATATGTTCAATAACACATCCTTTGAGATAGTCAGTGTCAAGTTGGAACAAGATATGACTTGTCAGTATGCTTCCAGAGTCTGAAGAGTGAGGTTGTGTTTACTGTATCTATCAGTTTGCATGGAATTGAAAGATTGTCTTGAAGCAGATCCAGACGACCAATATTATAACAGGAGATGAAAGTTGGGCGTATGGATATGATCTCCAGTTATAATATTAGCAAGAAGTCTGGATCTGTCTCAAAATGATCCTTCAATTCCATGCAAACTGATGGACATGGTAAACACCCTGATACGAATTTTAAATTTCCCCTAATACGAAAATTAAGAGTTCCCAATGGAAAACAAGTGACTCCTAGCCTTAAGAAAGCACCCTAAACAAAGTCGAATGTTATGGTCATGCTGATTGTTTTTTTGATAATGAGTATACAGCTGTAAACTCCCAGTATTACAAGGACATACTAGAACATTTGTGAAACAACTTTCAGAGAAAGTGACTTGAAAATGGGTCAATAGGTTCCTCCTTCATCACGATAATGCGCCGTGCCACACCTCGCTTCTGATCCGTGAGTTTTACAAAAATAAAAATTTAGCTAAAAGGGAAACCATTCCCGACGTTGAGAAGTCCACGGCAGAGCAGCTGAAGGCCCTTCTGAAAGAAGTCTTCCAGAAATGCTTCCAGTCATGCAATCAACATTGCTATACTTGCTTTTATCACCTCCTATATAACATGTTTTAATTTTAACTGTTCTAGTTTAAGTTAGTGTACCTTATTTTATAATTAACTCTTTTTTAGTATCTGGGTCACTAATTGAATAGAATAAAGTACCTTATATCTGTAAAATGATGCGTCCTTATATCTGTAAAAAGGACTTCTATCATATCTTCAAATAAACCCAATCATTAACTGAGTTCATCAATAAATTAATATAAAAACTATAATGCAAAATGTTTATGGAAGACAGTAATTTTGTAGGTGTGCACTATGTGACTACTAACGGCAACTCTCTACTTTATTGTGTTTCGTAAATGTGTTGTGTTATAGTTTTTATATTATTTATTTTAATGGGTTGTTAACCTTAGATGAGTGATTCTGTGTTTATCTAATTATGGGATAGAAGTTCTTAAATGCGTTATTTAAAAAAAGAAGAAAAGTGGTATGCTATAAGGTCCTTTTTCTTACTAGATAGTTAAATTCAATTTTATAAATGGAATTCCTATCAGTTTAATTTTGGAGGCATATTTTATTTTTTTTTTAATGAGAGTAGTTATATATGTATTTTGTTTTATTTCTAATTTTTTTTTTTTTGTCTTCAGTTAACCGATATTTCTGATGATGGATATTTATGTTTGATGTCTGACAATGGAGATTTGCGTGAAGATTTAAAGGTACCAGACGGTGAAATTGGCGCACAATTAAAGGCTGAATACGATGCAGGGAAAGAATTGTTGGTAGGTATAGTTATTTTTGGTATGATAGGAAATAGCACCAAATTCAAAATGTCTTTTAATACACAAATGTAAAAAAGAGGAATATTCATTTGTCCTAAACTTATTACCTAATTCAGCATGTTTGGGAAATCTGTAATGCCGGATTATCAAGTTATTATTTAATAACCTGAGTAAAATAGGAAAAGAACATATACTGTAATTTGTTTATTATTTAACTTACTTTTACTTATAATAATTTTAAAGTTATTGTACAGTGTATAGTTTAGTCTGAATCAGTGTGTCTAGTCTGAAATGTAATATCACTTGTCGATGTTGATGCAATTGAGCATGAAACGCCAGCATCTGATAATGGCTGGGCAGATTTGATGTTGAGGAAAGCTCTCTTAAACATTCTAGCAATGTCAACTTAACCCTCAACCCGTCTCCTGAACACTAAGTGTTCCGAACAGCGGTGTCAGTGCTGTAAATCAACACTTTTTCAAATCAATGTTTTGCCCACTTAATTATTGTCCCATCATAATAAATAAAATACCATTGGAAAGCTATTGTTCCAAATATGCATAATCATGCAAAAAAAACAACATAAAACGTTATAAATAATATTAAAAAAATTGCTAAAGTTTGCATTTTTGATGCGTAATATCAAAGATTTGAACTGAGACGTTCGGTTGTAAACAGAAATGACTTCATTCTTTCTCTAATTTTCACAAACCTATATTTCTGTCAAACAAATCTACCATAACGCTGTTCTATAGATCACATGTTCCTCTTTCGATCAATGATTTCCAAATCTATCTTTCTATCTGTTACAGTTTTTAATATATACAAATTACACAAAATCAAGAATTTTAACTAGTTTTTGCAAAAATCACATTTTTTCCAATTCAACTTTTGTCCTAGTAAATATTATTTTATCGAAATGTATAATATATCATTGTAAAGGTAATGTCTCAATCTTTCATAATCATGTATAACAAAATCCTTATGAAAAGTAAAAATTCAAGAATTCGATAAAGTTGACTAATAGTAATATTGTTTTGGGTTTTCTTTCCTGTTGTGTATTTTAATTTAAAGTAATGTATTATTATGTCATATGTCAATTTATTTGTTTTGTTTTAGTTTGTTGTTAAGGAAAGCTTTATTTTTTATCTTAATGTCTTTTTCTGAATCTAAATCATGTTTTGTTTATTTAAATGTAATAAAAAAAAAAAAAATTAAAAAAATATTCCGCTATAGTGCCCCACCCAACGCACCAGCATTTATATAGAAAAATGTGTACTCAATGATCTTATAATTTTCCAAAATGGTAATTCTTGTTGAAATCCACAAGTTGACAATATTTTATAGTACTTTCCTTTCGCTTTTGAACTACATATTCAAAATTAAGCTATCTGTAATAGATTTTGAGATTTATTACATTCTACGAAGTAATATAACCGAACCATACTCGTTTTCTTTTCAGTGCAATTACTAAATATGAAATATCGATTACTTACATTGATATGATATTTTGTAACTGATCTTTACACTATTAGGAAGATGAAATTTAGATCTTTTATATAGTACCATCTTTTACGTCATACACTTATGATTATACATTTTACAAAAGATTTTAAAACATCTGCAACTTCACCAAAAGTGTTGTAGGTTGATGTTGTACCTTCTTCTTTATCATTATCAACCTCACATATGTCCTCTGAGTTTGAGATATTTTGTATGATGACCTCATCACTCAATTCTTCTTCTTTACGTTCATATATACCAACTTAGCCATATGATAATTTAATCTTCTGAAAGCCCTTGTAGAGAATTATTGGAAAGAGAAAAACTTGTAATTGTATCTAAAACAAGTTAGTGGTTGAATGTAGGTTTATTAATACGTTCATCTATGCCTACTATAAAATCAGACCATTTTTATAATTTTTAATATTTTTTTTAAATTTGTAAAATCTAGTAATATTACTCAAAACACTTGTTATATATCATTTTTCTCAGAGGGGTGCATAGAATGTATCTATGTAATGAAACAAATGTTAGATGTAAGGGTTTTGGAGTTAGTATGTTGGGAATCAAAAAATGAAGTGAAAAGGCCACAGAAAAGTCTATATTTATATACCATATTAAAATTGTTTCAAGATTTACTTAAGTTGTGTAATTTAGTTATGAATAAATGTTGATAAAAAATTAATAAAATTTACATATTAAAATACAATTTTTATGATGGAATAAAAACTTTAGAAAAATTAGGATTATTTTTAAAAATTCACCAAAAAATATTAATGTTATACAAAACAACTTATTATATACTATTGTTTAGATAAATATACATAAAATTGTACTACGAATTTGTAAATGTTCTACAATGATACATTTTCGAGTAAAGTAATCAAGAATGAGAAAAATTATATTCACATTCAAAATTTTCACCTAAAAATCACCAACAAACTTGCATAACAATTTGTTCAGACCATTCAAACAGTTAACAGTTGTAAGATAAATCCATATCAACACATCAATATAACAAATAAATAATCCACGATAAATTATAAATAAAAAACTCAAAAACCATAATTTACTGCACACTAAACTGTACTAAACACTGCTTGGCGTCAGATTCCTATGTTACAACTCAACTGCAATAGCAAGGTCACTAGACATGTTTATTGACGACAATCCTTGTGTCAGTCCAGTCCTATTACTTGGACAGCAGAATTGAATAAAACATTTTTGCTGACAGATCTGAATTTCTACTTGCAAAAGATAAATAAAGCTTACCAAAAAAAATCGAAATTTTAGTAATCGATATTTGACATTTCTTGGTTACAACAACTTTGTAGGATGTATATATCTCAAAAAGTATGACAGATGTGATAATTTGGAATTCAAAGTTCGAAAGAGATAGAAAATTACTATTAAATATTGTCAACTTTGTAGTATTTGGATAAGTATTACTATTTACAAAAATTATATGATCAATAGGATCATATTTTCTTATATTTCAAAGAACCATGAAGTGTTCCTCTCTAGCGGCAAAACATTCCAACTTCATTGAATTCTTTAATTTTTACCTTTTGCTGTATAGAATTCAGGTTACATGATTATGAAAAGTTAAAACATTACCATTTCACTAATATATTATTAGTTCTGATACAATAATATTTACTAGGCTCAAAGTTGAATTGAAAAAATTTGATTTTTAAGGTTTAAAAATAAGTTTATATTCTTGATTTTCTTTAATTTTTATAGATTAAAAACTACAACAGTTGGAAAGATTTGGATAGCACAGATCGAAAGATGAAGAAAAGTACTTTAGAACAGTATCACTGTAGATTTGTTAGACAGAAATATGGACTAGTGAAAATTATGCAAAGAACGACGTAAGTTTGTGTTTCACAACTACGCAAGTGTTGCATTGCTTGTTTGCGGCAAAATACACAAACTTTACCAATGAATTAAATATTATTTACAACGTTTTATGATATTTTGGTTATATATATAAATATAAATGTTTGAAACATTAGCTTTACAACTGTACATAACTTATTGGGTGAAATGTTTGTGTCGTTAACTGCTACAGGAACAGAGTTCATGGATACAAAATAAATGATATAGCAGTTTGCAATCCAATTTTTTTTATTAGTTTAGTTCATCTATGTGATAAGAGAACCATTAATTGAAATTAAGATTTTCTAGTAATCAGTTTTCAAATTATCAGATGTTTTTTTGTGAAGCTATGTCCAGTGGCTGGAAATTGTACAGGGATATCAAAACAGTAATTTTTGTTTTCTATTTGTGTACATTTTTTTTCTTTTGTGAAATTATATGAAAGTGAAAATCATTATCTTAATAATTTTTGTAATTTTATACAGTGAAACTTCCCTTGACGGAGACTTCTAATAAACGGACATTTTTGCATTCCCCGACCGGCATCATGCTTTTCTGCCCTTTGTAGTGTTTCTAAATAATGGACTTTCCCAAAAACAGAAGTGACATGAAATTTATGGCATTGGGAATATGACTTTTTTCTAGGAAATTGTAGATTTCTCAATACACTTTGCAATGTCTGTTCAGTATTACCGGGAAACTGACTTCCTGGAAACTAGGTTTTTATTTTTGTCTTTTATACAGCAATCATCAGTGTCCTTTAATCCTAGAACCGTCACTCCACCCAAGTTGTGGTCGAGTGTAGACGCATGGTTTAATTCACCGACTCTAAAACATGTATTTTGCAATTCAACATTACACCCACTTAGAATCGTCCAATCGCAATAAATAAAATACCATTGGAAAGCTAATGTTCCGTAGATGCATAATCATGCAAAAAAAATACCACAACGTTATAAATAATATTCCAAAAATTGGTGAAGTTCGCATATTTTTGATGTGTAAAATCATAGATTTGAACTGTGCAGTTTTTAGTAAAAGCGACGCCATTTTTTCCCTTGTGATTACAAATCTATTTTTCTGTCAAACGGGTCGACCAAAACACTGTTCTATAGATCACATC
Source organism: Aphrophora alni (assembly GCA_963513935.1). Taxonomy (NCBI): domain Eukaryota; kingdom Metazoa; phylum Arthropoda; class Insecta; order Hemiptera; family Aphrophoridae; genus Aphrophora; species Aphrophora alni. The sequence goes on from OY740767.1 coordinate 70,079,675, forward strand.
TTTCTCTTTCAAACTGTAGTTTACAAATTTTTCTGCGTCATAGATCGCAAGATATTTCTACTTGACTATAGTGGAAACCTAACGGAACGAAATTCACTTCGCATTCGGTGCAGTTTACTAAATAACATAATCGATTTTTGTATCGATATTTTGTAATCGTTCTTTATAGTATGTTGTAGAGGAGATTTCATTCTATAAGGTGGTAGTACTTGATATACGGTACTGTTATTTTCAAGTCGGAACATAGGCATTCTTACGCGAGTCCGTGAAATAAAATTACACGGAAAGGGAGTGGCGCTTTGTTTTGGGATTTCATATTTCTGTAATTTTTTAGGTTTGTGTATACAAATTGTATATAAATTGTGTATACAAGTTACAATTTATGTGTTTTTATTTCTAAAGTTTATGTTTTTGAGTGAATTTCTAGTTTGTGAATGGTTTATATTTGGGATAACCTAGAGGAATGTTGTAAATCTAGGCTATAAGCATATTTTCTTATATTGAGTGTTTTATTTAATTATACAAGTGTATATGTGTGTTATTCTTTGTAAAGTTTATTGTTTTAGTGAAATCTAGTGATTTTGTCTTAGGCCTAGCTTTAGAAAGTTAATAATTACGCCTAAATTGTCGAGGTGTCAAACCTAACCTCACTTGGCAGAGTATAACTTTTTAGGGGAAATCGTTATTTTTATTTTGAAAATGTAACAAATTATTATTTTTTCCCCCTAAATATATTCACAAATATATTACAAATCTCTAGTAATCGTTGAAAAAATTCAAAAAAATCTATTTGTATGGTATACATTACCATTTCTGTGAAATTATTCTCTCCGTTACTCTCCGATTTTTTGGTATTTGACCAAAAAACTCCAAATGTTTTACATCTAATATTTTTTTTCACTACACACCTAAATTCTATGCACCTTTCTGAATATAATGATTTATAGAAGTTGTGTATAAAATATGTTGTACTATTTTTTGTGATTTTTTGGAAAAAAATGAACATTTTACCTTTTTTCGTAAAATATTTTTTTAATTTTGAAAATTTAACAAATTTATTTATTATCTTTTCTAAATATATTCACAAATATTGCACAAAACTTTTGTATATCTTAGAAAAAGGTGGTAAGCTATTGATTTTGGATGATACAGGTTTTTCTGAAAAATGATAACTTCATTTTTTGACATCTAACATACTTACTCCAAAACCGTTTCAAATTTTTAAAAATTTTATTACATAGATGAATTCTATGCATCTTTCTGAGAAAAATGATGTCTTATAAGTTAGGTTTTGTTTAAAAATAATATTTTTTATTAATTTTTTAAGAAAACAAAACTTTTACAAAACCTTTAACATACGCGGTTACAGGGTTAAGAATTCAGTGTCAATAAAGTTCCCGTATGAACAGTCTGTAGTATAGTTGTGTATTCTGATGTCTCTCAAACTAAACTTTTAACTTTAAACCGTACATAGTTTAATTTTCTCCTTTTAAAAATTTATATTTTCCTAGTTTGCCTATTGGTTTATTCAGTACTGTAGTACGAAATTATTAATAAATAATGAATATTAATTTACTAATTTGTTTTTTATTATGTATTTTTGTGAGATTAAAACTGTTATGTCTCTTTCACTATAAAAACTTTAATAATACAGTAGACAGTCATGAAACAATACCAACGTTTAATTTATTTCACTTTTATTGACCGTAGGGCCTATATGCACTAAAGTAATGTGCTTTATTTATTATAAAGTAGGTTAATGAACATATAATTTAGGTTCAACGTTTAATTTTTCTGGAGGTGTTCAATATCGTAACAAGACGCTATTCTGATGGTTTCCATGCATTATCAGCCGGCCATATATAACTCCCATCTCTCCCAATATCGGACACTTCTCAGTAGCGAACATTTTATGTGGTTCGAGAAGTGTCTGTTATTTGGAAGTTTCACTGTAATATGAAATCCTAAATAAAAATTTTGTTATAATTGCTAATCGTATTACATTAGTGTAAAAAGAAAGGAGCCTCACTATCAACTATCTCAGTTAAATTTTGTTCTGATATCGAAATATTGCTAGGCTTGGCACTGATAATTTCCTATGTTTATCCCTCTCGACTAATGAACTGAAAACCCTCCCATGTCCATCTTGGTTTATTTATTTTTTGTTTTAATTGAAATGCTGGAAGGCTAACACTTTTGGGATTATGGATTGTTAGTTTTGACTTATCTAGAGTTGACAATTCCACTCTGAGATAGGAAGGCCCCTATTTTCCTTACTCAAGTATTCCAAGACATCCCCCAGGTCAATGCTGCTGCAAATCACATTGGTTGATAGGATCTTCTTCCCTGTCTGTCTCCCATGGCTGAATGGGTGGTAGAGACCATAAATAATCAATTGGTTATTTATTGGACCTAGAAATTTCTATTATTAAAATTTGTAAAGTAATAAGAGTAACAACATTACCCAGATTTTCTGATGTACCATCTGAGGATAAAATTCAGTTGATTTTTTATCTTTGGGTAGAAGTGAAAATAATTTATTCATTACTATTGATTTATTCTTTACTATTAATTTTGTTTTATTTCTGTTAACAGTGCACTGTCTTAAAAGCTTGTGGAGAAGAATGTGTAATCGCTATCAAAACCAATACTGCTCTTGATAAATAATGATTGACGTGACCTGCGTAACTGGATATGGCTGTTTTGCTGAGTGCGACGTGAGGGTGTAAACTCTAGATTGGACTTTTTATTAAGATTGAGTTGGGAGGGAGGGATATATTTTTAAAAAAGTCTTCATTATTTTGTTTTGTTTTTGGATGTTCTAAATTTTGAATAACATAAGAAGTGATATTAATTATGTGATTCTCTCTTTTATGAGTGTCAGCTCCTAGACAAGTGGGCAAGAAGGGAGAATAAACGCTAAGCATTAGTGAACTTTGCTTGGTTAGTTTCCCTTCCCCTACCATTTTACCCTAACCAAAGCACTCCCGTCTTTTTTATATTTTCTAACCAAATCCCAGCGTGATATTTTTGTTTTGTTTTTTTATCCAAGCGAAATAATTTTGTTGATATTTTGAGTTTGTTTTTTCCACTTTTTTACCAGCTGTAATTGTGAGGGTTGGTGTAGGGATTTGCTTTGTAAATTAACTTTTTTAACTTGAAGGCTACTTTGCCCAAGTGTCTTACGGGTTGAGTGGTCTCAGGCCCATACCGATAGAGTTCCATTAAATTATAGAGCTTGTTTTTGACTATGTGATTTTGTTAACAAAGATGATAATACTGTATGTTATATATGTACATCTTTATTCTTGCTGTAGATTCCGTACATCTGTAAAAATCATCAATTATGGTTGCATAGTTCTACAATATATATATCACTTTCCTACTAATATCTGATCTGTTTATCCTTTTTAGAGGATATTTTTTATTGTTATAAGAAACAACTGCAAGAATTTGGGTTATAATAAAACTCCATCTCCTATGTGATTGAATCTTTACTTTTGTTTTGTACTCCTATGCCATATATAACAACTATACATAAATTTTGTATGTAATACATTAGGAATCAGTCATTTGGGTAAATAAATTATTTTATGTAAGTTATTGATGAGTGGAAAAACACGGGATTATATTTTAATTCGATATTAAAGTCGTAAGTTATTTAATAGATGTTAAACGAACTCAACATATAATTTTAAATATGTACGCATAATAATACACAATAAATATAATTTTACGACAGTCTCTTATTAATTTTTTTTTCCAGAAACATGTTCTTTTAAAGATTTTTATTCTTGGTTAGTTTTTGCTCATATACTTTTAAAAAGACCAAACATTATTTGTTCAGTAAAAGATATATTTATATTAGCTTTTGTAATTACTACTTCATTATTATTATTAGGGATTTTAAAATCTATTATATCAATATCAACTGTATTGTTGTATTTCGATAAGCACCTTTCTTAGAACTTAATAGTGACAACAGTCGCTAAATTTTTTTGCTAGTCTTGATTAATAATTTTAATAAATAAATGCTTATTGGAAAGTCACAGATTTTGGTAAATTTTTAGCAATTTCTGCATCCGAGACACTTTTAGATATACAATTTTGGTTATTTCCTTATATGTAGGTCCAGTAGGAGGTGTATTAAAAAACTTCCAAGACTGACATTTTTTGGTAAACATTACAATTTAGTCAAGCTTTATCCTCTTCAAAGTACTCTCCCTGGCTATTCACATACACTGAAAGCATGTACAGTAGAACCTCCCATATCCGACCATGACGGGACCGGGCCGTGGTCGGAACGGCCAAAAGGTCGGATATCGGGAGGAGCGTAAAATGCCGTTCCCAGGTACAAAAAATGCCACACAGTACTGTAATACAACTTTATTACACCTAAAAATATTGTGTATACATTTCAAACATTTTCTGACATGAAATTAAATACGTAAATATTGTATATTCAACTTGTAAAACTATTGATTATCATTTACAAGTTGTAATGATTTTACATTTCAAACTTTTACTGTTACGTTAAACTTTTACTTTTACGTTAAACTCGTCACAAAGCTCTTTTACAGATTCCCCTCTGTCAAGTCTTTTTAACACATTTAACCGCGTCTCAAACGAAACCAACACACGCTTCCGTTTTCGTAACTCGCTCATTTTTATTTACTGTATATACTGTGCGTACCTGTCAAAGAAAACTGAAAAGAAATGTTATATTTTCCATAATGCATACTAAATTGATTCGTGGAAAAAAAGCGGCCCATCAAACGTTTTTGCAGGTGTATGTCTGCTATATCGACGGGTGCCAATGCCGCGGTGTTATTATGCCGCCGACAATGGGATACCGCTAACGAAAAAGTCGTTTGATATCGCCGCCGCTTTGGTGCCGCGGTGTTTTTACGTCGCCGACATTGGGATACCGGTATCGACAAAGTCGTTTGATATTGCCGCCGCTTTGGTGCCGCGGTGTTTTTACACTGCCGTCAATGGGATACCGCTTTCGACAAAGTCTTTTGATATCGCCGCCGCTTTGGGTTTAAATTACAATTTATTTTTTGCCCTTATTCCCAATAACCCAGCATTTCACAAACTCGGTACACTTCCGGTCCACATTACGCTGAGTTTGCGGGACTCTACTGTATCGATGAGTCACTTTTTCAAGTCTGTACAGGCTCGCGAACGTAAACGGACTGTGAGAGCGCGAGTAAACAATAGACAGAGGGACGGTCGGACACTAGGTCGGATATCGGGAGGAGTCGGATGTGGGAAGGTCGGATATGGGAGGTTCCACTGTATAAAATGGTGTAAATTCTTTCAGTAATTTTTGTTTTATCTTTTCAATTTTGTTAACTCTAGGGTTGAGACAATTTGTTTAAACACGCTGTACTATTCTTACCAATTCGGACTTAACGATTGGAGCTCACCACAATTGTTTTGGGGGGGGGGGAGTTTTCAGTGATCACCTTATAAAAAAAGAGGATAAAATAGAGACCCTTCCCCCTTGATATTACTCATTAAACTTGAGAAGGGTTACAAGGGATAGGAAGATGTATATTATGAAGCTAAAGTTTCAAAACTATTTTAATAATATAAATGAGCTACAATTGTTTCGCCTAGCGGCATCATCGGGCAACTTCTGCAAGGCGAAACAATTGTAGCTCATTTATATTATTAAAATAATTTTGAAACTTTAGCTTTATTTTATCAATGAATATGGAGTTTCAACAAAAAATATCTGCTGTTACATTAAAATAGATGTATATTAATTTAAAATAAAATTAGGATATCATCATAATCATGTTTATGATTTTCACTATGAAACAAAAGGTGAGCATTTTTATGAAATGTATAAATTTACTACACTTTAAAAAAAAGTAGGCCTACTATACTTATAACTGGAATCAGACTGGTAAGGAGAGGGGGTGGGCGTGGCCGGTCCACTGGAGAGGGAGTCTCGAGTCACATTGCTACACGTCAGTGTGCGACGTTGGTTCGCTGTGAGTGGATCAGTTCATTTTTGTGTGAAAGACCTTTTTCTGTTTTGGCGAAAATGTAAAATGGCTGATTACCGGGAGCAACATGTGGCTGTGAAATTTTGTTTCCTGTTAAGAAAAAAACCCGCGGAAACTCTTGTTTAACTTTAAGTAAAACACGTGTCTGCGAGTGGTATCAGCGTTTTAAAAATGGAGAAATGTTGACAGAAGACCAGCCTGGTTCTGGCGCCCTTTCACATCAAGAACTGATGACAATGTTGACAAATTCAACAATTGCAATGCAATTGGCGCTGCACGGCCCATCCATTGACATAGAAAGCGGTCACTGAGAAAATCCCGGACTTCAGTCAGATAGTGTGGTGGTGCGCCATCTTGCATGGAGTAAACATTTCGTTCTCGGTCATCCTCATGGATCTGTGGTATCAAAAATTGTTGCAACATATCAAGGTACACTATCCTGTTCATGGTTCTCTCTTGGAAAAAAAAGAGGCCATACATTTTCATCTTGCTCAACGCACAAAAAAAACGTTCACTTTAGGGCTATCACGAACATGTTGCAATCTTTCATATGGATTTTCACTGCCCCAAATCCTACAGTTATTTGTGTTAACCTTGCCACTTAACCCTTTGCGATTGGAAGGCCAGTAGGAGTGGCCACAACACAGTCAGCAGCCACTCGGAATTCTTTCCCCATAAATTGGTTCCGGCGGTCGGATGGCCAGCGGTACTGGCCATGCTCCACTCCGCGTCAACTCGGCATTCATAATGTTGGCTTCTTCCCACCAGGTCGGAATTATTTTTATCACAGACTGCAATTTTTACAAATGGTATTTATTTTTTTTTAAACAAAAACCAATTCCATTTTAACAATTATTTTCTTAATATACACAGACAAACAAGATACTGAACTAAACAAATTCGTATGTTTCAAGTTAAAAGGGAAAATAATGCCTAATTTACTAATTATACAAATATCACATATATTTCAAAGTTACGTAAACACCTTGTCAGTTTTTTATTTTAACACAAACAATTTTTAAAATTTTATTAGTAGGTATACACAAACAATAAAGATACTGAACTAAACAAAATCATATGTTTCAAGTTAAAAAGGACAATAATGCCTAATTTACTAATTATACAAAACTAACACATATTTAAAACTGGCGAGAACACCTTGCAGTTTTTTTTTTTTTAAACAAACAAACAATTTTTTATATTTTATTATTATATATATACAAACAAACAAGATAATGAACTAAACAAAATTATGTTTCAATTTAAAAGGGAAAATAATGCCTAATTTACTAATTATACAAAAATCACATATTTAAAACTGATGAGAACACCTTACTGTTTTTTTTATTTTAAAACAAACAAACAATATTTTATTAATATAGATACACAAACAAACAAGATAATGAACTAAACAAAAACATACGTTTCAAGTTAAAAAGGAAAATTATGCCTAATTTACCAATAATACAAAAATCACAAGACACTGTGTGTACGTCCTCAATGTTGTAAGAAAAGAGCATGTGTTCATTTTGGCATTCCCGGTGATACTTTTCAACGATAAAGCTGCCAGAACTGCTGGTCATTTAGTTAAATAGTTTCTCTATAGGTTACAGCACTCTACACACATCACAACATAAAAATATATTGTTAAAATGCAACAAATATTTCTTAGCCAGTGCTGCTGGCCTTCCGAGCGTTCAATGGTTTTTATCTTGGCCAGTACCACTGGCCATCCGAGCGGCAGGAACAACTGATGTGGAATTAAATCCGAGTTCTTGCGCAAATGTCCGCGGCCAGTACAGCTGACCATCTGACAGATCAGGACAACCTATAAATATTCTGTCCGATCGCAAAGGGTTAAGTGAAAAGTTGACTCATCAGAAAAGATTATGTTGTCCAAGAAATGTTCATCATCATCCACTCGATTAAACATATTCACACTGAATTTCTTACCGGCAATCTTATCAGTGTCTTTAATTGCTTGTAAAAGCGAAAATCGGTACGGTTTCAAATGCAAACATTTTCTCAACACACGCCAAACCGTCGTATTTGGGACTTGCAACTCACGAGATGCACGCCGGGTCGATTTTGTAGGGCTGTTGACAACACTTTGTCAGATGTGCTTGGACACCTGAGGATTTCTTGTTTCACTGAGCACCCTGTTTCTACAAAACATCTATGCCACTCATAAATTGTAGGGCTACTAGGATGATCTTTAGTGTACTAGGTATGAACATTATGCTGAACTGTTGTCGCCGACTTCGATTCTTCAAACCAAAACACACAGCTAGTATGCTAGGGTCCAGTGAAGGCAGCCATCTTTAATGTAACTGCTGCTAGCGCTTGTGCAGCGCGATTAGGTACTAGCGGACTACGGGGATCAAAACTTGATGTGTTTCCCTTTAAAACAACACTAAATCGAGCTCTATAGCTTTTTGGAATAATTTTATATGGATTTTCGAAGTTGTAAAGTCTTTTTTGATACACCCTGTATATTGATAAATAAAGATAAAGGAGTTGTGACCAAATTCCCGTTTTTTTGGGTCCTCCCTCATAATTATTTTCGGTTTATATATACAGTATTATGACAATTCCATTGCACATGAGCTGAAGTCCTATTCTGAAAAAAAAAATACAACTGTTAGTGAGTTCTTCCCTCTTCACATTTACTAGGTTCTCTTTCACTCTGACAAAACACTGTTGTGTATGTTATTCATAAAATTGATTTATTAATTATTTTACATAAACCATGTGTTTATACCATGGGTGCACTTTTCATGGGTGTTATGTGATGTATATTATCTGTCAAAAGATAGACTGCAATATGTTATCACTTGAAGTCAATGTGATAAAATAGAATATTAGCACATTAAGCCTAGTAGAAATGAGGTTTGGCGGACTTGGTTTTCAAGTCCAAAATAGGATTATTGGACTTGAAATGGTGTTTGTAAACACAGACATAATGATAAGAAAGATCCAGTAGGTATAAGGCCCTGGCTTGTTTATTATGTCTAGGAATGAGTCATCAAAGTCATATTTGATTTCTTTTGATAGCGGCACAGAATTGAAACAAAACTACTCTTGAAAAACGTATGTTTTGAAAATGAACTCTTTATATTTCTTTAAAGATGTATACATGACATTTTTTTAACTTACAAAATTTACAGAATATTACACAGATTATGAAATCAAAATATCAGTTTTCGTCTGTCATTCAAAGCCATAGAATTTCACACATTTTTTATTTTCCTATTTAAAAACAACGGAAGAAAATTCACATGATCACTATATACATGATGTAAATTTCGTTCATATTGCCTAAACAATATTATCAAGTTGGCATTATCTCGATACAATTGTTTTGGTATATGACTATGTCTGACAGACATAAAGTGTACCTATCTGTATCATTGTGACGGCCCATAGCAAAATAATTTCTAACATTATTTTGACCTTCACATGCGACATCATCAAATATCATAATTTTGTTAGTTTTAACTTTATTAGGATACATTACATCATGGTTTTCATTGAATATAAAATAACACACATTACGTATTTTTGAAAACATACGACTTCAATAAATCCTGGATTGATTTATTGATTTAGAATTTATTGATTTTCAAAATATAATCCATTCGGATGAAATATAAGATTAGTTTTTCCACAATTTGATGGTCCCGAAATGATACACCTTATAGATGTGGGTAGAAGAGCACCATGTTTTTCCCCTTTAAGTTCATCACTATCGCTTGCGTACAAATTCGAAATTAGCGATCGGTATTGACTCAGATTGTTTTATTGTTTTCATGATTAAAAAACAAATCTTTCTTATGTATCCACGTGTTTCTTGATTTATCAAAAATTAACCAACGAACTAGCAAGCTACCACCTTTTACACATACTACTTTCTCAATTAAATACACATCATTGGGTTTTAACCTGTTGGAGCTGCTTTTGCAACACAGTTAATCTTGTATTTTATCTGCTATAAAAATTGTTGCAATAAATTTATTCTATTCTATCACTAAGCATTGTTTTACTCAATTCATCTTGATAAAATCCACCCTTTAATATGTGTCCTGTTTCATCATTTAGTGTAAAGATTGCAGGAACTGTTTTTTATATTTTATGTATAATATATATTTCATTTGACCAGTTTGGTAAATAACCTTTAGTAAATAATTTATTAAACCCACTTATTCTAACTTTATTGCCTTCACTAAATCTAACACATGTCACTTTATTGTTTCTATTTTTATTAATTCTTTTCAATACTTTTCAAAGTTCATTGTTTATGTTAATTTGATTCAGTTTCATACCGATTGTTCTATGTTGAGTGTTATTTTACTTTTTTATTATGAGGAGAAATAAATTCAACCATTTGTTATGAGGGTAAAAGTTCGCCACATTTTTCCTTTTAATGTTCTGTTCAACCTTTCAACTATGGATGCTTTTTTTATTGAAACATGTAAAGTAATGATTTATATTTTATTTTGATAATAAAGATTTAATCTTCGAATTATAAAATTCTGTACCTTTATCGGTTTGGAAATGGCTCATTTTATGTTCATCTAAGATAGGTTTTAGTGCCTTTTCTATTTCAGAACTATGTTTAAATTTTACTGGAACAGCTATAGACAATTTATTACAACCAAAATATATTTATAACCTTTTTTAATTCTAGCAAACAGAATCATTTCTACAAGGTCGGCTTGATAAAAGCCATTCAAACCTTTGATTTCAACATACCAAGATGCTACGAACTTGTTTATGTAATTCTTAGCAATACCACTTTTTATCGACATAATTACATTTGCAAAGTATCACCACTACTACTACTACTACTTGAAGGTTATTGGGAGAAATTATCAAAAAGAAAAACAGCAGAAATACAACACATATAATGTTTTTTAAAAATTATTTTGTTAGGACCGACGTTGGATCCGCTTAACTTCCGGAATATGGAGTTTTTGGAAAACGTGCTAGGACCTACCCGTTGAATATATTTGGACGTTAATTACGTTTAGTCTCAACCCAAGTAGTCACTATGTTCACAGCCAGCTTATAATGAGTGTTATTATTATTATACTAAACTAACTAATTAATTATTATAACTTAACTCTTAGAACTTACGGTTAGGGACAGGCGTGATGGAAGAATTATGTTAACCCTTTAGGTCATAATATTTCCTTGTTAATTTACTCGGATGACCTACTAATGACTACATAACACCCGGGGGTCGATCAGACCCCGCAATTAAGGGTTAGGTAGCCATTTAGGTTTGTTACCAATAAGTTAAATTTATTAGCGTAACTCACGTCCGGTGATCACGGCGCACTGTTAACGACTGTATGGACTGGCTTCCGGTGCGCACGCATCGGCTCCCTTACCTTTTGGCGGTGATCCCTCAAAGTCGAGTGGATCACCACATGTGTATTTCTTAGTATTCATTCGTTCCTCTTCGGCATCTCCGTACCTCAACTGTCTGTACTTTTTCTTTATAGCCTTGCACAATCTGGCTATCTCCGGCGTTAGATGCTCTCTCTTATCAGACATCTTGTAGAATGATGTTTGTTGCAAGTATTACACCTTTTGTACCTTTAATCCTAAAAAATCTGTTACAATTCGATCAAAACCTATTCTAAATCTTCCATTCTCCGGTTCACTGTCCTTATCTATTACAACGAATCCATGTTTATCTTTCCACGCTGTTGCACAAATATTTTTAAAAGCATTAAACACCATATCAGTGTTTACGTGATCAATGTAAATGTGTCGTAAATTGGGATCGTCCTGCTTGAAAAGGACCAAGAGATTGGCATTGTCTCGAATCAATTGTTTGGGAATCCTGCTGTACGTCTGTCCTAAGTAGAAGGAATCTACATTATTGTGACGTATATTGTCGTATTTCTCGCAAGCTATGTCGTCAAAAAATATTATCGAATTTGTCTCTGCTTCAATAGGATGGATGACATTTTCGTTGTCCGTGAATGTGTAATAACCAATTTCTTTGGTATTTCCCAGTATAGTTTCCAAAAATTTGTACTTTGGCCACTAGAGTGATTTAAAAAATACGTAGTCGTTGGCAAATTTCAGGCCATTTGGATTGAAGAGAAGATTAAATAGCACATTAGTCTTGCCACTGTTTGATGGGCTGCACACTATAGATCGAACTGTGTTTGGTAATAAAGAACTGTGGAGGTGCATTATTGAACCGCCTCCTGCAACAACGTCAAAGTTTCTTACACATAGTTTATCCGCTGTGTTTTTTATAATCTCATTACGCTGCTCAATGTTTGCCTGAATACTGTGAAAAACTACAGTGCTATCCTATTAAATACAAAACCTAAACAACAAGCTTGGTTTTATCAATCCAACTATCGTGTTCTTTGTCAAACTCTAACCACCGCACCAGTACTTTGTTACCCTTTTTGCGTAGTATTTTTTCAACAAAATATACGTTGCCGATATTTGACTTGCTTAAGTCTTAGGCATAGAATCCTCCTTTCAGAATGTCACCTTTCGAGTCTTGTAGAATGTACGCTACAGGATTGGTCGGTATAACAGCGTACACGGTAAACACTTCGTTTGTCCAGTTGGGTAGATATCCTATAGCAAGTCTTTTTAAATTTCGATATTCTAACTTTGTCGTCCCCCTTTAAATCGCCACAGCGCTTTTGTACTTTTGCATGCTATTTTGTCCAGTAACATTTTCTCATGCTTTATCAGCACTTGAGCGGGTTTCATGCTAAAAGTACTGTGCACAGTGTTATTATATGTCTTTGCTACATTTTTCAGCAGCTCCAACAACTCGTAACTACCGCGTGCCGTAAATTCATGCCACATTGTATTTTTCGGTTCAGGAGCTCCACCATAGACGCTTTCTTCTCTGAAAAAGTAGCGTAGTGATTTATATTGTATTTTTTCATTAATCTCTTCACATGCATATTGAAAAACTCCTTCCCCTGATCGGTCTGGAAGTTATTCATAGGATGTTTTTTCAGTATCGGTTCTAACGCTATAGATAAGTCTAGAACAGACTTTGTCTTCAATGGTTCTGCAATCGCAAATTTTGTCAGACAATTTATCATTGTCAGTATATATTTGTAGCCTTGGTTTTCCTTAGAATATGGAATCATTTCCACTAGATCGGCTTGATAAAGGTCATTAACTCTTTTCAGCGTCACACTACGTGTTTTGAAATTTCTTCGTGCGGGCTTGTGGAGCTCTGCCGCAATGGCTTGCCGTACATCCATTATGTAGATGAGTGTGTTTATGGCTTGGAGGCACTATTTATTTCGTGGAGATACTCTGGTGCATGTAACCTCGAAATTATCGCTGCTTGTTCCCACCTCACGGTTGCTTTGGATTAATCTGCCGAAAATTGTCCATAATTGATCGACAGAGATGTCGGAAGCTTTACGAAAAGCAACGTATGTAGGCGTCTTTGATTTAAAGTTGAGACTAGTAAACGTAAAGCCCAACAGATCACCATCAGCTGTTCCATTTTTCATCTTTTCCACCAAACATTCAAAGCCTCTTTTTATCCCATCAATTTCCGTGACATACTTGGGTGGTGGATGAAATTTAAACTGAATTTTAGTCCTTAGAGTATGGAATTTTTCCCCCTCCCTACTTTGGGAGGAAACAATGTAAATTGGCTCCATAGCTCTTTACATGGTAATTCTCTAGTAGCTCTTGCCGTGAGTCACCTTGTCATACATTATAATAACTTTGGGTGGTTGACGTGTGCTACACCCTGATAGTCGACAGAGGAACCTCATATAAATATATAATACATAACTTTGGGTGGTTGACTGATGATAGACAACGGAGGAATCTCATAATTAACACATTAAATGTACCATCTGTGGACACTCCTCTGTATTTTGAATAAAAGTAGGAACATAAAATTTTCATACAATATAATAGACATAAGTTAGAGATAGGTTAGGTTAACTATCTTTGGTCATAGGTTTTAGGTGTAACACGTATATCATAGAATATATTGTTGAGAGTTTGGATGGTAGGCATAAAGTTTTGAGTTTGTTTTTGGATCTCTCTAAAGCTTTTGATTGTGTGGACTTTGTATCATTGCTTGATAAATGTGATAAAATAGGTGTTCGAGGACAACCATTGTCATGGTTAAAATCATATTTAAATAATAGAACTCAACAGGTTACTGTTGCGGGTAAATTATCTGATAAAGTAGAGTTGTCAAGTGGTGTCCCTCAGGGTTCAGTGCTTGGCCCAATGTTGTTTTTGATTTATGTAAATGGTATTTCATCAGTACATGTGGATAAACTAATTCAGTTTGCTGACGACACAACATTGAATGTTCAAGCAGAATCTTTATATGACTTGGAGCAGAGGGCTTCCTCACAAGTTAATGCTATTAGACAGTATCTAAGTCGCAATGGCTTATCTATAAACCCTAGTAAGACTAATTATATACATTTCAATCTAAAAGAATCTTTTAATCCAAAACTTAATATTAGGTTGGATGATAATGAACTAAATGGAGTATCTTCAACAAAATTCCTGGGTCTCTTCATTGATAATAAACTGTCATGGAGAAATCATATAGACTATATATGTGCTAAAATTAGTAGTGGTCTCTTTGCGCTGAGAAGTCTGAAACAATATTGTAATGCTCAGGTTCTTATAACAGCGTACTACGGGTTGATATATCCTTTTCTAAAATATGGAATCGTTTTGTGGGGAGATTCCTCACTCCAGAATGTAACTAGAGTATTTGTACTCCAAAAAAAAGCCATTAGGATAATTGGAGGACTTTCTAAATTTCAATCATGCAAAGAAACATTTAAATTGTTTAAGATCTTCACCCTACCTTCCATTTATATATTTGAAACAATTCTTTATTTTTAAATTTAAGTGTAAGCACATCCAAAATAGGGATTTGCATGATTACCATACTAGAATGGCTTGCAAATATCGGGGTAAAAAGCACAGGCTAAATTTATTTAGTAAGTTACCTTCGCAGGCTGGGGCACTATTTATGAATAACCTTCCTCCAGACTTGCTAGCGATAAACGATTATTCATGTTTTAAAGGCAGACTGAGACGACTGCTGTTGTCTGGATCCTGTTATTCTGTGGAGGAGTTTGTGAGGCACTGAATTTGGTTGTGTTATTGTAAAGTACTATATAATGTTATGTTTTGACGTTTGTTGTACAATTGTAATTGTCTACAACAAATAAAATGTTTGATTGATTGATTGATTGATTGATGTAAACTTAAAGCAATGACAGAGTAAAAGACATTTAAAAATAAAATGTGAAGCTACTTGAAGGAATGTATTTTTATTCAATAGAAGAATTCATAGGATTGTCGTCTGATGAAGGTGTTTTTCTTTTTTATACGTCGGATATGTATTGTATTAGGAAAGTAATTTTTTTAGAAGTAAAAAATGTATTAAATGTTTTAAATGTAAAAATTCACTACCAGTCTAATAAAATCTCCTAGCTGATAATAAAATAAATAAATAAATTACATTGTGTGTTTTGTATATTCGAGTGTACGGTTTAAGTGTCTTGACATTTTGTTTGTTTGTTATTGATTGTTATTTTACATTAATTGATAATTTATAATACGCCTATTTATAAAGATAATTTTGTATTGTTATTGTTTTCATGTTAGAATTAATGTATAAGTCACATGACATATTTCATACAATATTTATATTGTCAAACGAGATTAATAAAATTGAATTGAATTGAATTGAATCATACAAGTGGACTGTGGTGAGCATAGGTTTAGGCAAAAGTAGGAATATAAACTTCTCATACATTATAATAGACATAAGTTAGAGATAGTTTAGGTTAACTATCTTTGGTCATAGGTTTTAGGTGCAACACGATACATAAACACAAGTAGGCTGTGGTGAGCATAGATTTGTCTGCGCTCTAGACGTGATTGACCTGTGCTACACCCTGGTAGCCAACGGAGGAACGTCATACACATTATATAAAAATATACAACACATTAAATGTACCAGCTGTGGAGACTACTCTGTATTTAGATTTGTTGTATACATCAGAGTAATCTTAACCTATAGGTATGACCCAGACCCGTATTGTAAGACGTACACGAGTTTTTCGCGGTCGAGAAAAACTCGGTACGTCTTACGGTAAGGGGTACGTGTCCAGACTTCTACAAAATGTAAAGGCATATAATTCAATGTAAAACCTATGGTGGGGGTCCTACTACTACTAGGCTAGTACACGATTGCCCATTAGTGTGTTCGCCTTCGGCTAACACGGTCTGACGTCACTATCATCAAAGTGTACATGTGACGTCAAGGCCCAACCACTCCCACTACACCATCTCCCACCATACCCAAACAGCCCAGCCACTCCCACAACACCTCCCATCATCTGCCACCACACCTCCCACCATCCACAACACGCACAACTACACCTCTCACCATCCACATCCATGCCCCTACAATCCCCCACCATACACAGCCACGCCCTAAACAACACCTCCCACTATCCCCACTCCAATCTGGTTCTGAAGTATCGGGATCTCTACTTGGCAGGTCAATTCCTTTACCATTGAGAACTTCGTTAACTGCCTCAAATAGCTCCAAAGCTTTATGTCCAGTATTGGGCAAGAAAGTTAAAAATCTTTAAACAGGTGTCCCATCAAGCTTCACATACCTTACAACTACAGAAAGTTGGTCAACATTTAATATATCAGGTGTCGAATCCACAATGATCGAAAAATATTTCGCATTCTTGATCTCCAAAACAATTTTATTCGTCACATTGTCAGCCAGAACTCTAAGAAATTCATCGGCTATTATGGGTGATATATATGAAGTATTGCCACTTCCAGGATGTCCATATTTTTTTTTATATGATCAGAGAGGAATAGGTCGAATTGGGATATCACTTCGAGGAGCATCATGTAATTTCCAATGTGGAGATTCCAAAACTTTTCAACTGCCCTTCGAAGAGGTAGCCCTCGTGATGCTAGTGCTTTTACAGCCACCACAACTCTGAAGAACATTTTTCCAGTAGTTTATTTCCTCTTCTAGTTGATCAACCAACATCTTATCAATACGATTAGTCATTTTTGACCTTTCTTTAAAAATAAAAACGCTCCTTCTGTGAGCGCTTGAGTTCTCGTGATCTTTAAGGCAAGATGACACATTTTTCCAATCGTTGAATCCACCTTGGCTGAATTTGGTCGATGTTTTGTTTGAAAGCAATAGGCAAACTCCACAAAATAAACATCCCATACTTTCAGAATATACTAAATACTTTCTATGAACAGTTTCTCCGTTAGAAAGAACACGTTGCCCGGCAGTCGGATGAAGATACCTTGGTCCATCTGAGTAGTCCCTTTTTGATTTTGCAAAATCCATGGTTTGATTAGTATTAAATCCAAATTTAGTAACTTAGTTCCGACTTTCTTCATTGATTACCCATTTAACAGGATCAGAATCAAAGGTGAATTCATTTATGGTTTCATCCAACTTTTTAAGATCTTGAACTTCTTCTACTCCATTGTCATTCCACGATCTGATAGTGCCGACATAGGCTGTACTAGATGTATCAACAACAGCATTGCTTATAACTTTTCCATTTTTTGACGATTCTTACCGATTTCCCTCAGAGCAGAATTCAATATCATCAGATGAGCCTTCGTTGAAGTTAGGAAGTACGAAGTGAGTAGTTTCTTTGGATGATGTTGTTTGGTTGACATTTTCTTCAGAAATTTCGTTTGTGCTAATAGTTTAACAGGTTTGACTTTGAAAAATGATTCAATTTTAATATTTTTTTAAATGACAGCTGCTTCTTTCTCTTCTTTTTTGCGTCTAATCTTTGCATATTCACTGCCGCTAAGCTGTTTCCTTCCGTCACTCATAGTAAAAAAAATTCTTCAACTACCTGAAAAAATATATATTTAGCCTCCGTAGATGCAAACAGATACTTACAAAGGATAAGCCATGTCTCAACCCAATATGATCTAACTTACACGAACTATTTCACCCTAATGAGTGTTTCCTTACGTCCAGCGAAAAACGCGGTGCATAAAAGGGGCCTATAAAAAACTAAGCCTCAGTCCTCAGTATGACTTATTTTTAGGACCATACATTGTATGAGCCACAGAGTTGTACATGTACTGCACCGCTTGCCCCTAACCTCTAAAATCCAAACTACTGTAATGCTAAACAAAACATTGAAAGAAAGCGTTAAGTTGTAGACTTATCTACCAATAAAAAAGTGATTGTATGATTCAAACTTAGAGACGTTTATTCAATTTAACAGTTCACTAACGATTATCTGTTACAATTTGGTAAAAATCACAGTAGAAATATACACTACAATGTCTACACACCACAATGTTTATGTTTACATTGGCATTCGGATGGGCTTTCAGCTAGCGCTGCCGCTGCATAGTGGCGAACGAAGTAAACAGGGGGGTGTTTACTTCGTTCGCCACTACTCAGCGACGGGCAGTCCGCGCCCAAGAGCCGCAACGCGACGTGTCCGCCAGACCAATAGGGCAGCACGGCCGTGTAATAAATTATTGACTTTAATGCGTTCTGAAATATAATTTTATACTTAATCAAAGTATTTAATATAGCCGTTTTGCCGTTCCCAGAATTATTTTACTAAACGTTTATTTTTTAAGATTAAAACCTACCTTTTTGATTATTTATCCCCCCAAATTTTGCCGCCCCCTAAAATTTTTCACCCTAGGCGTGCGCCCAGTCCGCCTATTCGGAAATATGGCCCTGATCATGACTGAACTAACATACTTCATATAGTGAGAGAAAATAGGTGTACAATATTCTGTCCAGAAAAAATAAACTGTTTGTACATCAACGTATATTATATAATCGTTCTTTTTGTTGGCAAAATAAATGACACTAACCAAAGTAATTAAATCTAATGTAATTGTTCTTTCAATTGATAATTTCTCAAATAATGGTCTTGTCGGCAAAATAAATTATACTAATTAAATAATTAAATCTAATATAATAGTTCTTTTAATTGATAATTGCTTAAATAATGGTCTTGTCGGGCAAATAAATGATACTAAATAATGTAATTAAATAAAATATAATCGTTCTTTTAATTGGTAATTACTCAAAGAATTACCAGAACGAAGTATTTATCACAAGTAGGAGGTTAAAGGTTAAGATCTCGCCAGAACCGGCAATGAAAAGTAGAGTTTTGACGATTCGTCTTTTTCAAAAGTACGAGTTATAGTTTTCTAAAACACTACGACTCCTCTTCTTTCTCAAGTACTACGATTCTACAAAATTTGTTATGGCTCATTTTATCTAAAGGTTAATTACACATTGTTCTCTTAATTACCCTATTATTATAAATATCTTAATTACCCATCGTACTCCAGTACGACAACAACCATTAAAATTGCAATTAAACTTATTTTATTACACATTAGGACCTTCATTGCCCCATTAAGGCCTAAATTGACCACTTAAACAGCCAATTAAACGGTCTATTTTATTGCCCACTTGGCCATTAAGAGGTATGAAAACACATTAAGAGGTGTGAAAAAAAGCAATTAGGTGTGAAAAAGGGTAATAAAATTGGTAAAAAGCAATTAAAAGGGGTGAAAAGCAATACAATCGTAGTAAAAGATATTACTTAAGGGTAATTAAGAGAGCTTGAGAACATACACGTCCGACCCCAAGGGTCAAAGGTCAAGGTTTCGCCAAAACCGGCAAAATAACATTACTGAAGTTTGATAATATAACAACAACAAAATTTTAAACTACAAAATTAGCATTGTAACAATGAACTACTGTAAATTATTTTAAACGTATGATTTGATATTAAAAAATGATTAGATCTAAAAATCTGTCAAAAATTGGATCAAAGCTGCGGATAAGCGGTCTGTCCAATAAATTGCACTTTAAACGGTGTTTTACATAGTTATATCAGCTGTTATAAATTTGAATCAACTTTTATTGTTGACTTAATAAAGTACCATGTGATTTTTTAATAATAGTTATTTTATACTCCCATGTTCTTCAAATGAGAAAATAACAATAATGACTATCTCTTACCTTTTAAATTACTACAATATTATTATTACAACTAATAATCTAGAATGACTCTAATTGTTGTGACTCACTGATCTGATTCTACGTTATAGTTTATAATGACGTCTCCGAAATAATTACAAGGTTTATAAACGAAGTTTGCTCACCCTGCTTGTCACTCTCAATCGTGGGGCGCACTGCAAGTGGGTAGAGTTGCCGGGTTGGATGTTGGTGGGTAGCGGTAGGATGGTAAAGGGTGGATATTATCGGCCGCACTGTGGGATATATTTCATTCCATTCACGGAACACGGACGGCCAGTCTGTTACTAGTTTCAGAGTATTAAATGTCACTCTCCAGAAAATTACTTTTAAGTGAATGTAGTTCTTATGTACGGAATGAAATCGTGTCTTATGTGAGGTCTATGTGGGTGCATGAGTATTATACTGATAGAGAGTGTGATGGTGAATTTTTATGTGTTTATAAAAAAAATAAGAAGTTATCCTGATCAGTTTTATAAGTATGCAAGGATGAGTATCGAAACATTTGACATTCTACTCGATAAAGTAAAAGACATTTTGGAAAGAATCCCACAAATTTCAGGGAAGCTATTTCTGCAGAACAGCTACTAATTCTCACAATAAGGTAATTATTATTATTGTTTTATTTTCAATTTTCGGATATTTGTGACTAGATTCTCAGGAAAATATATTATGCCATTGACCTATTCCACTTAGATTTTATTGGAATTATTTAAATATACCCTCCCGCAATTGGTCGAAATTTGAAATATTACACTTTTTTTATTGGATAACTATTACTAAATCTGGGAGGGCGCCAGAAGTTTGAAACTTCATTAAAACTAAATAAAACTAAGCATGAGACTAACTAATATCATCAGGGCTAGGGTCTAAGATGAACAATAATACACAGGAAAAAAAAAAATTCTACCAAGGTGGATAGTTAAAATACAATACAAAATTAGTCAAGACATTAAAATGAGTATCCTGGTTGAAAGTTGGGGAGCAGGTAAAATAAAATTTACATTTACCTAAATATCAGCCTAGTAAACAAACAAACCTAGCATAGAAAACTTTATCCATTACTAAAATATGCAATTATTATTCTGAATACATTAATACAAAAAGACGTTTAATTACAACAAATAACACTAAAACTTATCTGCCTAATAATAGAGTGCTTGACATATGTCCATACCTGCTAGCTTCTACTCATAAAAACAAAAACCTACCGATTTTATAATAAACTAAATACCATTTATTAAAATAATATTCTCTGTGTTTTGTCACACTTCACTATATAAGTGTAGGAACTATATTCTCAGCTGATCCTGTAACCAGTCGAAAGTACCTTACAAAGAGAAATAATTTATTCTTCTTAGAAGTACAACCTTGAATTTCCAACTTATTTTCATGAGTATAAAGTATTTGAATGTATTCGTTAGTTTCGCTAATGCATAATCTACTACTGTACTAGTTTTTTGCATCTTAACCTCAATGAAAATTATTTGGGGTTTGACTGAACTAACTCATTTTATATTAACATGTCATTTATTAAAAAATAATACAAATTTTTCTTGAACTGTCATCGCTATTCTTTATAGAGCACTGTTCCCATTTCCCAGTTTAAGTCTGCCCCATCATGTGAAGTGCTGTTGAGTTCAGTGTAAGTCAACTGGGTACCGCTACTTGCATTACGTAAAGAATTGTCCGGAGATATGTATGTGCCTGATGATCTTCTAGAATAGCTTGAAGTTGTTGATGCTTTTTCATGTTTATTTAGAATTATTTCATGATTTTTTGAATGAATTCGCAGTTTTTGGATTGGATTGAAGTCGGCCATGTATGGTATCAAACTTTTAAAAACCTGTAAATCAGGATTGTTGTCCATGTTAATTTCTTTTTCAAGTAGTCCTACTTTACTTGTTTCAACCGCCAGAAACTCTGCTGCACGTTTAGCTGCAATGTAGCGTTCTTCTAGCCCAGGTTTTCCTAATTTTCTTTTTTGTTGCGTGTTTGATCTGCGAAGTTGTAAATTGTTACTCGAAGATGTAGATGGAAATCATCTCGAGCTTCACCTGGGGGCTGTTGTAGGTTGTTATCAATTCCTGGTTGATCATTAGTCAGAGATAAAGTTATTTCTGGTTCGTCAACTGTTTCTTCTTCAATCGCAGTTTCACCTTGCATTCGCTTCGAGCAATCAGCGTCCTGCGTTGAGATATTATCATCCCATGCTTCATCATACGTGCCTAGCGTATCTCGAAGAAACATGAGTTGGTTGAAGTATGACCAAGAACTTGTCACTTTAACTGAAGCATGGCTACCAGTTTTTGGCACTTTATTTATTTTTTGTAATTCAGCAACAAAGTACGCTCGTAAATTTTTCCATTTCAATTTGGCAACCTTCACGGCAACACAAAGAAATACCAATTCTTTGTTTAGTTAAAGTAAATTTAAAGTTGTTTAAATAGGTTAAGTATTAATTTTTTTATTTTTGATTTCAGTTTCCTGGCCCATGGAGACAGACTCACTTGCCTCTCTTGCAAGACGATTTAAAATGGTGGAGACTACCGTTTCAGAGATTGTTATTAACACATGTTTGGTTTTGTAGAATGAATTGAGAGAAGAATATCTCCCTGTCCCTACTAAAGAAGGATGGCATTCTATTGCTCAAAGATTCTACGAAAATGGAATTTTCCAAATTGTACAGGGCCTTTGGATGGAAAGCATATAAGAATTAAAGCTCCTACTCATTCTGGATCATGGTATTACAATTACAAACTTATTTTTTTCAATCCATCTACAAGCAGTAGTAGATGCCGATTATAAACTGATGTAGGTACTCCAGGGAGGGAAAGTGATAGTGGAAACTTTCGGACATCCACTCTCTTTCATGCTTTCGAGGCAGATTCACTCAAAATTCCAAGTGAACAAAATCTTCCTTTCACGAATATACAAGCACTATTCGTACTACTTGCAGATGAAGGATTCCCCTCGCTACCATATTTGATGGGACCATATCCTGTTAAATACCTCACAAATGAGAACAGATTTTTTAATTATCGATTGAGCCGCGCTAGAAACACAGTAGAATGTGCTTTCGGTATTATAACATCTAAATGGAGGATACTAAATAAGTGCATTGAAACCAATGCCCAGCATGCTATTGATATAGTGAAGGCTATTTGCATATTGCACAACTACATTATCACTCATGAAATAAAAGACCCTGTTTTACAAGGCCAAGCAATACAGAGATGCCAAATGACAAATGATATAAGACCAGTTAATCATCGCTTCATAAATCGTGCTATGACAATCCGAAATATATTTCGGGATTACTTTAGTGGCATCGGTGCAGTCCCATAGCAAGACAATTAAGCTATCCCGGAAAACATCATTCGTTGGGAAGAAGCCACAGCCATGTAACGCTTTTCTTCATATTAAAAGTATAGCAATATTGTTAGTTAAATCGTATTTTTTTACATACCTATTAAGTTATGTAGAAAAGTTAATGTTCGAAATAAATGAAAAAAACAACATATTTTATCTTACAGAGTAATTTAAAATTTTACCTTTACGTACATTTATTTAGTTGTATCGTACTTTATTTTTTTATAAAAGAAACTAGATACTCTAAAATTAAAGTACTCTAATTTTAAAGTTCAAGTAAAATAAAAAATTTAACGACTATAGTTTCAGCTCTAATAAGAGTCATGGCCGACAATCTTTTTATTAGAGCTGAAACTATAAGCCCCACTAGTAACTAAAAATGCTTTAAATTTAATGAAGTATTGTGGCAAGTTGTTTCTACGAATAAGTTGACTAACAATATTTCGTCATGGATGACAAAACACAGCAGTAATAATGACATTTCAAATAACAAAATTAATTATATTCACTATCAACTCCCAATTCATTGGCTACTTGTGCCCACAGCTATTAAGTATTTTTGAATTTTTCCTTAATTTGTCTGTTGGATCCCAGATAGCTTTGCGTTTAAAAATTGCTGCTATAAGTAGTTCTTCCATTATTACAGTTGACAACACAAGGATATCCCAAAAACACAAAGGTGATAACTCAAAACACAAGGAAATGCAAGAAAACTTGACATAAAACGAAACACCAGCTTGTTACGTCCTTGGTGGGTGGATGGAATTAACCAACTGGACCGTTCACCTAGCTACACGCTAGCATACATCTATGGAGGGGATGGGGACAATGGAGGCCGGATGCAGGGGGCAATGCGGCTGACTACATTCCAAAGCACGCTGCAAATATTTGCCTGGCGGGTCGCTTGGATGGTAGCTACCATCTACCCGCTAGGTAACCATCTAGTAGTGCGCCCTCAGCCTTATGAATGCTGGTCTGATGTCTCAATTTTCCTAGGTAGCTTTTACTCGCCAAGTGCGTTTAGCTATCTTCAAGAATTATACTCCCAGGAAGCTCTTACTGGCCAAATATGTCTTGCTATCTTCAAGAATTCCTGCAGCACTTTCCCTTGATCAATATTGGCCTACTGATCAAGTTTACTCCTACCCAAGGGTTTATATATCATTGTAACATCAATGATGTTACATGCCTTGCTTGGAAGGTAAGCAATTTCATCACTTTTCCAGCTCTGTCACAATAATTGTTGTATTGCTGGCTTCCTAAAAAGAACTTTGACACTATTCCTAACTAAAACTATCCTAATTGCTAACAGCTAGATTAAAAATATGTAAAATTAAGTAAAGATTTTAACAATGCAATAAAAGCAGATCGTAATATACCTAATCAGGTGGTAAATCGCACATTTATTATTACATTTACATTACCATATTCAAATTACTGTTTCAGCCATGATATAAAAATAGTTTGTGGTAAGCCATTGAAGGAAAATAATTTAAATAGTACATTACACTTTCATGCTTCCAAATAACCTGTAATTCCAATATTCTGCAGGGAATTATATTTCTTCTCAAAATTAAAGATAAATAAATAATTAAAAGCACCTACTACTGTATTAAAAAAATGAGGAAATGATAAATTTACAATTTGTCATAGGCTATGAATTAAAAAAAGTTACACGAATAAATAAGAATAAATTAGGTTTGGGGTGAAGCACACAACGACGGATGCGAATTATAATATGTAATTGTATGTTATAGGTACATGTTCTATCCAAAAACATGTTAAAACATGGTGTTGTTATTTAAAGAAATTAAGTTGCCTCTATAAATTAAAATGGCATCAGTTGGTTCCGGACATGTTTTTTACAATAAAAACATAATTTTGAAAGATATGAAGTTCAAATGCATGTCTCATGTTACAAATTGTACAAAATATTTCTGTGAACAAAAAACTTGTACATTCAACAGCTTTTATACAATAATAAAACCATTGATATGTATGTCAATCAATGCATTATTGAAAGGATAAAAATCTGTGAATCAATACATTCTATATCTCAAGTTGTTTAAAACAAAAAATGTAAATGTTAGCATGTCGGTCCAAAATGTCCGACGGCTACAAGCTATTACAAGAATACGGTCAACACTGTTGCTTAGCATTATTTTTACTTCTACGCGGTAAGTGCTGCTACCTAGCCGAAAATGAAAGCACTACTATGGAGAACATCTATCGAACTACTCACAGTCACAGAACAAATTTAATTATGTTAGCATATGTTTCACACACAGCCATGATACTGCAAATATTTACTTATTTAGTGTGAATGTTGTCGTCGGATATTTGATTCAACTTTTCTCCCTCAGTTTTAAATAATTGAATACATATTTTGTATGTTTCTTGACAACATACATAGAAATAAGTAGATTTGTAATATGGTTTTGTTTGAAGAAGGTAAATAATCAAAGAAACAAATTGTTTGGTTTTATTAAGGGCAACAGCTGATCTATCAGAAATTAGAATCCATTTTGTTACAATGCTAATAACTTAAAAATTACTGTTACAAAAATGTTAACCTGATTATATCAGCTGTTTAATAATCTAACCTAACCTCTCCTATTTTAAAGTAAAATTAAAAAATATGTTTGGTTAAATGTAGTTGTTTCGTGCAAATCTTGTTCCTAATGCGCCTGTAGTGCCGAACTACTTTATTAACTTTTGGAATATGGATGTAATTATGTTTTAAAAGTACTATATTATACTAGGTAAACAGGTATACCGTTAATAATGTAACTCAAAGAAGTTGGTAACAAATATAAAAGGTATATAAGATTGCAACACTTACTTTAATATGTAAAACAATTACTGAAAAATTAAAAGTTATCTTCTAAAAAAAATAATTTTAAGGTTGAAAATTGAATGTTAAAAAAAAAAAAAAAAAAAAAAAAAATGACATGTGCTAAGAATAATACAAACCTTACAAATTAAGTTGGCATTAGTTGTAATCAAGTGTTAAAATGGCGAC
This sequence comes from Aphrophora alni, assembly GCA_963513935.1. Classification (NCBI taxonomy): domain Eukaryota; kingdom Metazoa; phylum Arthropoda; class Insecta; order Hemiptera; family Aphrophoridae; genus Aphrophora; species Aphrophora alni. The sequence goes on from OY740767.1 coordinate 70,106,181, forward strand.
TACATATTTATTGTTTTGTACTTCATAAGAACTGATGTTAAATTTAAAGTTCATTGTTTTTGTTTTGTCAAGGCATTTCATATAACAATGTGAGACGAGAAAGTAATCGATGGCGAGCAAGGAAGCTTCGGTTTTGCAACAACCACAAGTTGAAGAAATTAACTATAGTGACATAAAAATAATAGAGGTTTGATATTGTCCATAGTAGGCTATGTTTATAGGCTATGATATATTTTTTCTTCAGTATTATCAGTAGGAGATTTTAATTTGGATTAGAGTTGATTTAATTGCCTAATTATAATATATAATTATTAAGGGTTAGGATATTAAAGTATAGTAATTTTAGATTTGGGATTATTCATTTGGGCCTCTATCCATTAGTGTATTCTTTTACTTTAAAAAAAAAAAAATAAGGTTAATATGCAGGAGGGTTGTCCGATTGATTTAAGGGTGAAGTCTCTGCAATTCCTCTTCAAAATAGCGTTTTATACATCATTTGAATACTTCTTTTCAATGCATTTCACTTTTATCTTACACAATTAATTATTTCTCTCTGAAAACAGTGATTTAAAATGAACATTTTATGGTATTTTGAGGTTATTTCGACTAATATTTCATCAATTTTAAGTCAAATCTATTGATATTATTTTATTCTGTGCAAACATTTCTGTTTTAAGAATTGTCAAACTGGAATTATTTAGTATCAATGATGTCGGGGAAGGTAACTATATATATTAATATGGTTACCTAACTACACCTAGTTAAAGAACTACAGGTCAAGGAAGGTCATTATATACCTTACTTTACCTTACTTGAGCTATAGTTCTTTTACTAGGCCAGGGTTTCAGTGACCTAGTCATCATGAGTCTTATATCATAGAAGCGTAGTATAACCACTTATACCAACCTGTATAAGTGAATAAAGGAATGAAGTGTGCATGCGCCCCACGAGTTATTCAATATGACTATATGATTGAATTTGTTACAAATTTGTCAATTTCAAAGATTGTTATGTAAATAATAAATGGTGAGAGATAAAAAACCACTTGCGTTGAAAAGGAATATTGAATTGATGGAAAAAAATGCTATTTTGAAGACGAATTGCTAAGACAATTTCGGACAACCCCCTGCATATTTACCAAAAATAATATGGTTTTAAAAACTAACTGTTTATTTTAAAATTAATGTCGGAAGACATTTTTATGATCTGATTGTTTGAATACAAGGTTTCATAATTTTTCATAGCAAAATCCGATGACAATGTACAATAGGTATTTATCGATAAAAGTGCATAGTTTTTTATTTTTTAAACTATGAAAAAGCTTGTCTCATGTTAGGGGAGACGTCTGTGTAGATTTCATGAACTTGGTGGCATTTAGATAATAACTCAGTTTGTTCTCAAAGAGGTATACTATGACTGTCAAAATTGATAAGATTTGTAGATATAAATTACTTAAAATCAATTTGTTAGGTTAAAACTGCATTTGTAGGTTTATGAACTTAGTGAGCTCAATCCACATTATTTTGTTGTTAATTTATAGCTACTTACTATAAAAAGTAATTCCTACATAATGTCTTTATTTCCCTAGTTTTAATAGCTTAGGGTAATTAATTGAGACTGCCAAAAAATATTCTACACTATATTATTTAAGGATCAATATAAAATTTTTAAAATATGCAAGTTGGAAAGCCTGTGAATATCAAAGTTATTCTCAACAGGACTAAATTTTCTAATACAATAACAAATTAAAGGGCTATGACAAGAAAGATTACTCATACAAAAATAGAATTAGAATCTAACTAAAATAATATAACTCTGATAATGAAGTAAAAATCAGACAATTAATTCTAAATATAATCATACCATAGAATCAATATTTGACATCTAAAGGAAGATTAGGTTGAACTAATTACATTTTAAATAAAATCTGTAATATAAGAAAATAACTCAAGCTTAAAACTAGGCCTGTGCATTTAATACTAAGACTAAATACAAATGTGATCAAATAAAACCACAACACACAGGTCTATACTACACAATGAAGGGTAAACAGCTGATGTAAAGAGATGGAACCAAGTGAAAGTTATCCTGTTTATCAGGGTAACCAACCTTTTGCTCCCGATTTTTAATTCAGTTTTTATTAACGCAAGTCATAATGGTCTTATTTCTAAACCAGTTTGGGTGATAGGTTTGTTCGATAGCTTCATATATGAGGTTTCAATTAATTTTCTTTTATATAAGTTTTTTCTTGGTGTATGTTATTTTTGTCTTTTCCCAATTAAATTTGTGATTTTCAGACCAAATGTGTTCAGCTATTTTGATTTATCCGTTAGGTCTTTTTGTGTTCACTAATTCTTATTTTTAAATGTCTTTTTGTCTCATTAACATATTGTCTGTCACATTCACAGTTAATACTGTAAATACAGTTTTTAATATTTTGACTGCAATTTTTAGGTTTGGTTTTGACAAAGTTGTCTAACAGTGTTTTAAGTATTAAAAGTGTTAAGTACTTTATATTTCCTAAGGTACTACCCATTGTCATACAGTTATCCTGGAGATATATATGTATTTTTCTCTTTTATGTTCTAGTTTTACATTAGGTAATGAGAGTTGATTTATACTTTCGATGTGTTGTGTTTTAGTATTTATATACACAAATGATGGTAAATGAGCGATTAAACCATACTAATATGAACAATCCATCATTATGAAATAACTTTAAAACCAAAATGGAATCAAGATACGGACTCGAAACTAATTTAAAAATTAGTTTTTTAGACAAACTTCATTTGGTATTTGCTAAGCATACTAATTATTGAACTTTTCTAACCAAGGGCAAATATATATATATATATATATATATATATATATATATATATATATGAGATCCTAATTCATACCGGTTTAGTGTTAAATCCCTATATTATAGTTAAAAACCAGTAAAATAATGGTAGATACCATAGCAGTTATAAAAACTAATAAATAAGCGCATACAGTTCAACCATTTTGAAAAATTTAAAACCACAGACAAAATTAATAACTCCATTCAATAATAATTTTCTCCTTTGTTATAGTTCGAGTTTGATAACATTAACATGACAATCCAAAATAAATTAACACAGAATTAGAGAACCTACAAAAAACAAATTTATTAAACTTAAAAATCAAAGCTCAGTTAAAAATGAGTTAATAATTACAGCAAAAAATGCAGAAGATGCTTCAAATTCAGTCATCGATTATACCATATTATGTTAAAAAAGGTTAAACTGTTGTATTTCATGACTGGAATTGAATCTGCTTTCCACAGTTGTCACTGGAAGAAGCAGAGGAATTCAAATGCATTTTGCTTAAAAAACTTAAACTCTTCAAATTGAACATATATAAGAAAGAATTAAGGTCATATCGAAATTATAACGGGTCGAATCTGGAAAAATCTTAACTACATATTGTCAGTTATGAGATACTGAAATTGGAAATAAATGCAGAATAGGTTAGGTTAAAATAGGAAAATAATTATTGTATTGTCTTCACTTATTAAAACCTTTAGTAGGAGATAAATGATTCTTTTGTTTAAAATTCAAGAGATTTCATGGAATTATGAAGGGAAATTAAAATAAACGATGATGAAAGGTTAATTGCTTTGATGTTGAGAATATTTTCACTAATGTACCCTTTAGGAAACTTTAAAACTAATTAAAAGTAGGCTCTCGGGTTACAATAACTCCAACCTACCATATAAACATTACAATGGATCTCCTTAATTATGCACAGAATGTAATTATTTCAAACTAAACGATAAGATATATCTCCTGGATGACTGTATGGCAATGGGTAGTCTACTAAGTCCAATTTTTGCCAATATCTTAATGGAAGAATTAATTTGAGAAGAAAGTAATTGATTCCTCCGAGTTTAAACCTAAATTAGGGTTAAGGTATATATGGACGACACTTTTGTCATATGGCCTCATAGCGACACTATGTTATTCAACTATATAACATATTCATATTATATCAACACACCCATTCAACTTGACCATCTCAGATTTTGATGAAATTTGGCAATGAGGTAAAATTCATGTGACCAAGAAAAATGTCAATTTTTTTTATTATGTCAACCCGTTTTGAAATTATGGCCATTTAAAGTTTTCAAAAATCGCCTACAATCACTCAACCAGCATTTACTAAAATTGCAATTGCTCTTCTCCTAATTGAGCTAGAGACTTGGGAGTGGTGTTATTTTTTTCTCTTTTTAATGGCCTTTCATTTGATATGCAACATCTAGGGGGTCTTGAGAGAAAGTTTTTTACAAAATTGATACTAAAATTTTGAATTTGAATTAAAAAAGTCACATATTCAAAAAATTCCTAAATGTAGTTTACTGTAAGACTAAGAGTGTGTAAAGTTTCAAAATGGGATGGTAATGGGTTCTTACTTAAAAATATTTCTGTTTAGATGAGGTTTAAATTTTTGATTCAGAAAAGATATAAAATCTCAGGCATAAGTAAGTTTAAAGAAACTTATTATTATCCAAATATGTAACAGAGATAGTCTTATCTTCAAGAATATTGAGTTTTAAAGATGGATTTGCAGTACAGTTAACTTAAAATGAAGTAAACACTTGTAAAAGTAAACGGTAAAACTTATTTTTATTCACTTCACTGATTGAATGGTTGCAATTGATTAATTAAAAAATAAACAGATCTGATGTGAAGATTGTTAGTCTGAAATCAAGCACATTATAAAGCGGTTTAAGGGTTTATTCCTTGCACATATTTAATTATTTTATAATAAAATACAAAAAGTTGTATTAAAACATACAATGTGTCTTATTGCATTAGATCAGTGTTCAGTTGTGATTGTTTTATGCACAATACATTTCAAAATAGTAGATTGAAATGAGATGGGTCCTTGATTCTTTATTTGGTAATTCTGCGCAATTACTTGGTCAACCCCAAATTTTTTCATATTTTACTACGATCATAAGGATGTTCTCAGAAAGCAAGAAACATAAAATTCAAGGCCCGCAAGGCCATCTGCCGAGCGATAAGAAGGTTCAAAGTCCACGCGATAACAGTGGCTTGCAGCAGACGCGCGGAAAGCCAGTTGTGACAGTATCGTTATGGCTAGTGGTTCCTCCGATAATCCTCTTTTATGTGACGGGTGTGAGAACACGTTACTTAGTTTCACGGTTTTAAGTGAAGATCAGAAAAAGTTAACACGTTTTTTGTACGAACACGGCGTTTTGCAATGTACCAAAGTGTGTCCAACATGTGGCGGGTCGATGACGTTAAATGAAGAAAAACACACGTTTAACTGTTGGAATAGAATCGAGTCAGTGAATAATAGTAAAAAAAAGGTCAAAATTCAGTGTAAAAAATACGTGTCGCAATAAAAAATACGTGGTTTGAGAGTCATAATTTGTCACAGCAAACTATTTGTCGTTTTGTTGCCATCTGGGCTTTGTTGAAACCTCCACGTCATGAACGTTATTAAATGAACTAAACTTGTCAAATCATTCTGTTGTTGACTGGAGTAACTATCTCAGGGAAGTGTGTGTTGTTGTTAATGAGAGGGAGTCTGAAGTGTTAGGTGGTCCAGGTAAAATCGTTGAAATCGACGAGGCAAAAATTGGGAAGCGTATATATAATCGTGGTCGTATTATTCAAGGTAACTGGGTGTTTGGGGGGTTCGAACGAGATTCCAGGAAGTGTTTTTTAATACCTGTAGCAAGACGTGGTCACGCAGAATTGTTACCTATTATTAAGCAGTATGTGCTTCCCGGAACTACTGTAATAAGTGACTATTGGCGGACCTATGACTGTTTACAGTTTGAATGCTATACACATCTCACCGTCAACCACACGTACAATTTTGTTGACCCAGACACGGAAGCACACACTCAACATATTGAACGTTTGTGGAGAGAAGTGCAGGGAAACGTTCCGAGGTTCGGCAACACAAAACACCATTTTATTGGCCACCTTGCTGAGTTCATGTTCAAACGGAAACATCAGGATTATAAACAAAGACTACACCATTTGTTTCGGGCTATCGGTGAAGTTTACAACGGGGAACCATCGCAACAGAACACTGATCCAGTTGCCGCTGACTCGGATGAGGACGTTGAACCCGGCGATTACTGAGGTAATTTCTATTTTTTTTAGTTTCACATACATCTCTACAGGCCTATAATGACAGGTTTGGCCAGGTAGCAATATATATAGGCCTATATATATAGCTACCTAGCCAAACCTGTCATTATATATAATTATATAACGGTACTGTCACAACTGGCCTTCCGCGCGTCTCCCGCAAGCCACTGTTATCGCGTGGACTTTGAACCTTCTTATCGCTCGGCAGATGGCCTTGCGGGCCTTAAATTTTATGTTTCTTGCTTTCTGAGAACATCCTTATGATCGTAGTAAAATATGAAAAAATTTGGGGTTGACCAAGTAATTGCGCAGAATTACCCTTTATTTGAAGTCTATGGACTTTGAAGATCTCCACAAATTTTAGGTTTTCTGTATACTAAATTTATCTATATATTTTTTTTAATGGAAGAGTGCACACTCTATGAGATTTGCCAACTTTAGGTTACCTGTATTGTGAAGCCATTACTTTTTGATTGGACATACTATTTCATGGAAAAACTAAATCTGACTTTGATATTTATATTGAATTTTTATAAAATGCTATGTCCTTAGCATAATATTAAATAAAAATTTATGTCCTTTTTGTCAAAAATTTGGGTAACCAATATTTTCTATATTTAACTATATTTACTTTCATTTATATTTCTCTGCACATGCTCAGATTTCAGTCTTATCTAAATGTAATATTATTATTAGTAGTATTATTTTTTAAAATGGTTTTATATTTATTCAGGTTGTAGGTAAGGGGTCTTTCGGTGTTGTATATAAAGGTCAATGGAGAGAAAAATTTGTTGCTGTAAAACTTATAGAGTCAGAAGCAGAAAGGAAAGCTTTTGCTGTAGAAGTGCGCCAGTTATCTCGAGTGGGACATCCAAATATTGTAAAGTTATATGGAGCTTGCACAACTAATCCATTTTGTTTGGTCATGGAATTTGCAGAAGGAGGTTCACTTTATAATGGTAAGCACTAGAAGATAGAAACAACAATTTGTTTACACAAAAATTATATTTTAATTTGTTTTGACATGTAACAAAAGAACAACAACTTATTAAGTGACTCAAATTTAATGTAATGGAACTACTTAGATTGTTGACATTTGAGAACTAATTTAAAATGTGAACTACTAGTATTGTATTCTCAGTATTAGTTAACAAAATCACATTATTAGTTCTTGAAATTAGTCACATTCCAAATGAATAAACTTTTTTTTTAAAGATTGCAATATTTATAGATCACTTGTTAACACAATTTATTTTTGCAAATGTTTATGATCATATTAATAATTAACTTTCTAAATTACTATGATTTAGCATATTAGCATATTATATATTGAAGTAGTCTACCAAAACAACTTTGTCGTTGGAATGAGATATATTTAACAAAGAAAGCTAACATTGTATTTTAATAAACCTGTGTTAATTTTTGTGTGTTTAAGCTCCTTGTTTACAGAGTTTTATGATGTGTGCACAAAAGTATTGATGAGTTGCCTATATAAAGTCACTAGAACGTATTTCTTTTTCCATTTAATAAAAAGAAATCACACAATTCACATTTAACTTACACAAAATAACAACATTAAAACATTTCAACTGACAGCTGATCAACTGCAAATTTGATTTTTCAACCATATATTTTTCTCTTGAAAATGTTACAATTGATTATCAATGTTGATGATATTTACGCAGATTAAACACTAAAGTGTGCTGGTTGTTATGGTATCAGTTCTATCAATCTCAGATTGTAGGAAATGTAGCTCTGTTAGTGAGCGCTTGTTTGATAGACGCTGCAGCGTCTATTAACATTCACAATGAGCAGGAATTAGACGCTGTAGCATCTAATAACAGTGGGAGTGTTAAAATAATAAACTAGTGTACCTTTGTACAGTATCAAGTTTTTATGGACAGAGGTCAAGATTCTTTTTCAGTAAATCATTTACACATTTGTTTTCTTTAAATACTATACAAAAAATTGGAAAACATTAAATATTAAAATTTTTCAAACAGGTAAATTGTCGGAAAATTCTCCATTTGAACCCTGTAAGATAAATTTGTGGCTGTTATTTAGTTTATCACAGACTGAAACTGGCAAACCTCTCATAATAGACCTTAACATACGGTTGTCATCGCAAGGGGGTGCAGACTAGCTGCACCTATTGAACTATGAAGGGTTTAGCATCCCTCTTGGATCCTGAGGTATACAGGGGTGAAAAAATAAAAAATCTTCTCCAAATATACAGAAACATACAACATTTTACATTTGGTAGAGGCTGATATTCTTCACATATACAAGGGATTAATATATAGTGTATATTTATATGTACAGAGTGTTTGACCGTGCAGTGCCATAGCTCGTCTGGGAGTGCTTACCAGACCAAAGCGTGACAAACTTTGAATCTGGTAAGCTGATGTGAGATGTCTGAAGCTGACGTGATCTGGTGCTGCACCAAAGACGTATGCACAGTTTCTGTTCAGTAGCCAGCCACTTCGGCCCTTGGTCAAGAAATGTTTGCGATGGGGGAGAGGTCGGACCTCCCTCTCCACTTGTGGGTCTGGACTGATCCCCATCCAGCCTAGTTAAAGAGAATACTCTGGGCACCAGGGTTCTGGGGTTTGGAAATGATCGAAAGTAATCCAAGATTATTCCCGTTCTCAGAGTCTCATCTGCAACCCCCAACACAATGCGCTAGTAAACTCTTTAATGGTCTCTACTATAGTTAATGTCAACCCAGGTTGTGATAAATAGACAACTATCGGCATCATGGAAGAGCCTTTTTTGATAGGAAAAACCGTAATTTGGACGTAACGATCCAGGGACCTGCTCTTAGATTTCTTATTGATCGAAACAGTGTCGAGGGGTTAGATCTGACAAAAATCTCTCCCTTTCTGATTAACAAAGCTGTCACTGGTTCTGCAGATATTGTCCGTTCCATTCGAAAACTTCGAAATGGTACTTTATTGGTACATACTGACTCTGATATACAGAGTCACACTCTGTTGAAAATGAAGTCCCTTTTAATGTATTTAACGTCTCTGTTGAACCTCACAAAGGTTTAAATTTATCTAAAGGCGTTATTTCCTGCCTTGACCTCTTGAATGAGAGAATGGAGGGATATTGAAAGAACTTGCCGAACAACACGTTATTAACCCATTTGAACCTGGTGTCCTTTTAAAAGGACACGTTTTCTATATACTCCAAATGACGAGAAAAATAATTGTAAGAAAAACTATAGTACTTTCTCAATTCTTGTTAATGATACAACTCTTTTCACAGAAAAAGTTATAATCTAATGATTTTTAAATTTTTTATTTTATTTTTGGTGTGTCCTTTTAAAAGGACACTAGGCCTATATATGAACATTTAAGAACTTATGTGATTTATACAAAATTGTGTTGTTTAGCTATAAAAACAAAAATATTTTTTATTTTATTCAAATATTTGAATCTGAAATATCTAACAATGTAATGTAAAATCAGAGAGCAAGAAAAATACCATATTATACATAAAAATATAAAAAAGTTTGTGTATTCCAAATAACTTTTAAAATAATTAAAACAAATAAATAAAAAAGTTTTTAAATAATTAAATATAAATACTTTAAAAATAATTAAACATGTTTTTATTCAACATTGCTGTGGAAGGGTTCAAAACAACCAACATGTAGAGCTGCATTACATTTTTTACATTTTGTGCTGACTTTTTTGTGACACAGGCGACATCGTGTTTGTTTTTCTTGGGAAACTATCAAATGATCAATTCGATCGAAGCGAACATCTTTCGATGGAGCTGTAGAAGGTCTTGATTTCTTACGATTGTCTGTGCGGTTCTTGTTGGTCTCGATTAACATAGTTGCAACTTGTCGTCGGAAAGTTAATTGATCCAGTTTACCACCAAGTTTTCGATGAAGTTGCCACGCATTTTGTTCTGCTACATGAATAATATGGGAGACAATTGGAAAATACCATTTTTTCTACCTAATCGACATTCTATAATTTCCAATATTCTGATCGCTTCTGTCCACGCCACCCATAAATTTATTATAAATCTTGATTGGATGTGGTTGCTGTATGTTTATAATTTTTTTTTCTGTTCGCGAATATCGAGAAGCTTGGTGAACAGGAAAAACTGGTACCGCATTTGAGGCAACAGACACAATGCTGTTGTCGTTCCACTTTGCAACAACTATCGATTTATTGTGGGTTACCATATACTCAAAATATCCTCTTTCTTTCTTCTTCATGCATTTTTTTTCAATTAACGGACACTTAAATAGTCTATTTTCACGAATCGTCCCAGTTCCTCTAAACCCTTTATTATTTAGTTCAAGAAGTAGTGGAAGTGTTGTAAAAAAATTGTCAAATATTAAGTGGTACAGAAAATCTCCCAAGGATTTTAAAATATCTGCATACATCAGCACTACTGAAGGGCCCAACCCAAAATGTTTGTATTTTGTAGATACCACTGACGATTTTCCTTGGTATGGCTGCATCCAAACAACGTAACCAGTAGCAGTTGCACCTACCCAGAGTTTGTATCCATATCGTATAGGTTTACCACGAATAAACTGCTTGCAACTATGTCGACCATAGTATGGAACCATTGCTTCATCAATACTATGGTTCTCCTCGTGTGGAATATTATCAATACAATTTTTGTTTAAATGTTCAAATAAGGGTCTTACTTTAGCAAAACAATCATTTTTGTTTAGATTTAAATTGTCACAACAGTGGAGACTTGTCATTATAAATTCAAATCTGTCTCTGGTGATGCTTGTGGCAACCAGTTTATTGTAGCAATCCAGAGAATTTTCCCAATACATTCTTCTTCTTGGTAGAGAATTATACCCACTTACTAGTAATATCCCAATGAAAACTTTCATCTCTTCATTTGAAATATTACCAAGTTTATTTTTGAATTGTGCAGCGTAACGATTACTGTATGTCACAAGTAACTCAATTATGTCTTCATCCATAAATCGTTCAAATAATGTAATTGGAGGAGGAAGTTTATTGTCGACTGTATACATCTTAGGCCACATGGAATACGTACTTTCTAAATCTCCAGATTCTCATTGATAAGATTTCATAGGTACTGCAACGATGTTATCTTGGTTATCACAGACACTTTCTTCTTCATTACCAGGCACTCCTTCATCTACCATAAACAAATTATCAACCGCTAGATTACTAGAAATGTCTTTATAAATGGCAAGTTCAGCTTCTTCTCGTAGTTGGCTGCCAGGAAGATTATTTATTAGAACATTGGCTTCATCTCCCGAGTCCTCGTCTGTTGCATTGCCATCGTTTGAAGGAGGCATGATTGCAATATTGATGTCATTCGTATCGTCAATAAATATTGCATCATCATTTTCTAGAATGTGGAGAAGATCATCTATGTCAAACCACTGTAACAATAGAAAAGACCATGCAAAATATTACAATTATTATGAATAACATTATTGTTATTCATAACCCCTGAAAAATCGGTTGTAAAAATGAATTTAAAAAAAAAAATAAATAGGTATATTTGAGAAACAAATCTTTTTAAAGAAAAATATTGTTCAAATTTATGAGTTTAAAACTGCTGTATTTGTGTTTTAAATAGTAATCCATTTTTGAAGATATATAGAACGAAAAGCTCATTAGATAGAAAGCCAATTGAAAAGAATAACAGTTTATGATAAATAAAATAACCAAACATTGCCTTTATAAAGAAAAGTCACCCAAATGCTGAGTGTCCTTCTAAAAGGATGCGTCTGTTTACAATAATACCCTGGAAGTAGCAATAGAAAAAAAGTGTTGAAATTTTTATAAATTAAAATGTGAACCTTTTTAAAACTAAAATGATTAACTATTTATAATAATCTTGAAAAATATAAAAATACTTACCGTTGCAACTGTATGTCGACGTGTTCACTCATCGTGCATCTACAAGACACTTTTAAAACTGTATATAATGGAATCACACGCAATATAGAACATTAACTGATGGCATGGTTATGTTCTCTAGGCTTCATAGAATGCACACAGGGTTGCCAACCTATCAATATCCTCAACAAATTTCCCTTATATCAAAATTCAGTAAGATATGTTTACCGTCCTTTTATAAGGACACACGACGTTTAAGATATTGTCATCGTCAATGATCTCTCGGCTTACATGGGTTAAAGTCAAACTTATTTATAAAACCGAGAATGGTGAGAAAAACCAACTGGTTCTATTATTTTAGCTTTTGGTACTCCAAATCTTTGGAAGTGAGTATTTGCTGGTTTTTACAGTCTAACTGTTAGACCTTACATTCCAAATCCTAGGTGTTGTTTCCGATGCCAAGATTTGGACATGTTAGCAACATTTGTTCTAAAGAGGAAGTTTGCGGACAGTGTTGACATTAAAGGCCACAAATGCGAAGGTTGTAATATTAAGACAAAGTGTGCAAATTGTAATGGCGATAGTCCAGGACGTTCACCAAAATACCCAAAATATAAAGTTGAGAAGGCAATTATAGAAATAATGGCTAAAGAAAACTTTCCTTTCTCAAAGCTAGGAAAGTATACAAACAAAGAACTGCTGCTGTACTTCCAACCATAGGTAAATCGTATGGAATTGCAACATCTACCCCAATCCTGAATTCATGTTCATAATGTAAGGAACTGTCTGAAAGGGTTTGTATACTTGTAGATCAATTAAAAGAATTGCAGTCCAAAGCAGTTCATCTGTAAATGTCCCATCTAGTTCTAAAGTTGACTTTGCTGAATCTACAAAATGTATTGTGTCCGAAGCTAAATCGATGTTTCGCCACAAAAAACCTCAAAAAATTGTCACTGAGAATTGGACTGTTAAATTAAACAAAACTCTCATTCAGTATCTGTTCGTACAAAATTGTTGTCTTTTGTTAAAGCTCAAAGTAAAAATACATAGGCAAGGCCATTAGACCAATGGGTGTAACAACCAAGCCTCTAGAAACCAAAAATGAGGGAGGGGGCGGGTTCTTCTAAACCTCTCCTAAAATCACCTAAGGCTTCCTGAACCTTCAACACCTAACGTTCCAGTTGTTGAAGTTGGTATGGAGCTTGAACCTGAGACTTCAAAACTAAAACTAAAATTAAATCACCTGATGGTTTTTCAAGTCAGGCAGGTTGTAAGAATAATTACAAGTCAAAATCCATTTGAATTGTTATTGAATCTATTATTAGTTACTATACAATATATATATATATATATATATATATATATATATATATATATATATATATAGTAACCAAAAGGTGCTGGCTAGGAGTCACTTCAGTGAACGGCAAGCCATCAATTTTCCAAGAAATAAAAGACTTGACAGCTCATGGACAAGCCCAAACTTCAAAAAAAACTGAAGGGTTTAAGGGCAAGGAACTCATTTAGAGGTACATTAGAGTAAGGAGAGGTCAACAGACAAAGTTTAAATTAACCAACTGGGGAGAGGTCAACGGACAAAGTTTAAATTAACCAACTGGGAAAGTGTCACTTTCTAAATTCCAGTAAACTTTGAATCCCACCAATGAAAAATAAAGCCGTGGTGTGACTGTTGAAAACGAGGAAATTATAAATATAGGTTCCAGAGAAGGAAACGAGGTTGTTCTGCAAAGTTTTTGGTACAAGGTTGTTCTAATAGATAATTGTTGTTTAAAAATTTTGTTAAAACAAATTAATAAATTGTAAAATCTTCTGGGAAGTTGGTAAACATTTGAATATAATCGCGAAGAATATTAAATTAAAGAAAGTATGTTGAAATTGAAGTGTTTAAATTAAAAGAAATTACATCGAGAATTGAGTTAGTTTAAGTAAAAGAAATACGTTGAAGAGTTTAATAAAAATTAAAAGAAATACGTTGAACAGTGAATTAGTTAAAGTTAAAGAATACGCCGTAAAGTGAATATAGTCAGCGAAAAGGTAATAAATGAAATATCAGCGTTGAGAATAAGAAGAATTCTGCGAGAAATCAACGTGAGTTATGCCAAGTGTTTGCCAGACCAGATTACAGCTTTGCGAGAATATAGGAGATTATTGGACACCAAATCAACATCGAGCTTATCCGCGGGAGCTCGATGTGAGTGGTCGTTCTGACACCTACAGTCGTGAACACGCTCTTGTGAAGCTACATTTTCAGACTTCTCGCACTTCCCAGATGGAGATTTTGCGCAAAGGAAAATGGAAAAGTTTTATTGATAAATTTGTATCACCTATTTTAATAATAACGTTCTTATGAATGAAGCATTACAGTTCTTTTACGAAAGCACTCCTTACAGCAGCGAACGTTCCGAAAACGTTAACGAAACCACTACATCCACCAGTTCCTCCATGGTCAAATGACGAATGTACTGCTGCTCTCAGTTTATGTTGTAAAGCTTTAAGGAAGTTTAATCGAAGACCTACTTGTGAAAACCGTGAAAGGTATAAAATTCTACGAGCCAAAGTATGTCAAGTGTTTAGGTAGAGTAGGAAGGAAACATGGGTCTAGTACATTGACACAATATCAAGAAAAGACTACACCCACATCAACGGTGTGGAATCAATTATGTGCTGTTTGTGTTCCTCCTCACTCTGCTCCCTTATTGGGAGTTAACCCTTAAATGGTTACCCGACCCGCTAGCGGGTCGATTTTTCATGCATGGCTTAGTTCACCAACTCTAAAACACGTATTTTGCAATTCAACATTACGCCCACTTAGAATCGTTTTATCACAATTAATAAAATACCGTTGGAAAACTAATGTTCCGTAGATGCATAATCATGCAAAAAAAAAAAAATACCACAATACGTTATAAATAATATTCCAAAAATTAGTGAAGTTCGCATATTTTTGATGCGTAAAATCGTAGATTTCAACTCAGCGGTTTTTAGTAAAAGCGATGGCATTTTTCCCCATATGATTACAAATAAATTTTTCTGTCATATAAGTCGACCAAAACACTGTTCTATAGATCACATGTTTCTCTTTCTAACCGTAGATTACAAATTTTTCTGTGTCTCACAGATCCAGAGATATTTCTACTTGACGAAACTAGAAACCTGACGGCACGAAATTCAATTGGCATTCGGTGCAGTTTACGAAATGACAATCGATTTTTCCTTTCAATATTTATAGTATGTTGTAGAGGAAATTTCATTCTACAAGTTGGTACCACTTGATATACCTTATTATTATTTTCTGTAGCTTCTTTTCAAGACGAAACATCGGCTATCTTACGCGATGCCGTGAAATAAAATACACGCAAAAGGGCGTGGCATTTGTGTAATATTTTTATTATTTCTGTTATTTTGAAGGTTTGTGTATACAAATTGTATATAAATTGTGTATACAAGTTACAATATATGTGTTTTTATTTCTAAAGTTTATGTTTTTGAGTGAATTTCTAGTTTGTGAACGGTTTATATTTGGGATAACCTAAGAGGTAAATTGTAAATCTAGGCTATAAGCAAATTTTCTTATATTGAGTGTTTTATTTGATTATACAAGTGAATATGTGTGTTACTCTTTGTAAAGTATATTGTTTTAGTGAAATCTAATGATTTTGTCTTAGGCCTAGCTTTAGAAAGTTACTAATTACGCCTAAATTGTCGAGGTGTCAAACCTAACCTCACTCGTCAGAGTATCACTTTTTAGGGGAAATCGTTATTTTTATTTTGAAAATGTAACAAATTATTATTTTTTCCCCTAAATATATTTAAAATATATTACAAATCTCTAGTAATCGTTGAAAAAATTCCGAAAAATCTATTAGTATGGTGTACATAACGATTTCTGTGAAATTATTCTCTTTTTACTCTCCGATTTATTGGTATTTGACCAAAAAACTAAATGTGATACATCTAACATTTTTTTCCCACTACACACCTAAATTCTATGCACCTTTCTGAATATAATTATATGTAGAACTTGTGTATAAAATATAACTATTTTTGGTAAATTATTGAAAAAAAGACGATTTTACCTTTTTTTATAAAATATTTTTTTAAATTTTGAAAATTTAACAAATTTATTTATTTATTTTTTTAAATATATTCACAAATATTACACAAAACTTTTGTATATCTTAGAAGAAGGTGGTAAGTTATTGATTTTGAATTATACAGGTTTTTCTGAAAAATGTTAACTTCATTTTTTGACATGTAACATACTTACTCTAAAACCGTTTCAAAAAATTTTTTTTTATTACATAGATGAATTCTATGCATCTTTCTGAGAAAAATTATGTCTTATAAGTTTGGTTTTGTATAAAAATAATATTTTTTATTAATTTTTAAACAAACGAAGAATTGTGAAGAAAATTAACATGTGCTGCTTCTAGGGTTAAGCAGAGTAAGGGATTTTTACTACAAACAAATATGTCATTGCTAATGTTTTGGGCTCATCATTTTGCTAACTTTTCTTCAACTCTTTCTTACAGCAATGTCCTTAGTTTGTATAAGAGGTGTCAAGAAGAAATAATTTTCACGGTAGGTCTTTCGGAAGAAGCACCATTAAATACCCCAATTTCTTTACAGGAATTAGAGTCTGCTATTTTGTCGGGACAGGATTCCGCTCCAGGCCCTGACAACATTGTTTATTCAATGTTCAAACACCTCCCAACTTCAGGGAAGCCGACTCTTTTTAAAATGTAAAATCATATATTCGAGGAGCAATGTTTTCCTAATGCTTTGTTGAAGGCTACAATAATACCTCTTCTAAAACCAGGTAAAGAGAAAACTGAACCACGAAGTTTTTGTTCCATTTCTCTCACTAGTGTGCTCTGCAAAGGGTCAATCGGCGCTTTGGTATCTCGAAAATAACCGGCTTATTTTTATTGAACAATGTGGCTTTAGGGTGGATCATCTACCGATCAGCTGGTTTCATTAGAGTCCTCCATACAAAATGTCTTTTTCTTTCGTCAGACACTAGTTGTAGTGTTTTTTGACATGGAGAAGGTGTATGATATAAGATGGCGAAGAGGTATTGTGAATACTTTAAAACCATATATAATTGGCAATATACTTACTTTTATAACAAACTTCCTTATCAGCAGATATTTCAGAGTGAATGTTGGAACTATTTGTCAGATCGTTGTCATTTAGAGAATGTTGTCCCTCAGGGTAGTGTGCTGAGAATGACCCTGTTTGCTATGACAATCAACAGCATTACTGCTCTGTCTGCTGTTAAATATTTGTTGACAATTTTGCTATATATGTGGCCACTCGAGATATGACAACTGCCGAAAGAGCTCTTCAACTAGTTATAAATTAATTGCAATCTTAATTAAAATTGACAGGATTCAAGTTCTTTGCTTTCAAAAGAAGAGTGGACAAATACATAGTCCAATAAGATGATGGAAGTAAAAGATAGTGTCTGTCCGTGGAATTCATCCATATATGCCAGCCGTCAAGAAGAAGTGGTGGTTTGTAACTTCATAGATTTCTGATTGAACGCGGGAATGTAACACAATGCCTATTTTGTCAAGGTGTACTTTCAATTAAGTACATTCTTATTGACTATGTTGCTAGGAGGTGTGCGTAAAGAGATTTGTCATACCATATTCTATTCAGGTGATTTTAGAAGATATAGTCGGATCCTCGATCTGGTATTGTCCTTTTTGTGTCGCCTGAATTTACAAAATTTAAGATTTACTAGTCACTTATTGGAGAGTCATTATTTTAGAGCTCTGTAATATTATGTTTAGTTGTCTATTTAATTTTTTGTTTAAATTTTATCCTTGGTAACGAATTGTAAGGCCGCTTTTACAATTCCTGCACTATTTGTCTTTATTTTATTTACCATAGTATATATTTGTTAACTTATTGCAGTGCCCTCATGCAGCCTTGTAACATGTTATGTGTTTGTTTATTTATTATTGATAACTAGTTTTAGTGTGTTATTGTTGTTTCAATTTTATAAATTGTTTGTAGTTTCATTTGTAGTTGTTTTTAATTTGGAGTAAATTTTAATGCTCAATGTTATGAAGGCGATAATGACCGCAATGTTTAATACATATGAAGCAATATAGGGTCCTTTATGTTAAAGCCACTGATATGAGCAAAGGAATTGATATAATAAAATTGAAGAAGTTTAAGGTTTGTTAAAGAGAATTATATTTTATCTTATGAAAAAATATGTATTTCTCCATCCCTATGGCAAAATATCTTTAATAGCCTATATAAAAATTAAATATGTGATCATCACTTTTGTATTCTAGCAGTGTTGGAATGAAGTCTCTCGAGAACTACCGAGCAGTACAGTGTTAAAAATATACAATATTATTAACAAATCAACATTTCTAACATAAAAAGAATCATCTACCTTACCACATTCAATATGACCATGACATTGTTTTGTGTGACATAACTGACATCATAAAAAATATATTCTATATTATTAAATAAATAATAATTTATTATTTCTTTAATTACTTGAACAATTTGTCATACAATATATTTGAACAATATTTATATTTAGAACACATTACAACAGTAAAAAACAAAACAAAAAGTCACCACAAAATTCTTTCCCAAACATTATATATATATATATATATATATATATATATATATATATGTGTGTGTGTATGTGTGTGTGTGTGTGTGTGTGTTTATACCATGACAAAATATTGTGGTTGGTTTTACTACGTAATTTATCATTAAAACAGAAACTTATTATAGTACTATTTGAAGGTTTTTTTTTTTTTGAAGCATAATATAACTTTGGTTTTTACAGTAGCCTAATAGAAAAAATATTATTTTCAGGATTCAAAAATACAAAAATCGAGCATGCACATAATTCTGCTTCCAATTAACAAAGACTTTCTTTTCTGTTAGGGAAGCTATTTTCTCACCACACTTTCCTCAAGACTTCAAACAGATAGGTGTTTCACAATGCTAGTATGGATACATCATTCTTCTTTTGTGTTTGGATCGCAAGTCCTGCGATTTTTAAAGAATACTGGTCCATCATCATCAAATGGTTTTTTCCCAATTTTTAGGATTTTGTGTGTGAAAAATGCCAGTTCATGTGGAAGATTTCTCACAGTCTTCAATTTCCGTTTCATATGTCATATGACAGTACTTTTAGTAGCATCTTCAAAAAATCAATGATGATATCTGGAAAGTTTTACTCAACAGTGTATTCGTTCATTTTGCAAACCACATTGATGATGGTGTAAAAAATTGCCATTTGACATCTGTTAACACGTTCACTGCGGCAAACGCCAATCGGCGTTCAAGAGTGCTACGTCATCTGCTACAAACGCCATTTTGCGTTCGCGCTCTTTTAGTACTCCCGCCATTTCGTAGTCCCGCACGTCAGTGCCAGTCAGTCAGAGGGAATCAATGCGTGTGTACGGTTGTTGTTTACAGGTTAAGCTGTCTACTAGTGCTCCTCGTTTTTAATTTTATTGTTTCAAAAAATATCACAAATAAACTTTTTTTTGAACTCTTGTACAGTAGTCATTGTATATATATTTTTCTAATGGTTTTACTGTTGAATAAAAGGTAAGCAAACCTAAAATAGATATTTTTTTTTATTTTCCTGATAAAAAAGTGTTTTATCATTAAACGTGGATAATATACTATATAACGCCATTTGGCGTTTCCCGCATGTTTTGTGAAAAACTACGTCATGTGCTATAAACGCCATTTGGCGTTTATCATTTTTTAAATTATATTCACTGCAAATTCACTTTTAAATGATTAAATATACATTCAACAAATATAAAAAATACTTATTTAATCAAAAAAAGAAGAAAAAAAATTTCAGCATACACCATAGACCTACACTTTTTTCTAGCAGTGAACGTGTTAATCCTCTTGTTTGCACACTTGCGATCCACTCCCATCAACTCCTCATTTTGTCAAATTAAAGGTAATATAATTCCAGGTATGCTAATTTCTGGATCATCAACTGAAGTGTTGATGATACCATATAACAGCTTTATATTGAGCTTTATATAACAGCTTTATCATTTCTGAGGCACTAAAGAAACCAATATCATGTTTTCTGTAAGAGTTAAACTGACGAATTCTCTGTCCATTATTTTAATGGCAGAAACTTTGAAAATCTCTTGGTTTTCTTCAGATTTCGTATACATGTTGTTATCTCTTTTCAGAAATTCATTTACCAGTTATTGGC
The DNA here is from genome assembly GCA_963513935.1 of Aphrophora alni. Classification (NCBI taxonomy): domain Eukaryota; kingdom Metazoa; phylum Arthropoda; class Insecta; order Hemiptera; family Aphrophoridae; genus Aphrophora; species Aphrophora alni. The sequence goes on from OY740767.1 coordinate 70,126,457, forward strand.
AGTGTTGTTCCGACATTAACCTACAAGTTGTTTTGCTAGCCGTATGACTGTTGGTCGGAATGCTTAGATTCGTCTCTCTAGGGAGAGTTACCCATCATTTCCTTTATCTCTGTATATGTAATAGCGATGTTGATACTCGGGTGAAATAGATACTCGCAATACTCGGCTTCGAATTATTTCAATACTCGTATTATTAATTCGACATCGAGTATCTGCGCAGAATGATTATGCGCATTATGTGTGTGTGTGTGTTATTTCTGTTAGACTGATCCACCAAGTATTTATTTTTTTAAACAATATGTGATTGACACTTGTAATACGTAATTAAATGTTATCCTGCCTCGACACAAATTCAGTAATTAAACGTAAATACAATTATTACCAACATTAATAATTTAGTTATTATTTAAAATAAGTTAATTTACTATATTTTTTATAAAGATGGTAACCTATAAATATTTATTTAAATATAAGTAATAACAATTAAATAATAATTTAATTTACTTTTTGTTAATGTGGAAATAAATTAATATTATTGTTATTTTAAATTGAACTTGTTACCGAATCTAAATCATTATAACTCAAAATCGTAATGTTTAATTAATGTGTAGTGAAAAATCAGCTTAGAAACAAATGTAACCAAAGTAGAAACACCGAGTATTTTGTTTGGAATTGACACAACACTAACGAATATTGTTGTCGGAGGATACTCGCACACCGAGGATACTCGCTATGACTCGCACATTACCTCCTCCTTGTTCCTAGTTACGAGGATTTTGACCGAGTATTTTAATTCGAAACCGAGGATTTTAAATACTCGGACTCTTCCGAGGATTTTGATACTCGGAATCACCGAGTATTTTAATTCGAACTCACACATCACTAATATGTAAGCATTGTGGATATAGTGTGTTCTGGTGTCCAACAAACCATTACTTTCAGATTGTATTATGCTAGTTTTTTCATCATATACTAATGGAACTGGCACATACTATGGAAAAGAACAAGTATTCCATCTACATACGCTGTAGGTCTCAGGTGTTGTATAATAACATGTAAACATTGAGAATTCTCGATGAACCTTCAAAATATTTTTGAAATTGCAAGTGTTGTCTTTTTACTTTTTCTTGACTGTTAAATTTTAAATTGTTAAATTTGTTTTTGTTTTTTTAACTGTTAAATTGCATTGCTAGAATAAAAATCAAAATCTGAACTTTGACATTGTACAGTGAAAAATATCTTGGTCAGTACCATCTGATTGCAAACTTATTTTCGATTGACTCATTCCTGTATTTAAATATTGCAGTAAACATGAGTAGGTCACTGAGAGCTTGCAAATCAATCACTTCTAGGTCATGAAAGTAAGACAAATTCCTAATGAATTTTTTTACAACTAATTTTTTTAGATTCATGCAAAGAAAATTGTATCTAGTAGATTTCTAGTGAATATAATGTCAGGTTTTCTACCAAGGTCTTTGGCTGCTTGGCAGAAGCTTTAAATAATATTGTGACATCTTGTTCTAATACTGGGGCTCGAGGATTTTTATCCATTTGAGGCGTTTTCTCTCTTTTCCCTATCTTTAACATTTAGTCCCTTATAAAAAACAGTACTAGCTTCTTATTCTTCCTGTTATCTATCATCAGCTTACTTCATTTGATTTTTATTGTTCCATTACTATTTTAAGAATATTTCTGCCTACATGTAATATCCCCATCTCCGGCTGCTTCATCTCCGGTCGCTCAGATTTGGTAGTATTGCCATAGCTGGGTTGTGAAAGATGTTATTGTGACAGGTTATTGAACCCTTATAAAATAATGTTATGTCTATGTCATCTAAAACTTGATAAACAAAATTTTCTAAGTCCCTTTGAAAATCTGGATGGAAAACTTCTTAATCGGTGAAGGAATTGGTTGCACAAGTTTACCATTGAAAGGGCCAGATGGTGCATTGGAAGTATCATCTACTACTAATTCATATAAACCCATTGTAAATAATTATACTTAATTAGAGAATAGTTTATACAAAGAATAGTACTAAAATAGTTTATAATAAAATAATACTAAAAGAGTTAATACTAAAGAGCAGAACAAATATAATAGCTATTGCAAAAAAGAAACGTAATAAAACATACGTCTACAAGACGGATTGATAAAAATATAACTAAATAACATTCAAATGAGAATGCGAAATAACTCACCACCTTCACCATTGGAAATTCAGAAACTCAACTGGAAGGGAATGGCCATTCGGTAAACATGGGGTTAGGGGAGACATTTCAAATTTTGTATGCATCTTGCTGATGGATGGTGCCGATTAAGGTACAATTCATAAATGATACACTAGGCCAAGTAATACTATTTATTACAGTTTTAAAACTATATAATTTAAAAAATGCGCAGTCACTAAGTTCTGATATTGATTGAATCTTGTGATTATATATTGGGCAAATTATTTATATGAACACTGCTAATTTGTATTTATTACTGTAACTTCCAAACTGTGTAGTAAAAGTACAATTAATTTTAGTACAAACAAATACAAAATTTAATATAAATATTTGGAAATAAATTTCTTTGTTTTAGTGTTACATTGCCGTCCAAAGCCTAAATACACAGCTGGTCATGCTATGAGTTGGGCACTACAATGTGCGAGAGGAGTAGCTTACTTACATAATATGAAACCTAAGGCAATCATTCACAGGTATCTTACATATTCATAATTTAATTCATATACTTTTAATTATGTAAAGGATTAGTCATTTATGAGCGATCACTCCTAATGTAAAAATTATATTCCCTTTATATTTATTATATGTCCCTTTAGGGACATGATTTTAGAATATTATTTTGCACCAGATTATGAGGAAAACGTGTCCTCTTCAGTAGAGTGGTTAACTTAGTATATAAAATATAAACCAATTTTTCTTTCTACTTTTGTATATTTTTAATTTTTAAATATTTTAATTGTTATTCAACAGAAGGTAAACATAATTTTTAAGTGCATTTAAACCTAAGTTAGTACTAAAATTTTGTTTTATAGTGAAACTAAAAATCAGTGATATATAGAACAAATTTTTTTTAACCACTTCCTTCATATGGCATACTAAAATAGGTTTTCTATTCCCGTATAAGTTGTATTATGTTGTAGTTTAACTATTAAATCTATTAAATTTTCATTACAACACATTCACTGGTGGATTAGTGAAATTTTTTATATTCAAAAAGTACCTACTAAAACCTAAAACAAAATTATTTTTACAATGAAATTTTTATATTGAACTCAAAAATCAATATAAACAAAAAATATTTTATACATAAAATTTATGTTTTTATTAAAGTAAATGTATTAATGGAGACCTGTAAAAAATTTCAAGAAAATATAATGATAAACAACAAAGCAATAAACTATTTTCTAAAACATGGAAAAATCGATTTACAACATATTTTTACCTTATGTATGTAATACAGAGTCAATACATGGTGCACTTATGTAATACACTTATGTAATACATGGTGCAGACTCTGTAGATGTATTCTGTAGATGTTTGGACTCTGTAGTTGTATGAGTTTGTACACTTTTTAACACATGTAAATGTAAATATGTAACCTAGAAATATATAAAAAAACTGGAAACTAAAAATATTTACACTATTATGTACAACATTATTTGTGTTCAAACACTTTCTCTTTTTAGCACCTGTGCTTAGTCTCAAGCACATGGGATGAACTCCTTTGTTACAATTTTTCCAACCATAACGAGTTTTCTTCCTTTTGCCTCCAAAACTGGTATTTTGAGCACAACATACTGAACAATTACGCTGTTTATTTTCTGCTAAAAGGTAAAGAGGCTCATCACCAAAACTTGTATGTTGTGCCGGGTGCCGAGCCATTCTTCAGTGTTCGCTTCAATAATTGAAATTTTAAATCTTAGTCTAGAAAGAGGATTATCTGAGTTAATTTTATAAAGAATGTACAGGTTCACAATCATCCTAGAAAAAAATATTAAGCGTCTCTATCTGCTTAAATAACAAAAATATAGCCATATTACGAAACGTCCTTTTAAAAGGACATCAGCGGTTTTCGGCCGAAAAGTCAACGTCCTTTTAAAAGGACGTCAGTGGTGAAAGGGTTAAGTAGGTAGCTCTGTCTTTCCTCAAAAAATATTGTAATATTAACTGGATTTAGTTACATTTTTGTTCTTCTTAGATATGTTATCACTGATGTAATTTATATTTCTCAGCAATGAAATTATCTAGTGAGAACTGCAATGATATACTCTATTGCTAACTATAGCTAAATAATAGTTCCTAAGGAAATAATTCTGAAGTTCGTCGCGTAGGCTTGTAAGATTGTAGGCCGTTCTGCTCATGTTTTAAAATTCAGATATCTGTTTTAAATACTATCGTTTCAATATTTTATAATTTACTTTATATTTTTCTTTATTCATTTCTATTATTTGAAACACATTATGCTTGGATTTATTGATAAATGTTGTTTATAATTCATTTAAAAATTAATACATGTTGTAGTATTATATTTACAATGATCTAATTTTGATTGTCAGAACTACTTGTGTTTTATTGAGCCAAATATAATGTTCATTTTCTTGTTATTCAATTATTGTTACGGTTGATAATCTTTTTCAATTTGGGGTGGTAATCTACATTTATCTTACATTATTTACTAGGTCTTTAAAATATAGTCCAGTAAAATTTGATTTATGAATAAATTCTTTTATGATTATTGATGAATTTTGATTCATAAAGGGTTTATCCGATCAAAGTTTCCATACATTTTTTCCCCCCTGTGGGTTAATATATTTTTTTCACACTCTGTATGGGAAAATATAGAGTACTCTACAAAGAGGTATTCAAAAGAAACTGAACTGATGTTGTGGAAGTTTTGAAAAGATTGCACAACAGTTTGCAGCATCGGAACAGGCCTGATTTGTGGCAGTTGGGTAACTGGTTTTTCACCATGACAACGCCCCTGCTTTTACAACTCTGTCTTTGCGCCAATTATTTACCAAAAATAACGACTTTTTTCCCCCAAATGAAAAGAAACCATTTTGGGGACGTTGCTGAGGTGAAGGAAAAAACTACAGAGAGGTGCTGTCAGGCATCATAGAGGACTACTTTAAAAATGTTTTTAATAATGGAATAAAAGATTGGAGAAGTGTATTGGTGCCAGTGGGAGTTAGGAAAAAAAAATGTTTGTAATTGTTTAAAGTTCTATTTCATTTTGGGTTCTTACAGATATATTTGGTAAAAAAAAAAAAAAATGTAGATTGGCTTTAAAATTATTAAAAATTTTTTTTTACAGATTAAAACAAGGAAAAATACTTAATTTCACATTTTTGACCGCCCTATGAAACAGATTATATATATTTTTTTATATTTACAAACAAATCATATTAATTATTTTAATATATAAGTAGGCCTACTATTTAATTCAAAATAACCTGAATTTCATCAAACAAATAAATTTTACTAAAAAAAGATTTTGAGAAAAATCAACATACCCTATCAAAAATATCTTTTTACTGCTCATAATAATTACCTACATTCAGGACATCAAAAAAATTACTGATATAGACTAAATTTACATATAAACACACAAACAATATTTGACGGTAATAGAAACTGTCCATAAAAACTGTCTATATTTCAAAATGTATTCTGTGTATGAAAAATTTCAAAACACACATCTGGATGCAAGGTTGGGTTTGACATACAAGTTTTACTAAAGTAAATTTTCTCTTTCCGCAGTCCCTTTTTCCAACATACAACACATCTTGTACTTTTTTCTTTCTTAGACAAAAAGTGTCGTCCTTCGAGCCTTTCCTCTGGAGGTCCCTCAGATTTTCTTTTCTTTTGTTGAGAAACTCTCTCTGCTACCAGATCTTGTACTCGGCTGTCCCTAAATTCCTCATGGGTAATGGGTTTCTTGTGATACTGAATTTGTACAGTTTTGTATAATATGTATGAGTTGACTATTGCGACTTCCATAAGCCAAAAGAACATTTTGTGGTACCATTTTTTGGTTCACCTCATAAATTGATATGAGGAAATGAAGTGATCTGACCTGTCAACTGCTCCCATATGTTTTGTATAATCAAGAACAACTTCAGGTTTTGAAATTGGTGGCTTACCTGGCCACTTATTTGGGATCTCGGTCATTGTGTTCTTGTCACCTTTGCTTTTTGTGCTAAGCATTGTAACGACCCATTTGTCTTTCCAACATAAAACAAGAACATTACCTTTCCTGTAGGACTTTACTTCACCTTTTTTCATTTTTTTACATTTTTGTTTTAGACTTTGGCATTCCTGATCTTGTAGTCATTACTGTCTCAGTAATAAACCATTTACTTTTTAGTAATTCTAGGGATAGCTCTGGGCTTGTGTAGTAGCGGTCAGTGTACACATGAAGTCCTGATTTGGATGAAAACTCATTTTGTAAAACTACTGACTCACTCAACACCATAACTATTTGAGTAGTTTTCAGTAAGTTTGTATTGGGGATCAATATGTCTTTCCCAAAATAAGGAATGAAATCATAAATGTAGCCATTACTACAATCATATACTACAAACATTTTCATCCCAAACTTTACAGGTTTTTGAAGGTTGTAAATCCTAAAACTAACATTGCCCTTAAAAGAAATAGTACTTTCATCTATTGCGACAAAATTACTTGGAGAGAAAAAGTTTTGCACATTTTCTTCATGTAATCTACTACGGGCATTATTAGATATTCCTTCATTCTTGCTACAGGAGACTCTGTATGGTTAAAATAAATATTCCATAAAACATTCAAAAATCTGTCTTTGGAAAATACATCACGATAAAAAGGTATTCTCTTTGTCCATTGTGTTGAAAAGAATGTTTCAATACTTGGTAATGGAGTGAGACCCATGTTTATTATGGTACCAATGAAGGCTTTCAGGTCACGTATCAAAATATTGCTCCATTTTTTTATTCTGGCCGTTGATGAATTTGCTTCAGATGGTTTATATTATAAATTGGGATTAGTATGAGTACTGAGCCTAGGTAAGCATGCTACTGTTTTCCAAGCAGAAGTAGGTGCTATCTCTGAATGTATCAAGGAGAATCAAAGAATGAAATACATTGGTAAGAACATTCTGATTTTCAAAGATAGTCAAGCTGCTATTAAGGCACTAAATACGACTAAGGAAAGGCGAAGCAGGTATGGGACTGCATCTCATCATTGATAAAGCTTAGTCAGATGAACACGGTCACTGTGGGCTGGGTTCCTGGCCACTCAGGTATTGATGGTAATGAGAGAGCAGATGAATTAGCCAGGTCAGGCTCTGAATCCCCTTTCGTGGGCCCGGAACCGGTGCTCGGAATCTCTTATGGACATGCCAGGGCAGCGGTTGATACATGGATGCGGGAGGGGATGAACAGGGTCTGGACGAATTCAACCACTAGTAGACTTGCTAAAAGGTTATTTAGACCAAGCAAGAAACATGCGGAACAACTCATCTCTCTCAGAAGGGATAACATGAGGTGGGTGGTTGGGCTCTTGACGAGCCACTGTCACCTCAGAAAACACCTACACAGGATAGGAATTGCTGCAGATAATACTTGCAGGAAATGTGGTTTGGCTGAAGAGTCCGCAGAACACATTCTTTTAGAGTGTGAGGCGTTAGGACGAGCCAGGCTATACTCTCTAGGCCCTCCGGAGAAAGAGATGGAAACCATCCTAGACAACCCTATCGGTAGTATCTGTTCCTTCATAAGGATGACGGGTATTACTGATAGGGTGTAGGAAGGGAATTGGGGCGGCAAAAGACCTTTAGGTCGACGCCGGTGAGGCCTCTGATGGAGGCTATCACAGCCCAGTTAAATAAAAATAGTATGAGTGGGACCGACATCATTGTTTGTTACATCAACCCATTCATCATCACTTACCTGCTTAGATGTAATAGGCCTAGGTATACGCTCACCTGCTGTCTTGTTGTGGGTATTGTTTACACTAGGCACATCAACACTCTGTTCATTTTCATTTTCATCACTGTAATTTTCATCCTCACTTTCGGAAAGATTATGTAAAATCACGTCATCCATATCTACATCATCAAGTTCACTATTAGGTCCAACTGTAGTTGAAAAAGATGCATTCATTATTTCATCGATAAATTGATCAAATCCATGGTCGTCAGGGTTTGCCATTTTTATAACTAGCCTATTTTACACAAAATAAAAATGTATATCATAACCTAAAATATAAATAATACGGCCTAAACAAATCAACAATGAACAGCTATAGCAGTTAAAACGCTGACACAAAACATTTCATAACTGACAGTTGTACTAGAACGAGAAATCACGTTATACACGCTGGGGTAGAACACAAAATGGCGCCTGGATGCTATAACAACCAAATAAAGACCAACGACAGGTGATCGAGAACAAAGACCGTAGTGGGAGTGTCACGTTACACCAATAGGACATTTCCCGGCACTCTATTGGACTTTAAACGAATTAAAAATACCTGCAGAAGTCAAATAGTGTTGAATCGAGATATCCCGTCATACATGTTACCAGTCGAGTTGAGGGTTACGTGAAATCCCGTCATACGCGTGCTAAGGGTTAATATGATTTTTACTAAAATTGTTTTAAGAAGAAATAATTATAGAAGTAGAAATTTAAAGATGGATTATACCCGAAATACTAATTAATAAACTAAAGTTGGAAATATTTTTTCAAGAAAACTTAGGTATTTATAAAAAAAGATTTACACATATATAATACAGTCGAACTTGGATAATTTGGTCTACTATAATTCGAAATCGTCTTTAATTGGAATATTTTGTTTAGTCCCTGGCATTTTGTATAATAAACAATGTTAATAATAGTGGATAATTCAAATTATATTTTGGATAATTCTAACTCTCAAAACAGTACTAGTACAGTATATTTTGTGATGTCAATTCTATTCTATCCTTGCTCAGCTGAGATGATGTGATGATTAAACATTTTCGTTTGAGAGAGATCACAATACACAACTACACAACACACTGTTGTCACAGCAACTTTATTGCAACTGGCTTCTTAAAGGACACTGACGACTGCTGTATAAAAGACACAAAGAAAGCAACACCCGGGTAATTACCGAACAGACATTGCAATGTGTGTTTCGAGCCATCTACAATTTCCTAGAAAAGGAACTTTTATGCTCTGCTGTCCTTTATTCGGAAGTTTCAAGTGACCAATTGACTAATAATTCCGTGTCCGTGTCCGTTTTTGGGAAAGTTCGTTTTTGGGAAAGTCCGTTGTTTAGAAACACTGCAAAGGCCAGAAATGCATGATTCCGGTCGGGGAATACAAAAATGTCTGTTTATTAGAAGTGTCTCTTTAGAGAAGTTTCTCTGTAGTACAGATAAAACATTTTTGTTGTATTTTTGAATTGTGTACTGTAGTACACTTTGTACCCCTTTTTTACAGCTGCTTGTTAGGTTCAAAACTGTCATTTGAACCTAACAGCTAGGAAGTGATTTTCTCCTGTCAGCACACAATTCAACTATTAGGACAAAAATACAACTGCAATGCTGTCTAAAGGATTTTAGTTGTCTACAAAGTTGAATGAATACAGAGATGAATCATTTTACAAGAAACATTCTTAGATCTAAGAAAATTTACTTTGAATTTATATTGCTTATTATAAATTTCAAATTGGTAATTAAGTTGTAAGAAGTATCATTTTTTTAATATTTGAAAGATTGTATTTTTTATTTTTTGAAACATATCTTAATATTAAAACTTATTTGTTTTAATATATTCTTTAAAATAATCAATTATTTTTTAGGGATCTGAAACCACCGAACTTGTTATTAATTAAGGATTGTACAGTATTAAAAATTTGTGACTTTGGAACTGCTTGTGAATGGAAAACTTACATGACTAACAACAAAGGGAGTGCAGCTTGGATGGCACCAGAAGTCTTTGAAGGTAATATATTTATATTATACAGTAAAAATAGCTTATCTTTGATTATTACAAATACTCTTCACTATTGTGGACATTGAGGGCAGACAATCCACAGGCAAGGAATATATCTGATTACTATACCTGATTATAGTATATCAATACTCTGATTGTCAACAGTAATTGCGATAATAAGGCTAATCTTTAGCAAAGCCATTCTCCCTTCTTTGAAGTATTGTGAAGTATTGTGATTTTTAATAGAAACTGTAAAAAAAAGTTACAAAATTAAACAACTTCTAAACAAATTTAAAACAGTCTATTTTATTCCATTTTGTAAGTTCAAAATGTTTACTTTACAGTATATTGGTAGTTAAATTGAGCAAATTTGATAAATATTATTGGCTTGCGTTATGTAAAGACACAAAAAATATGATTTTGTTTTTGCAAACTACTACGCTTGACACAATAGCTGATTTTATTTTTTAGAGATTTTCTAAAAACTAAATGTCGATTATGATATAGTTTTAAATATGTAGTTTAGGCTTTCAGCTATCGATTTGCATATATCACATATATCAGCTGTATTCATAGCTTCTGTCACCTGTGTTTCTTACATTAAAGAGTAATTATTGTTAAAATATTGTAGAACATGATGTTGCCATCATAGAAAGATTGTATTCCTTTACTTTTGCTAGTTTGAAGATTAAGTGATAAAATATCAAAATTGTAAACAAAAATGTGTAAATAATTTTATTACTGATGTTAAAAATTATCATTATTTTTGGGATATGACCATTAACTGCTTATGATATGACCTGCTTTTTCCTTATAATTGTGTTTTACGATTTCATTAAATTTTAAGAAATTACATTCATATTATGTCAGAGTGAATATACATATTGCCAAGGTACTGACTTTTAAAAATTATTTGCTTCAATTGATTTGATTAAATTTCAATTATTTCCAAGAATATTTATATCATGTTAATATGTTTATCTACTAAGACCTCTTAAGGACTTATGTAGTCTGGGATATTACAGTTTATAATAACAATTAGCACTGACATGAAGGTTAACTTAATCTTAATTTGGCTTTTTTTTTGTTTGTCTTAGGCTCAACTTATACAGAAAAGTGTGATGTGTTCAGTTGGGGAGTAATTCTATGGGAAGTTTTAAGCCGTCAGAAGCCATTTAGTGATATTGACCGTGATGGTGGTTTGTCTGCATTTCGTATTATGTGGGCTGTTCACAGTGGAGAAAGACCGGCATTAATAGAAGGATGTCCACGGCCAATTGAATCACTATATAAAAGGTAGATTGAAATATTAATTTTTTATATTATAAAATATGATAGGTTTAATTTAATATATATATATATATATATATATACAGTAGAGTCCCGCAAACTCAGCGTAATGTGGACCGGAAGTGTGCCGAGTTTGTGAAATACCGGGTTATCGGGAATAAGGGCAAAAATAAATTGTAATTAAAACACCAAAGCAGCGGCGATATCAAACGACTTTGTCGATAGCGGTATCCCATTGTCGGCAGTGTAAAAACACCGTGGCACCAAAGCGGCGGCGATATCAAACGACTTTGTTGATAGCGGTATCCCATTGTCGCGACCTAAAAACACCGCGGCACCAAAGCGGCGGCCGGCGATATCAAACGACTTTGTCGATAGCGGTATCCTATTGTCGGCGACGTAAAAACACCGTGGAACCTAAGCGGCGGCGATATCAAACGATTTTGTCGATAGCGGTATCCCATTGTCGGCGGCATAATAAAACCGCGGCATTGGCACCCGTCGATATAGCAGACATACACCTGCAAAAACGTTTGATGGGCCGCTTTTTTTCCACGAATCAATTTAGTATACATTATGGAAAATATAACATTTCTTTTCAGTTTTCTTTGACAGGTACGCACAGTATATACAGTAAATAAAAATGAGCGAGTTACGAAACCGGAAGCGTGTGTTGGTTTCGTTTGAGACGCGGTTAAATGTGTTAAAAAGACTTGATAGAGGGGAATCTGTAAAAAAGCTTTGTGACGAGTTTAACGTGGGAAAAGTACCATCAACGATTCGAGCGATCGAAGTTAATGCCCGCTTTGGGATCAGCCGAACTTTTATGAACATCGCTGTTTTTAGAAATATATATTTTTTCCCGTCGGGGTCGCCGAGTAATCCGGACTGCCGGGTTATCGAGTGCCGAGTTTGTGAGACTACTGTATATATATATATATATATATATATATATATATATATATTGTACCATTCAAAAGGGAAAATTAACCAAGTTTAGAAGATCGTACTGGGCTCAGAAAGAATGGTCATGTCAAGTAAAAAAAAAAAATCTTAAATTAGTTCACTCGTTGACCTTACCTTCTTTTGAAAACTGATGGTACCTGAGTTAACTATTTACACGAAAGAAATACAGATTAACGTATAACAGATTGGTTTATTGTGAAAACAATTTGAAATGAGTGAAAATCAGATATATATATATATATATATATATATATATATATATATATATATATATATATATATATATAGTCTATATGTATTTATATAAAAAAGTTGATACACCCTTAATGAAAAAGTTACACTAATACACCCTAAAAGAAAATTTTACAAATAATTAAACAAACCCACCCCAAAAGCAAAAAAAATAAAATTTAGTAAACCCTCCCTTTTATTCAAAATTACAAATATTTTCATTAAACAATAATAATTATAACAAATATTTTAACCCTCCAACCGGCACGGCGACCTACAGTAGGTCGCCCACGTGCTCCCAAGTGATTTCACCAACTCTTAATCACGTATTTTGCCATTCAACGTTACGCCCACTTAAAATTGTCCCATTGCAATAAATAAAATACCGTTGGAAAGCTAATGTTCCGTAGATGCATATCATGCAAAAAAATTACCACAAAACGTTATAAATAATATTCCAAAAATTGGTGAAGTTCGAGTATTTTTGATGCGTAAAATCGTAATTTTCAACTCTGCGGCTTTTCGTATAGCGCGGCTCCATTTTTCCTGATATGATTACAACTATATTTTTCTGTCATTTAAGTCAACTAAAACACTGTTGTATAGATCACATGTTTCTCTTTCTAACCATAGATTACAAATTGTTCTGCGTCTAACAGATCCAGAGATATTCGTACTTGAACATAGAACAAACCTGACAACAAGAAATTCATTTAGCATTTGATGCGCTTTACAAAAAGACGAAGTTGATATCTCTCTGTTTTTAAAATTATTTTTCTTTTTACTCTATGTTGTAGGGGAAATTCCATTCTATAAGTTGGTACCACTTGAGTTTAGGAATTGCTTACTAACAATTTGTTGTTTTGAAGTCCAAACGTAGTAAATGTCTGACGTGAACACTATAATATTTGGCGTGGCAAATATTGGTTTTGGGATTAGATTTTTGTTATTTTGAAGGTTTGTGTATACAAATTGTATATAAATTGTGTATACAAGTTACAATATATGTGTTTTTATTTCTAAAGTTTGTTTTTGAGTGAATTTCGAGTGTGTATATGGAATAACCTATAAATAACAATGGTTAGTTTAGGCTATAAGCATATTTTCTTATATTTAGTGTTTTATATAAGTATACAAGTGAATATGTGTGTTATTCTTTGTAAAGTATATTGTATTAGTAAAATCTAATGCTTTTGTTTTAGGCCTAGCTTTAGAAAAATACTAATTATGCCTAAAAGTTTGACATGTCACCCTAACCTTCAAGCGCCAGAATACAAATTTTTGAAAAATCGTCATTTTTATTTAGAATATGTAACGTATTATTATTTTTTTCCCCTAAATATATTCACAAATATATTAGAAATCTCAAGTAACGGTGAAAAAAAATGCAAAAAATGTATTAGTATGTTTTTGATCACCATTTCTGTGAAATTTCCGCTTCGTTACTCTTAGATTTTTTGGTATTTGACCAAAAAACTCCAAATGTGATACATGTAACTTTTTTTGCACTACACAACTAAATTCTATGCACTTTTCTGGACATAATGATATATAGAAGTTCTATATAAAATATATTTTACTATTTTTTATGTTTTTTGGAAAAAATAAAGAGAAAATTCAGTTTTTTCGTATATAATTTTTTTAATTTTTAAAATGTAACATTTTTTTCCTTTTTTTTTTCTAAATATATTCAAAAATATTACACAAAACTTTTGTATATCTTAGAAAAAGGTAGTAGGCTATTGATTTAGGGTGATACAGATTTTTCTGAAAAAAAGTTAATATCATTTTTGACATCTAACATACTTACTCCAAAACCGTTTCAAAAAAATTTTTTTTTATTACATAGATGAATTCTATGCATCTTCCTGAGAAAAATGATGTCTTATAAGTTAGGTTTTGTATACAAATAATATATTTTATTAATTTTTAAACAAACGAAGAATTTTCAAGACAATTAACATTGCCGGTTGGAGGGTTAAGAGTGACAAAATTACAAAAGGTTGCCCTTAAGACTAACTTATTATAAAGAGTGTAAAAAAAAAAATTGATTATATGTACATCATAGTTACGTTGGCCAACATTAAAAAAAAGAACAAATTTATTAAGAAAATTATGTAAAAAAAAATTTATAAGTTATTGACGTCAATTTTTAGAAATTTAGAAAATTAACCCCTTTGGGGTCGTGGGGCCGAAAGTCGCTAGCATATCCCATCCTATAATATATTTTGTTTTCTATTAATTATTTATTTTTATTATTTTTTTTATATTAAAGCCTAAAACATTTTTTTAAAAAAGAAGAAAATTGACAATTAAACTCCTTAACCAAATTAGGTGAGTTCAAGTTCCTTTTGGTTTTTCACTTTCACATTTCGTGGAATCTTGTAAAGTTTTTATTTTTATTTTTGGCTGGAGACTTAGTTGAAATTCTCTTGACTTGAAACTTGAACTTGAACCAGCTTGAGCTAAGAAATATACAGGTTTGAATTAGTAAATTGAACAAGACTTCTTTCAAGTTTAAACACTGCTGTCCTCGCTTTATAATGTAATATATTTCTCTATAACTAAGCTTGATGAGCTAAAACTGTAATTTTTAGGTATTTCATTGAAAATAAGAAAGATATATATTTTAAATAACTCAATTACAGATTTCACTTTTACAATGACTGCAATTTAAATGAACTGATATTTGTTTGAAAACGGCTGTTTGAATTTATAAGCTTATGATCTACTCACATTCTAAAATTTATTTCTAATTAAAAGCATATTTAAGTTTTTACATTGATTAAGACAATACATATTTTAATATAGTCAACTCAGTAAATGGAAAGAGTAATTTTTCTTTACCTGGTTCAAAAGAAGATGTCAGGAATTGTCCAAAAATAATGCGGCATTATCACAAACAATGAAGTTGTATTTCGTTTAAATTTTGAAACACTGTATTCATTTTAATGAAACACTTTAACCCTGTAACCGGTGAATGTTAAACGTTTTGTAAAAGTTTTGTTTTCTTAAAAAATTAATAAAAAATATTATTTTTATACAAAATCAAACTTATAAGACATCATTTTTCTCAGAAAGATGCATAGAATTCATCTATGTAATAAAAAATTTTTTTTTTTGAAACGGTTTTAGAGTAAGTATGTTAGATGTCAAAATATGAAGTTAACATTTTTCAGAAAAACCTGTATCATCCAAAATCAATAGCTTACCATCTTTTTCCAAGATATACAAAAGATTTGTGTAGTATTTGTGAATATATTTAGAAAAAGAAAAAAAAATTGTTACATATTCAAAATTAAAAAAAAATTTTACGAAAAAAGGTAAAAAGATCATTTTTTTTTTTTCAAAAATTTACCAAAAATAGTAATATATATTTTATACAAAACTTCTATATATCATTATATTCAGAAAGGTGCATAGAATTTAGGTGTGTAGTGAAAAAAAAAATGTTAGATGTAAAACATTTGGAGTTTTTTGGTCAAATACCAAAAAATCGGAGAGTAACGGAGAGAAGATTTTCACAGAAATGGTAATGTACACCATACAAATAGATTTTTTGGAATTTTTTCAACGATTACTAGAGATTTGTAATATATTTGTGAATATATTTAGAAAAAAAAATTGTTACATTTTCAAAATAAAAATAAATTTTACGAAAAAGGTAAAATTGTCATTTTTTTTTTTTCAAAAATTTACCAAAAATAGTAATAGGCCCTATATATTTTATACACAACTTCTATATACTATTATATTCAGAAAGGTGCATAGAATTTAGTTGTGTTGTGAAAAAAAAATTAGATGGTAACATTTTGGAATTATTATGTATCGAATCAACAAATTTACCCTGTAACCCAGGCAAAATTCCACAGAAATAGGTATATAAACCATATAAATTTTTTTTTATAATTGTTTAAAAATATACAAAAGTTTTGCAATATAGTTGTGAATAAATGTTGTTAAAAGTCTAAATCAATTTATACAATTTTTATAAGGAAATATCTATGTTTATATAAAAAGTGGCAAGACAAGGTTAGGTCATTTTTCAAAGATTCTTACATACAACATGTAAATGATAAATTCATACATACAACATGTAAATGATAATAAAAAACCAAATATATGAATAATATAATGTAATAAAATGAAATAAAATAAATTTTGTGTACTTACGTTTACAATGGCATTCAGATGTACTCTAGCACTGCAGCTGTCTGGAAAACATCACGAGCCAACATTACCGGAAGAAAGGCTTGCCGTTTTAGGCCTTATTTGCTTACACCTCCAGTAATGTCTGAGGTTTGTGAAACATTTCTGGTGTACACCGATGTTACACCCTGGACACCAGAAATAAGACCTTATGTCACCAACTTTATTCCCACAACACACTGCACAAACTTTTTTACCACCTTTTGGCAGTTTTGTTAGTAGGGGTAAAGTTGCGAAGCTAGTCGCTGTTGGTGAAGATGGTCCGTGTTGTAACTGCGTAACAGACAGGCCAGGAGCAGGAGCGTCTAAATCCGGTGCGTAACACAGACTGTCAACTATATCAACAATGAAAGAATGCCGGTTTTTAGCGTTTGGATTCTGTGCCTTGTACAGAGTCCAAGCGTTGAAAATGGCCATGTCGACAAAGTTATAGACTATCTTACGCCAGTATTTCCTACAGGTCCGAGAACAAGTGACATGGTAGATACTCTTGTCCTTATTGTCAATCTCACCCATAAAGCTGTTGTACTGATGTATAACAAACAGTCTGGCTTTGGTACCATCCCATCTGTTACGTACATCAATGTTAGCAGCATGATAACCTGTGGTAAGTAGTAACACAAGTTTCCTACTTTTCTTCTCCTTGTATTTCAGGAGAAGTGTTTCATCTCTCCTGAAATACAGGGATTCACCAGCAGATAGTTCAGCTGCTACCATTTCTTTTGGTAACTGCTTGCTTATTTTGTTTATCGTGCCTGTCAAATAGGTCCCGGATCTTCGATGGATGATAAATGAAACATTGACATAATCAGTTCAAAGCGTTTGAGAGTCATCTGTTTGGAAAAAAAAGGTATAGATTGCGATTCCGAACTTGACCAATAATCTTCAAGATTTTTCCTTGGTGTAAGCCGCATGTTGATCAACATTCCTCAGAATTTCTTCATCTCAGTTACAGTTACGTCAACCCACTCATTAATTCTAGAATATGGTCTTAAATTACCAGAATCTTGCCGTTGACGTAACACTGCTTGTGTGTACTTATTAGTCTGTTTGACCATAAGAACCCACATAGCATTTGATATAAAGAGATAAAGAAATGACAATGGATTTGTACTACACGGAACATTTCGAGGCCCTACATTTTCTACTGAAAATTTAGACGCTATTTCCTTCTTCTGTTCTGGAAGACATACTGTTACCCACGGAACCACAGGTGTTTGTGTTTTTGTGAGTTTACGTTTTTTTGTCAGTGTTGTACGACGAGCAGGTGTAGCGTGTGATGGTCCAGGAAGACCAATATCAATTTGTTCTTGTGTAGGTGGTGGTAAAACAATTTCTGGCTGATCAAAGCCAAATAAGCCTAATTGGTCAGCTAAGTCTCCCACACCAGTAACTTGGGCGACATCATCCTCAAACGACATGTCATGAACTGAGGTTTCTGAACTTTCATCAGATTCACTGCCTCCAGGGAAGTCTTCCCCTGCAGACAGATCGTCTTCAAAAGTATGAGTCCTCATTTCATGGTTTGCCCTTGGAGGAGAACTTGGCATGTCATCGAAATGACCTTCGAGGTCTGACAACTCGGGGTCAGCAAGAAGATTGTCCAAATTGTCAGACTTGGCTAAATTTCTGAATGCCATTATTTTAAATGTTAGTTATTTATAAATTTTCACATATATGCATGCCTAGAAAAAACACCAATAATATAAAAAAATCACTGACACATTTATCACTTATAAAATACCTAGCCTAGTCTAACAAACACATGGCTTATAAAAGTCAGGGCTAGGCCTATAAAATAAAACCTATAATAAATACACTATGGCAACCCAAGACTTTTATTTCAACTTATATAAACAAAATATTAGATCTCACTTCACAGATCATGTACTTTTGCAAGATAGGCCTTACAATATAAATGATTCTAGAATTAGGCCTAGGCCTATAAAAATATAACATATAATATGAAAAATCAATCAAAATAATACACTATAGCAACCCTACACTTTATTTTAATTGTGTAGATCAAAATAAAACAAAATATAATTGAGCCTAATAAAACCTAACTTCACAGACCATGTGTTTCAAGACTAGAATTCAATAATAACACTGATAATATGAAAATCCACTAAAAAAAAAAAAAAAAAAAACAATTCACAAACATTAACACATTTATTATACTTTGTATAAACAAAATATAATTAAAAAACCGGTTCAAAAGACTATATATTCACAATTATACCAAACAACATCTACTTACAACGATTCAACAGGTCATTCGGCTTGGTAATGAATATGGCCAATCTAAGGGAAAGAACTCGGTTTTTCTAAATTATACAGCCTTCGTAATATTCATTCTACAGGTTTGTATGAAACACAAAATTAAACATTGAAACCTTCTCTTTACAGTTATACCAAATACGTCAAGATTGTAAAAAAATGAAGATCGGATTCTTCAAGACTGTCTAGACACCGAATATCGCAAACCAGTCTGAAAGTTCAGAGGATCATTTCGTAGAATGGACATAACTCATAACCTATATAACTTAGGATAATTTCGACTTCATAGTTCGAAAGAGAAAAAAAAAAAACTATATAATATTGTTAACTTGTAACATTTGGACAAGTTTTATCATTTCGTAAAATTATGTGAACATAGAGAACAGATTTGTCTACATATTCCCAGTCACGCCGCGATCTAGCGAAAAAGTCAGCGACTTTATCAAGTTCTAGAAAATAGAGTTTTCGTGTGATAGATTTTGCTAAACTTGGTTATGAAAGATTGGACCATTACCTTTACAATGGTATATTATACATTTTGATAAAATAATATCTACTAGGATTTTTATAGTAGATGTTGAATTGCAAAAATTGTAATTTTTAGCGTGTAAAATAGCGTTAAGATTCTTGATTTTGTTTAATTTTTATATAATAAAAAACTATATTTCGTGGAAACATTTGAAAAGCACGGATTGGAAGAGAAAGATGCGATCTATCGAGCAGTGTTATGTTATCTGTTTGACAGAAATTTCGAATTGGGAATATTACACAAACATGACATTTGTTTTGTTTAAAACTTGTTAGCGCAAATCTTTGACGTTATGTATCAAATGTATGCAAACCTTAGCAATTTTTGGAATATTATTTATAACATTATGTGGTATTTTTTTGCATGATTATGCATCTACGGAACATTAGCTTTCCAATGGTATTTTATTTATTGCGATTGGACGATTCTAAGTGGGTGTAATGTTGAATTGCAAAATACGTGTTTTAGAGTCGGTGAATTAAACCATGCATCTACACTCGACCTAAGAGTAGGTCGAGTGACGGTTCTAGGGTTAACTAAACATTTTTTGAAAATGAGCAAAGGAAGCACGAGGCAACTTTAAAATTTTTATAAGCATTGCCTAATTTACACTACTATACGACAAGACTAGACCGAGTATCTTTTTAATTGTGTTTTCGGTACAGTTATTAGCCTGCGGCGAGAGATTAAAACATCGTATCATACTGCTTCAGGCTCACCGCCAGGGTACAGCTCCTCCCGGCTGTTAAATAGTTAGGCAATTTATTTTGAAATGCTACAGCTCTCCCCAGCCGAAACATGGAGTCGGGGTGGCCCCCAAGGAGAAAGAGCTTGAGAGAGTGACATCGGTGTACATGACCTGACCGCTGGTACTTCATTATACTAACATGCTAAAATGAACCCACAAACTGGACACAATACCATCACCAAAAATAATCTTTACACAAAAACACACATATACTTGCAAACAAAATAACAGAAGGCATGGACTCGCTGTGTCCCTTAATTCAATGCACAATGGCATACTTGATTTTTCATCAAGAAATCAAATTCAGAAAGTGATCAGTTCTCTGAACTGACTAGACAAAGTAAGAACATGATTTTTCATGTCTTAATTACGGTTAAAGTTGGATATTTATTTATTGGTTTATTTACCTAGCGCTAGGTTTTTTGAAGAGGGAAAGTGGAGATGGCCAGTCTCGCTGTTCCCTATGTCAAGTCCGGTTGGCTTCTATTCACAAGCGAAGCAATATGTGTCCAAATGACACTAACATCTTTTGAGTGCTGTGCAAGAAATCCTTCATGTGCGATAAAAGCATTGAGTGCTGTCGACTGAAGCTTGATTGAGACGAGAGAAATGAGTTGTTGGGTCTAAAGGTGCTAGGTGCGGTTTTAACTGTTCCACGTGAGCCTTTTTTACAAAGTCGTTAGAGTTCTAGAAAGATAGTGTTACAGTGACAGGAGTTAAGTGAAAGGGCCAGACCACCTGGCCATCAGTTTAGCAGCCCTTTTATCCGCCCCAGAACTTAGATTGTGCTTCTTACACCACACTAGATCGCCATTCTTGAAGACATGGGGGTCTACGACTTTGGTTGTAGACTCGCTCAGATTTTTGATGTACTCTAAAGATGTTGTTTTTGACATTTAGCCAGATGTCGCATGGGTTAGAGTTATCCCTTGGAAGAAGATCCTGAATGTTCCAGGTTAGACTGAGCGGGATATTTGGGGTAAATTTAAAGAGGATTTTAAAGGGAGATGTTTTTAAAGTCTTGTGGTTAGCGAAATTAAAGGCCAATTGAAGCCATGAAAGTGAATTGTCCCAGGAAGTCTGACTATTGTATGGAATGGTAGGCAATAAGGGCAGTTTTGAAGTTTCTGTTTAATCGTTCCGGGTTGTTTGGTTGAGGATGATATGGAGATAAGGTTGCATGTTTATTCCACGAGAGAAACAGTAATTGCGGAACGAGTGTGATGTAAAAGAAGTGGCATTGTCAGAGATGATGATTTTGGGGAATCCGAAATTTTGGAAAATTTGGCTTATAGCCTTAATGGTGTTGAAGGAAGTTGAATCTCTGACAGGACATAACCAGATGAATTTGGATAATTGGTCTACAGCGACCAATATCATGGCATTGCCTCTACTTGTACGTGGTAACTTACCAACATAATATATGTGGATTTTCTCCATAGGCCGGGTCGGGACGATAGATGATAAATGACACAATCTGCAGTTTTGGGCAGGTTACAGCTTCACAGCGCACGTGTTACAGCTTTGATCCTTTCTAGTGACGTCTTTGACAAGGGTAGGCCAATAGAAAAATTCTTTCACTTTAAATTTAGTTTTCAAAGTTCCCAAATGTCCTCCTACGGGAGAATCGTGATAATGGTCGATCACTAGATCAACTAATGATCGAGGTACATAGATTTTGATGGGGACATCTTGTTGATTTTTGAAACAGAGGGTTTCTTTATTTAAACAGTAACGGCTAGAAACTACTCCAGCCTCCAGATTTGAAATAATGGGTTTTAGGATAACTTGAGCGCTAATGTCTTGGAAAGCCAGTGGGAAATTGGTAACAAGGCTATTGCAGGCTATGTTCATGTCTGAAGGACGGTCTGTTTCTATTGAGGTCTTTTCCATATCCTTGAAAGAGAATCGGCAATCACGTTTTGCGTTCCGCGAATGTGTGCCACTTGAAATTTCAGGGAAGTCAACTTGGCAATCCAACGTCCCAGTTTGCCTAACTGTCGAGGACGCGCCAGTAGCCAAGAAAGGGCTTGATTATCCGTTTCTAGAAGACACTCGCGATGCTCGAGATATTGACGAAATTTTTCCACTCCAAAGACTATGGCCAGACAGTCTGACTCATGCGCTGAAGAGGCTTTGTGTTCTGCTGGAGTGAGAGTACGTTAAGCATAAGCTATGGGTTGACGTGATCTGTCAATTTCCTGGAGTAGAACTGCTCCTATGGCGCAAGAGCTTGCGTCCGTCTAAAGGACAACAGGCTTGTCGAAATTTGCCATACGAAGTACGGGAGGTTGCGCCATAGCATTGCGCAGATATTGAAAGGCTTGATCTTGGTCATTTGTCCAAGTGTATTTTTGTTCCTTCTGAGCAGATTTAAGGGTGCAGCGTGCTCGGCAAAATTTGGAGAAGAAATTGACCATTCCTAAAAAGCGTGACACTGCTTTAGGATTGGTGGGACGACGAAAATTTCTGATAGCCTTGGTCTTTTCAGGGTCAATTTGCACGCCTCTCGCTGAAACCAAGTGACCAAGGAAACTGATCTCCACAGCGAAACAAACCTTTTCGGGGTTAACTGTCAGCTTCGCTCGTCGCAAACGAGAGAGTACTTCACTATGATGTTGAACGTGCTCTTCCCAGGTTTGTGAGTAGATGAATAAGTCATCAAGGTACGTAAAAACGAACTTGAATTTAATATCTGAGAATACTTGGTCTAGAAGTCTTGTTAAAACTTGGGCACGGATATAACACTATTAACCGTATCCAATCAAAATTGTAAAGAAACTAAACACTGCAGAGCACGATTTGGTAATGATGTATTCCGGTCGCTAGCACGTGACAGACTACTCGCCGGCTTAGACAATATACAAGGTCACTGGTCACTGTCGCGCCATGTGGAGGTAAGGGGATGGTGGCGTGGAGGTCATTGCTCCTCCACTTTCTATTCCTGGCGCATCAACAACCCGCCCTACTACCTCAAGGCGACACTAGTGATCAGGAGATCAATTTTTTATCAACATTAAATTTTTTATTTTTCATTCCGGATCGATCCGGACATCCGGTTGAACGAGGTCCGGATAAACGAGGTAGTACTGTAATTATGAATGTGGCTAAATAAATTTAAACAGTTTCAAACCATATCGGTTTGAAAGTTTTTATAAAAAAATTATATTTGAATTTAAAAAAGTTTTGACTGAAACCTTTTGAGGGCTGCTATTTGCCGAATGGTTGTATATGCTGCTCCACCCAATGTAATTATTAAAAAATAATTAATTTTTACAATATTTTTTATTCATTTATTTTTAAAATTTTTAATATTATTTATTTTTTTAAATTTACCTAATAATGATTTATCTAAATCTATACAAGTTATATGATTTTGATTTATAGTAATTATAGTTTAACAAATTAAAGATTTTTGTGTTAATTTTTAAGAACTCTTTGATTAAATATGTTAGTAGTAGCTCGTACAGTTTTGATCAGGCGAGATTAATTGGTCCACAACTTGCACCAGATATACAGAACTTGGTCTTGTTTAACAGAAAATACAGAACTTGGTCTTGTTTAACAGAAAATACAGAACTTATTCTTAAACAAGGTATTTTTTCTTGAAAACAAGATTTATTTTACTCACAAGATTTATGTTCAAGTTACTTTAGTAATATAATGAAGTTATAAAATGATAATACAGGGTGTTTCAAAAAGGACTTTACAACTTGGAAAATTTATATAAAATTATTCCAAAAAGGTACAGTGCTCGTTTTAGTGTTGTTTTACAGGGAAACACATCAAGTTTTGACTCGCGTAGTTCGCTAGTGCCTAATCGCGCCGAACAAGCGCTAGCAGCAGTTACGTTAAAGATGGCTGCCTTCACTGTACCTGAGCGTCCTAGCTGTGTGTTTTGGTTTGAAGAATCGAAGTCAGCGACAACATTTCAGCATAATTTTTGTACCAAGTATGCTAAAGATCCTCCTAATAGGCCTACAATTTTTGAGTGGTATAGATGTTTTGTAGAAACAGGGTGGTCAGTGAAACATAAGAAATCCTCAGGTCGTCCAAGCACATCTGACGAAGTCGTTGAGCAAGTGAGACAAAGTTTTGTCAACAGCCCTACGAAATCGATCCGGCATGCATCTCGTGTGTTGCAAGTCCTACATACGACGGTTTGGCGTGTGTTGAGAAAAGTTTGCATTTGAAACCGTAGCGATATTCGCTTTTACAAGCAATTAAAGACACTGATAAGATTGCCCGTAAGAACTTCTGTGTGGATATGTTAAATCAAGTGGTTGATGATGAACATTTCTTGTACAACATAATCTTTTCTGACGAGTCAACTTTTCACTAAGTGGCAAGGTTAATACACAAAACTGTAGGATTTGGGGCAGTGAAAATTCACATGAAACATTGCAACATGTTTGTGATAGCCCTAAAGTGAACGTTTTTTGTGCGTTGAGCAAGAGGAAAATGTACTGCCCCTTTTTTTTCAATGAGAGAATCATCAACGGGATAGTGTACCTTGATATGTTGCAACAATTTTTGATACCACAGATCGATGAGGATGACCGAGAACGAAAGGTTTACTTCATGGTAGATGGCCCACGACCACACTATCTGTCTGACTTCCGGGATTTTCTCAATGACTACTTTCCACGTCAATGGATTGGCTGTGCTGTGCCAATTGCATGACCCCCCTGTTCCCTAGACCGGACACCACTAGACTTTTTCTTCTGGGGTTTCATAAAAGATATGGTGTACGTACCTCCTTTGCCGGCAACTCTACCTGAACTTAGAGCAAGAATTTACGCTGCCGCTGAGCAAGTTACATCTGAAATGCCAGTACGAGTCTGGGAAGAAATCGACTACCGATGGGATGTCTGCAGGATATCCAACGGAAGCCACATGGAACATCTTTAGTTTAAGGTAAAAAACTTGTGTTTTCCTTTAAAACAACACCAAAACCAGCTCTGTGCCTTGTTTCATTAAATTTATATGAATTTTCAAAGTTGTAAAGCCCTTTTTGAAACATCCTGTATATCAAACTAGTTAAGCAGAATTAATTTTGAAATCAATTCATTTATCAACTCACAAATACAATATTAAAGAATGAATTGAAATTGATTTTAATTTAAAATTTAGTTTTCATAATTAAGAATGAAATGAAAAATGAAAATTTATTTATTTGACCCTCTTTTATACATAATTTTAACAGGAAAAATTTTACAATCTTATATGCTTAATAATAAAATAGACAACTGTTCACATTATAAAATGTAATACATATAAAATAAAATTCATAATAACATAATAAACAATAATATTAATAATAATAACAAAAAATACTTCCTGCTGTATTACAAGATAATAGCAAAGGGTCACTTCATCCCGAGGTTAAAACCTGTTTGGGATGAAATACTCTATACATTTCTAACATTATAGCTCGATGGGAGAAAAACAATGTGACCGACCAGTCCAACCTACATATACACACACAAATTACATTTAGAAAACTAGGATTTGGGTTCTATGACAAACCAATTCAGATCAACATAAAACACTAAAAAAATAGAAATACAATAATAAAACTATAAACACACATACACACACACACACACACACACACACACACACACACACACACACACACACACACACACACACACACACACACACACACACACACACACACACACACACACACACACATACACACACACATACACACACACACTAGCACGCACACACACACACACACATATATACACATACATACATATATATATATATATCCATATACACATACACACATACATACATATACATACACACTAACATACATATATATATATATATATATATATATATATATATATATATATATATATATATATATATATATTTATATATATATACATACACACACATACACACATACACACATATACATACACATACATACATATGCACATATACACATACATATGCATAATTCACACACACACTTCTACCATTCATATTACCGGTGAAGAAGAGAGCTTTCAAGAATAAAATACAGTCACTTACTACCAGTTTATTTTCCCTCACTGGTTACTGATAAAAAACATATAGACCTGCTCCTGTTCTAATAAATATTGTTTCACGAATCTACAGAACTCGATTTTATTTGTACACGTTTTAATTTTTAAAGGCATCAGATTAAAAAATTTTGGAGCAAGATATAAGTAAAATTTTTTAAAAATTGTTAAATTTGGTTTTGGAAAAACTACGTTTAAGTCATTCCGTAAAGTCCTCCCTCCACCCCCTGTTGTATAATTCCCTCCGCTTCTATTGTAGAATAATCTTAACACTTTAAATATATATAAATTTCTAACCGGTAAAATTTTTGAAGATTTTGAATAATGGAGCTGCGTGTTCCAATTTAGTTTTATTTGCCATAATTCGAATAAAATGCTTCTGAAGTACAATGACTGGTTTTAAAACACTGTAGTACGCACCTCCCCAAACTTCAATACCATATTCTAACTTTGAGCCAATTAAAGCATGGTATATTGATTTTAATAATTTCAATTTAGTCACCGACCTTAACATGTAAAAAAACCTAATATATTTAATCAATTTCAGTTTGGTATTATTAATATGCTTTTTCCAGGAGAGTCTGGAATCCATGAATAATCCCAAATATTTAATGTTGTCTACTTGTTCTATTTCTAGGCAATCGCACGTTCCGCTTTCTTTACAGTTGATGCTATGATATTTTATGTTTGTTGAGAAATAGGTCTTACGAGCAACATTATATATTATATATTTGGTCTTAGGGCTCATTACCATATAGCTCTTGGTAAACCACCATCGCAAAACATTTACGTCATCTTGCATATCTTTTCTCAACTGTTCCAATGAATCCGCCTTGTAAAAAAGTGCAGTGTCATCAAATACACTGCACTTTAGAATTGTTTCACCATGTGACTTTTACTCAAGGTTCATCAGGATTTTTCCATATTGATTCTTGCAAAAAACTGCGATCTTGAGAACAAAAATTTTTCGGATATTGGTATTTCGTAAAATAATTTCTTCACATTTATGAAAATTCTTAGTTTTACAGAAATAATGATTTTAGTTCTAGAAAGGTTACTCTTGATTTACAGCATTATTAATTTGAGTTGTACCTGGTAGAATCAGAGCGAGTTGCCTCTGAAAAAAAAGAGAGAGAAAGAGTCATCGGCAAGGTTTTCGATGATTTTTTTCTTCTTACCATTAGAGGTGTAGAGTATTGTAATTTGGTTCACTTAAAAAAAAAAATCATATTTCACTAGACCACTTCTAAAACATTTAGAATAATTTCAAATTTTAAAGCATTTACAATGATATTTGACCTTTCAACCTTAGTATGTGCAAGCGGTAGTCAATCTCAGACTCTATGTCCTAAGATAAAAAAGACAGTTTTTTTTCCCTCTATCGCTAAACTTTATCAAGGTATCAAGGTCAGAGTATTTGTGCAAGGTGCTGCGGTCTGCTAACGTACATTTGAACTACTATGCAAGTTTTATTTATGATGATTAAAGAGGATGTTACACTGTATATATTTATTGATTTAAAACAAAATACAATTCAGGTTATGCATACAACCATTTTGTAAAAAAAAAAAAAAAAATGGTTTGCACTATAATTCCATTTATTTTACCAATTATATATATATATATATATATATATATATATATATATATATATATATTTGGGTTGAATTTTAGATCTTTGACTTTCTAAGATGGTATCTATAGTTTATTATTACTTTTTAGACTTTTGTCTACTTAATCTTCATTTTAAAGAAATTAGTGATATATAATTATTATATATATATATATATATATATATATATATACTTTTGTTTCACCAGGACTTTATTTTTGTGGATGTATGTGTTAAAAAGTTATAGTAATGTTAGTACAGTATATAGTTTATTTTAGATTACTGTATTTAGGTTTTTAAGCTATTTAATCCATATAGTATTTGACACTATAGCTTAACTTGTACATTGCTGAAGATTTACATTCACATCAAAATCAGTTCAAAATTTGTTCATTTGTTGTTTAGTTTAATAATTCTTAGGTTACTGTTTATTATTTTTTCTAGATGTTGGGACAAAGACCCTAATGTGCGTCCATCTATGAATGAAGTGGTCCGAGTAATGACACAGCTGATCACATTCTTTAGTGGATATGAAGAACCTGTGCTGTTTGATGAAGACAGTTCTTCAACAGGTATGCAAATCCCCAGTTACTCTCAAAACAATATTAATGTTTTATACAAATGTTACGTGTTAAGAAATATTTTATATTTTAAAGTTAGCTGTATTTCTTAGGAATCAAACTACCATCAGTTCTGTTTTGGCAATTGTATGTAGGGCTAATGTTTATATCTCATGTTTTGAGGTTTGTTGCCTACTAGTTCAATAAGTAATCATTTTAGCTCATTACGAGGGGGGGACCCAAAAGTAACAGAAATCGGGCTGGTGAGGAGAGGGAGTGGGTGTGGCCGGACGGCTGGAGAGGCAGTCTCGAGTCACATTGCTACATGTCAGTGTGCAACGTTTGTTCACTGTGAGTGGATCTGTTCGTTCGTGAGAACCTTTTTTGTGAAAGAACTTTTTCCGTTTCGAAGAAAACATAAAATGGCTGACTGCCGGAAGTAACGTGTGGCTGTGAAATTTTGTTTCCTGTTGGGGAAAACGCCCGCGGAAACTCTTGTAATGCTTAAAACAGCTTATGGGGAAGCTAATTTAAGTAAAACATGTGTCTACAAGTGGTTTCAGCGTTTTAAAAATGGAGAAATGTCGACTCAAGACCAGCCTTGTTCTGGACGCCCTTCAATGTCAAGAACTGACAACGTTGAGAAAATCAACACTGGTTCTTGAAGACCGTCGTCGAACCATTGATCAATTTGTTGCGATGTCTGGGTTGACTTGGAATTCAATCTAGAGAATTTTATTGGATGATTTGTGCATGAGAAGAGTTGGCAGCCAAACTTGTTCCACGCCTTCTCACAGAGGAGCAAAGGGAGCGCCGACTTCATGCCTGTTTCGACCTGCAAAATCAGCTGCAAGAGGACCCAGAATTTTTTCATAATAGCACCCATCAACTGGTGATGAATCATGATGTTATGGGATATGATCCTGAAACAAAACAGCAATCAAGCCAGTGGAAGACAGCTCAGTTTTCATCCAAAAAAATGACACATGGTGAAGTCAAACATCAAGACAATGCTCATTTGTTTCATTGATTGCTGAGGTGTTGTGCATTCAGAATTCATTCCTCCGGGCCAAACAGTTAACCGACATTTCTACTTGGAGGTTTGAAGAGACTGAGGGAGAACATTTGAAGAAAAATGGCGGATTTGTGGCATACAGGGGATTGGTTCTTCCATCATGACAACGCACCTGTCCACACCGCCCTGTCTGTGAAGCAGTTTTTGATGAAAAACAGTATGACACCGATTGCTCCCCCCCTACTATTCACCGGGTCTTGCTCCCTGCGACTTTTTTTTGTTCCCCCGACTCAAAAGGGATATGAAAGATAAACGTTTTGAGACTGTGGAAGAGGTAAAACAAAAATCCATGGATGGACTAAAGAACATTCCATTAAGTGAATTTCAACAATGTTTTGAACAATGGAAGAAACGATTAGAGAAGTGCATTGCAGTCAATGGTAATTACTTTGAAGGTGACCAAAATTTGGTATAAAAATATTGAAAAATAAATTAGTTATGATCAAATTCCTGTTTTTTTGGGGTCCCTCCTTGTATATCATCCTTATAGCAAGACTTAGAACTGAGACTACATTTCTTTCATGTTTTACAATCTCCTGAATTAAGATATCATCATCAAATTTTGACTAATTTCTACTTAAAAAAAAAAAAAAAAAGAATGAAAATAGATTTCCACAAAAAACAAAACAAAAAAACACTTCATTTGTGCAATACAAATACAAGACAACGTTGCATTGACTGTCATTAAGGTTTGTGTGCATATAGCAACTGAGGATGATGATTTAATCATTAAAACATTATCTTATATTTGTATTGCACAAATAAGTGTTTTTTTGGAAAATTGTGTTTTCATTCATTTGGTTTTTAAACTTTGCACTAGTACTCATTACAGTTTATATATTTTTTGATTAGTAATTGTAAGTTGCTCCTCGGCTTTCTCGTTTATTTGTAATGCAACTATGAGTTTTATAAATATGATTTCTTACCTCTCACTTACCTGTACTCTTAACCATTGTATATAAAAAGAACAAAACTAATTGTCTGTTTATACTGTTGAGATATTAAATTATTAATTTAAATAGTCATATACTATTCTAAATTTTTTCATTACTTATGGAGATGTCAAGTCTTGATCTAAATACTTTTGTTAACAAACAATTTATGACCTTTTATTATTCACTTCTCCTCTTACTGCACAACTCTTATTAAACACTTTAACATTAAATCCAAATAAACTTCTTTCTGTTGGTCTCACTTATCAAATGTTGGTTCAAACTTTGAGTTGCAATACTCTATAATATCCTTTTAACTTCTATGTTATTATAAAAAAATAATTTTAAATTATCTTTTCTTTGCCTCACGTTGTGAGCGCCAATTTATAATATACTCCTACTTATTATTTAAAACAAAATATATGTTTGGTAGAGAATTAAGAAAATTTTATTTATGAGTCTATTTCAATTTTCAGACTATTAATTAAATTTCTCTACAATAATCAATAAATTTCTCAACACATTTTTAACATTAATAATAATTTGGTAGTTCAACACAAATCCATATACAATTATGGAATTCAAAAATAAAATTTTACATATTATATATCTATATCTCGGGTTGGGGAACTCGTGCTGGCTGATTTAAAAACCACTAAACACATCTCAGGTTTAATTAAAAAAGTTATATATTAAATCTGAGTACCGGTACTAAAGAAAAAAATTATGATCTCAAAGCAAATTCTAATTTAGGCTAGGCTTTCCTGCCTCTTGTAATTGTTTAAAGTTTTAAATTTGATTATCTTTATAAAACAAAATTGGATGTGATTTAGAAGGTAGCAATTTTAAAACCCTAGAAGATGAGTTTTAAAAAAGAACCTGGGGAGATTGTTGAAAAGAAAAAAGACGCCAAAACCAATGCTCCAAGTTGAAGAGGTTTGAATCCGAATTTAGTAGATAAATCTCAGTCTACTAACACAAGAAAGGGTATAACAAATATTCTTGATAGTGTGGTAAAATCAGAGACAATTTGTTTAAACCGATTTACGAATAAATCAGAAGATATAATCAAATGAGATCTTGAATACATGATGCGACCAACCCAATTTGATAATTTACTAACTTTCATGTTTGAAACATTCCATAATTTCATTTTTTTTTATGTGTTTTATGATATTAAATATTAGAGAATTTCTTATTTGAGAAAGTTAGATTATTTAGGAAGTTAGTTAATTATCAGTAACAAGATTTTATTTAGGGACACATTTATTAATTTACATTCAATAAAGGATCAAATAACTTCTCTATTTTATTATTTTATATCTTACTTACTAATTTACATACTAATATCAATACATTTGTGCAACGAGGTTTGTTTTGGTTTAATTGAATTTTTGTCATCCAATCACATCACTGACATCAATCACATCCTTCGTAGGCGTGTCCTTTTTCTGATTTATTCAAGACATGTGTGTACTAGCCCACCATTTTTTTATATATCTAATATTGACACTTTATTTTGGTTTATAATATATTTGGGTACGTTCTAGGATATTTTCCGATAACATCTTTTTATTTTATTTTAACCAGGTAATTTTACTTTTAACACATTGATAATGTTTGTTTTACTTAGTACGCCTTTGTTTTCCTGTAATGTATGAATTAATTACCGAGTTGGATTCTTGGAAGTTGTAAAAGGTAGGCCACTATTCTTTCGTCTTTAAATTGAGATATTTGTTTATAATCGTCGAGTTATGTTTTGTTGACAATTTTCTCGGATGATGTTTTCTAGATTGGATAATTTAAATTGATTTGGTTTGGTTTTTAGTGGGAACTGAAGTCGGGAAATAGTTTTAATTTTAATTTTTCTGGTTGAAAGTAGAATTTTGGCTTGACAGTTGGAATGATTCAGGACGTGTAGGCAGAACGACCGCTAGATGTTGTGCTCATCATTTACACTTTCAATTGAATTCCTAAGATGCATTTTTGATTGACACTTTTATTATATGGATTCTGAATGGTTGCAGAGTGAAGGGTATTTACGTCCATCCTTTTTCGGGAGACTTCTTGCAACTCTTACTAGTAACACACTATCCCTCCTGCTCTAAACATTTTTCTCAGAAATGTCCTGTTTATTACCATATCTGGACATCATATAATCATTTCTATTTCCTTATTTGGACATCATATGATCGTTAAACACACCCCTCCTTGCTTTGAAAATGGTCTTTCTTTATATCTATCGCACTAAATTGTTTATTTAAGTTCACTTTTTTAATTATTTATTCCTTAAATCTAATACATATTTTTTTTTATATAATATTTTTTTTTTTTTAGATTTGAACTAAATTATTATTAATTAGTGATTGGTTGGAAGATGTTTCCATGCTTACATAATTTATAAAACATAATCTTATACATTAAATATTACAATCTATTTACTAATTATGCCAATTCTTATATTATTGTCATTTTAATTAATTGTGATACAAAATATACAAAATATTTTTATTGTGATGGATATTAAATAATTTCACTTTTTATTATTTTAAGGTGAGCTTTAATAAGTAAGAGGAGTACAAATATTGTATAGCCTGATACAATAATTGCTTTTAAGTATTTCATTCTTACTAGTAATCCAATACCGTATGTTATTCAAGGAGAGGGCATTTAGGACAATTTAAAAAAAATTATAGTACAAGATCACAAATGAGAAAATTTGTCTGTCATCTTTAATCATCTTTTGTAGAAAAAATTTGAAAATTTGAAACTACACTAGAAAAAAAAATAGTAGGCTTACTTTTAGTATTATTCTAAATTAATAAATAAATGAAATTACAGTTTCTCTTTAATAAAATAAACATTTTATGAAACAAACAAAATGTATGAAAACATTAACTCTACAGGCGGCGCATGTTAATTTTCTTCGTTTGTTAAAAAATTAATAAAAAATATTATTTTTATACAAAACCAAACTTATAAGACATCATTTTTCTCAGAAAGATGCATCTATGTAATAAATTTTTTTTTGAAACGGTTTTGGAGTAAGTATGTTAGATGTCAAAAAATGAAGTTAACATTTTTCAGAAAAACCTGTATCATCCAAAATCAATAGCTTACCACCTTTTTCCAAGATATACAAAAGTTTTGTGTAATATTTGTGAATATATTTAGGGGGAAAAAAAAAATTGTTACATTTTCAAAATAATAAAAATTATTTTACGAAAATAGGGAATTTGATCATTTTTTTTTCAAAAATTTATAAAAAATAGTAATATATATTTTATACACAACTTCTATATAACATTATATTCAGAAAGGTGCATAGAATTTAGTTTGTGTAGTGAAAAAAATGTTAGATTTAAAACATTTAGAGTTTTTATGTCAAATACCAAAAAATCGGAAAGTAACGGAGGGAAGAATTTCACATAAATGGTAATGTACATCATACAAAAATTTTTTTGGAATTTTTTCAAGTATTACTAGAGTTTTGTAATATATTTGTGAATATATTTAGGTGAAAAAAAAAATTGTTACATTTTCAAAAATACAGAAATTGCTTTACGCAAAAAGGGAATTTGTTGAATTTATTTTCAAAAAATCACCAATGATTGTAATATTTATAGAAAACCAACTTCTATATATCATTATATTCAGAAAGGTTCATAGAATTTAGTAGTGTAATGAAAAAAAAGTTTGAAAAATAATTTTGGAGTCAGTATGGCAAAGAACAAAAAAACACACACACACACACACACACACACAAAATCGAAGGCTAAATTTCACTTCAAAGTCCAATTGACCATAGAAAATTTTGTTTTACAAACGTTTTCTAGTATAAATGTGAATAACAATTGGTAAAACAAAAATCAAATTCTAAAATTTTCAAAATAGAAATAATTGTTTCATCTAAAAAGTAGTAATCGACAAAGTGAGATTAGGTTTGTAACCTCCACAACTTAGCCTCACTAGTAACAATCTAAAGCTGGGCCTAAGACAAAATCACTAGATTTCACTAAAACAATAAACTTTACAAAGAATAACACACATATACACTTGTATAATCAAATAAAACACTACATATAAGAAAATTTGCTTTTAGGCCTAGGTTACAACATACCTCTAGGTTATCCCAAATATAAACCATTCAAAAACTAGAACTTCACTCAAAAAAATTAACTTTAGAAATAAAAACACAATTATTACTTGTATATTGTAACTTGTATACACAATTTATATACAATTTGTATACACAAACCTTCAAAATAACAGAAATATGTAATCCCAAAACATAGCGCCACGCCTTTGGAATAATTAAAACAATCAAAGCGTGTTTACATATATATAATTGTGATAGAGTTGGTTTGGGTAGAACAAGTTTTAGAGAAATTTGAAGATTCGACTTAAAAATCTCATGGATATATATATTATAATCAATTGAGAAAAGTCTCTGCATGGCCACTTAATAGAATCAGTTTGTCAGTGACATTACCAATATTCGTAAAGGTTGTGATCGCAGATGGAATAGGTTAAGGATATGTTTGATTCATAGAATGTTTCGTAAAGTTTAGTTAAATTCAAGTGAGGAGTAGTTTAACTGGAGTTTAACCCTGGAAATTGTTGTATGGTACATTCTAGTTTCACTGATTTGTACATAAATTCATTTTGCCATAAATATTAACTTTATTTATAAGGTTGGATTCATAAATAGAAGTTTTGGGATCACTATATTAGGTTAATAAACTTTCCTCTTCAATATTACCAGCTTTCATTGTTAGTACTTGGTTCATTACATATACATGTTACTAGATAGTTTTTTAAATATATTTCCGTAGTCCTAAATTAAATTAAATCTTGAAGAAAACATGATAAACTTGTTTTGTAATATGGAAATTAATCCTTTATTATTTTACAAAGCTTGGTCCAAGATTAAGTGGTTTGATACTAAACTAGACTTTAACCTAGTTTAATTAATCTTTGGGAATACATTAGACAAAGTTCTCACTCTTAAAGTTTAAATCTTGCCAACAAACATTGAAAAACAGGAACATAAGATTGAAGCATATAAATTGTTAAAATCGACCAAAAAATATGTCAAAGTTATTTATAACTCAACTCGTTATGAGTACCTAGAGATTGAAATTAATTTTAACTCAATTGATACCATTAGAGAAGATAAAAAACTTATACACATATTTAAAAAAAAAATCCTTAAAATTTCTTCCAGGAAAAATGATTTCCTAGTTTCTTTGAATGTTTTCTGTGTACTTCAGATTTCGGTCCTAGGTTTTGCTGTGAAAAAGGTTGCAATAACTACATTTCCAATATTGAAATTATTTAATCACTGCAGAACCTTAA
The DNA here is from genome assembly GCA_963513935.1 of Aphrophora alni. NCBI lineage: Eukaryota > Metazoa > Arthropoda > Insecta > Hemiptera > Aphrophoridae > Aphrophora > Aphrophora alni. The sequence continues at coordinate 70,162,279 of OY740767.1, forward strand.
ATATCTTAAATTACATTCTTGATCTGTTTTAGATAAATCTTGAAATTTGAAAGGTGTAATCAGGTTATGTAATGCTCATTTGTAGCCATAATTTTCTGGCTATTAGAGGCAAGGCATAGTATGATTGACAGAACACACGTCATAATGAATACATGTGCAGACTTGAAATTGTACTCTAAGTGTTAACTTTGGCTTTAATCCCACTCCAGTATGCATTGGTCTCATGCCAACTGTTAACAGCTGGTGAAAATTGACATTTCTATATGATTTAAATAGTAAAAGTTAATACAGTCTCTGGTTTCTTATAACTCATATGTAAGTTGAGATATAAAAGTTACTATACATATATATTCATTTCAGTATAACTTTAAAGTTTATCATTATTTGTATTTTTTATTTCGTTTTAGTGTTAAATTTTGAACTACTTACACCGGAGTGCCAATTAATTATTAACTTGAATAATTTGAAATATCTAATTATTGTGTAATTATTTATCTATTGGAAAGTTAACCGTGCGCTCAAAATGAAATTTAATAATTGTTGATTAAAAGCTAAGTTTTTTGCCGATAGATCTAAATCTATAATTAAAATATTTGAAAAATTTCCCAATTGGCAATCATTTTATAATCTTATCTCTGAATGTTTCAATTAAGATTTATGACATTTTATGATAGGTATGTCATAGTTTTATATATTTTCTATTACAAATGGTGATCATTGCCCATTTAAATTAAATGATGCACTACACCACTTTTCACTATTAATTTAATACAATAAAAATTTATATTATTAGATTTAAACAGAGAACAATTCTTCTCTGATTTTTTTGTTGAGTTTTTGGTTTTAAAGTATTCGGTACAAAGATACTGCCCACTACAATTTTTTGTCCTTATATGTTTTTTCAAATGGCGGAACCTAAAACACTCATTGTTTTCATAAATATGTTTTTTAATGTCATCTTTGATTAAAACCAATATGAACAAATTTAAAAAACACACAAAGTTTAGTACAAAATAGGACTCGTTAACACTTTCTATACATTTCGTAGCAGGCAAGGCAACAATTTTTGAGATTATTGCACTTTGGTGTGGCGTTGTTCTGTAGATACTAGAAAAAAAGTTAACACAAATTTTTAAGGAAAGAACTAATACAAACTAATATTAGAGTCTTAGAGATTAAGCGATTATTTTATAAAGATGATAGCTATGTTTTAAATGATCAGGTAGAATTTTTGTCAAATTCACCTCAATTGAAACCAATATCTGCCCTTAGACCAGAAGTCTCTCACTCCCCCCCCCACATCCTGTCTGTTTACCTTTGTTTGCTAGCCAAGTAACTGTTTTTTCTTTAGTCTGTGTTAAGCTGCCTCGTAAATGCTGTCACTGACGAAACCATGGTCGGCAAGACTCAATAAAAAAGTAGGATTTACTCAAAATTGTGTTTGTGGTTTTCTTTCCTGAAAATGGAGTTCTATCAATTACCATGGTCAGTAGTATAAAAATTTTAAAGGTTATATATTAGCCATCATAGTTTTGGTGAACTTTTATTGAGAAATATTTTATTTTCCATTGTTTAATTGTGATTTAAAAAAATAAATAACATTTTTATTAGTAAGCAATACAAAATTTAATATACCATTTTAAATCAGTGTTTAATATGTTGAACAAAATCATAATTTTAAACATTGTTTTTCAAAATGGCAACTTTTTAAAAGTGTTAATGCTGAATAGTTCAAAATCTGTTAGTTTAAAAAAAATGTTTTGGCTCTTAAACTAGTTTCAATGATAGCATTAGTATAATGTTAGTCACTGAAACTTTGTTCAAGTATAAACAGTTTACTTCATGTTTAACCTTTCGGTACTCGCACCCAAACGTATATCACTAGTACTCGTGCGTTGTACATTTTACAACACAGATTTCCTTTTTTGTATTTTTAAACTTGTACCTAACATACAAATATTACTTTTTTAAAGTTATTTTATAGACTAACTTATATATGTTTCTCTAAAAAAAATTTCAAAGGCTTAAAATAATAAAAATATCATTTTTATGTATAAACTTTAATGAGAAGAAAAACTATACGAAATATTTACAATATGTCATGATAGAAAAACAACCATTTCGTTATTCTTGTTAACTGTTCTTGTTAATTAATTACGTTGCAGTTTATTAATATATATAAACCAATCGATTCAATAGATTTTTCATCACCACAGTATAGGCAAAGAATTTGTTTTTGAGTGTGCTGTTTGCAAACAAATCTTGAACAGAAGCTGGATTTCATTGATGCAGAAGAATTCTTTGCTCTCCCAAACATCCAACAAGTTCCTCTCTTTTTGGCTGGCTACTCTTGATCCACTTGGTTTTCTTAGCCCTGTTGTCTGTACTTTACCAAAAAAGAATTTAAATTGAGAGGAAGTGACTTGATATTAGCTCAATCCTCTAAGTGGTTTCTCATCAAACTCAATGCAAGTTTTAAAAAAAAAATACCTTCATTATTTCAGGGACCTCGTCATTTTAATTGAAAACCAGTATTTGCATTTATAGTTGCCAAATTCATAAATATAAAACAAGTCTAATAGCCATCGCTGGGTTATTTTCAACACAGAATATGATGAACACATTTTATCGTAAGTGTCCACTCCGCCTTTGGTCATATTATAATCCATAATTACTTCTGCCTGTAGCTTCAGTTGTAACCTTCAAGTCATGCATTGTTGATAATATAATGACACAATTTTTGTGTGTCACATTTGAAACTAAGGTTTTTTTCAAACTGAAAACCATATACTAAGCTTCCAACCTCTCTAGTTTTGCTAGAAAAAAAAGATGGAGGCATTGCTGCCTAATAAGCAACAACAACTTTCCTATATCAACGTCAACCCCCTTTTCTAACAAACAATCTGAAAGTAGTAATTTGGTATTCCAGTTATCAGTGATCACGTTTTTGTTAGATTGTTCAATGGGATGAATCAGCCTTTTTACTATTTAAAAGCACTGTTTTGAACTTCATATGAACTTCATATTTGTTTCCCACTATAAACTTCAAAATTGTTATAATAGTACATTTTTGCATCACACATAGCAAATAACTTCAGGCTATATTTTGCCACTTTATTAGGCATATATTGTACAAATAAGCATGTCGCCCAAAAACGTTGCAACATTTCATCTATTGTTACAAACTCTCCTGTATTAATAAATTTTTTTACAGTTTTGAACAAAAGAATGTAAAATATATCTGATTGGTGCTAGCTTGTCTACTTTTCTTCGATCATCACGAGTGTCTATATCGTCAAACCTTATACAACGAAGTAAGAACAATAATCAGTTGTAGCTCATAGCTGCTTGAAGGATTGTAACACCGGTTCTTTCACTTGCCCTAAGCTCTTTTACGTTTGCATGAGCGCCTTTTTAAAATCCTAATCAAAGGACAACAAGCAATGCCATAATTTCTTATCTGAAGATTTCATCTATCATTTCAATAGTAATCATTTTCAAAAAGCTTCAATTTCAGTATTTACATTTTTAGCACATTCTTTTGGTCCCGGAAGTTTCTTTAGAATGTTCTTTTTTATACTTTTACTTAATTTGAGCCACTTCTGAAGTATATCAAATTTTACAACAATGCGAATACCGAAATGTTAAAGAGTATGTACAAGTAAATCGTAATGGCATAGGAAATTATAAGTAATTTACCGAAATAATTAAATGTAATATGTAGAATGTAAATGTAATATGATATGGTAACAGCTAAAATGAAGAAACCATATTGAGTAAATTAAAAAAAAAAAAAAATTGTAATGTATATATTAAAATTATATATGTAATAAAAAGCAAAGTAGTTAATATCTAACTCCAAACTATTACCACTTTAATTAAAACAATAATGGATTTATATTTTTCTTAAAACATTAATTATTAGGTTTTTGTATAAAGAAACAGTCCTTTCTCTTCAACTTTAGCATCTATATATTTACAAACCTCCTCCCTTGTGCTTTAAATGAGGCTGACTTTTTTGTAGTTCAATCTCCACAAGATGTGATCACAAGGTCACATGTTAAACATTTTAAAGAGGGGATTAAGGGTTTTTCACCTCAATAATTCGATAGGTAACCACACTGTTGGCATATAACACCTAGTCTTAGTTATTTTGACTGCTCATGCCTAGCTGTCTTTAACCCTGACTTCTTTTCTTAGATTAGTAGTTTTAGTTTTAGTTTCCAACTTGGCTCTAAGCTTAGTATGCTTGTTGGCTATATTCGTGTTTTTCACATTACTTATTACTTTGTGTTCTAGGTTTTCACTTAACAACGGGGGTTGAATCATACCCTCGAAACATTGTCTATTAGTTTTTTATTTATACAAATGATAGCAACTGTTTAATTTAACTATGTTAATAATAGATGAACTTGCTCCCTATTTTGTCCATTTATCTCTAATTTTATTAAACTTACTAAAAATTTGGTATTTTGCAAAAACAGAATTCTTACTTAAACATTTTCTGCTATGTTTGTTATATATATATATATATATATATATATATATATATATATATATATATATAATACAAATTTGTATGGGTTAAAAATAATTTAGTACACGGTTTTTAGGGAATAAAGTTAACTCGTAATTAGTAAAGTGTGGGTTTGCCAGATTTCCACCTTTCAATTAATGTAAGTAATTTTTTGAAAAATTCTGTGCATTGCTCTATTGCTCTGTACCTTCTTTTGAGGGTGTTTGCTATTCAGTGTGTTCAGTATTACACAAACTATCTTTAGATCCCAAAGTTACTACTGAATTAGACTTTGTATCGACAGTTAAAATTATTTTGCATAGGCAATGGGAAGAAGAGTGGACAAATACAGAGTCCAAAAACTGAGGGAAGTTAAAGATACTGTCCGTCCATGGAATTCATCCATACGTGCCAGTCGTCAAGAGGAAGTCGTGGTTACCGGTGTTCGTATCGGTTATTCCATGATCAGTCATGGATTTCTGATGGAACAGGGGAATCCGCCACAATGCCCATTTTATCAAAGTGTGTTGTCAATTAAGCACATCCTCATTGAATGTATTGCTTTGAGAGGTGTACGTAAAACCTTTGATCTTCCAAATTCCATTCAGGTGATGTTGGAGAATAATGCTCAGATCCTTGATCGGGAATTGTCCTTTTTGCGTTTTCTGATAATTTTTGATAAAATTTAGTCAATTATTGCAGAATAATTCTTCAACTCTGTTGAATTATGTTTAGTTTTCCTTTTAAATTTAATTCTTCGTAATTCGTTTCAGCGTCTTTTCACAGCCCTGTAATATTTGTTTTTATTGTTGTTAATTGTTTATATTGTTGTTTTTCTTGTGCCAGGGCCATTATACAGCCTTGTAACATGTTATCTTGTGGTTTAATTTTGTTTGTTAATTTGTATGTATAGAGGTGGAGCACCTTCATGCTTAATTTCTACGAAAAACAAAAGAGAGTTTCTAGAACAATTTGTTGTCCCAGGAATGGCCAGTTAAATCATCTATGTTTGGATATCAGGGAAACAAGATCATGACATTGTATATCCCAGACAAAAATCTAAATATTTAAAAATTATGAATGCTCTTGGAATAAAATTCAACCAACAAATCAACATATGACGAAAACAAACCAAACATTTTACAATATAGATATAGGTGGAGTTGATATGGTGGATAAATTGTGTGCAATATTATATGGCAAAAAAATGTAATCATTAGCCTTGTGTCTTATTTAAAGAATTTTAGGCATCTCATAAATAATTTGTATTCAACACCAATATGCCACAAGCACCATAAATCGAAACATTCTTAAAAGAAGTAAATATTTATTTAGTTGAAAATGAATTAAAAGTTAGAGTGATAATGCCAAACGTGAACTATCAGCAAAACTTGTGAAAATTAAATTTTTAAGCAGGTAGTTCATATCTCGTTCATAACAACCAAAACCGGGTGTAGAGAATATCTTAGGCATAAGGATGTTAAAGTGAAAACATCATGTTGAAAATACAGAAAATATATGTGCTTAAAACATGAAATACATTTGCAAAAGATATATAATCATAAAAATTTAATATTTTATTTCATTTCTTCAATATTGTTTAGGCCATTACAAATGATATAGAACTAGTCAAGTTACTATACAATGAAACGGTAAAATAACGTACATGATATTAAAAAAAATTCAACTCGGAAGACACAAATAATACAAAACAAATGAACAGATAAAAAAAAGACAATCACAGATCAAAACAAATTGCCTTATTTGTAATTAATATACATTTTGAAAAAATGTTTAAATAAATGAATAAATATTTTAAAAGAAACACGGAACATTAAATTAATTAACAATAAATATAACAGTGATTAAAATTAAACAAACCTAAAATGTAATAGAAATAAATGTAAATAATTTAAAAAAATTACATTTAATAAAGTATCACTTATCAACTTAAAACAATAACTACAAACTATATAAAATAAAACAAATAACAGACCATTACAATCTAAGACTTGCCACTTTTACGTATTTAGGATGGAGACTCCGTATTTTGAAAGCAATCTCCGGTGTTCCATATTTGTAATCTGTTTCCCCGTATTTTAACACAATTTGCCTTTTAACAATAAATACCAGTTGGAAAAAAGTAAAACCATTCTTAGTTTGATGCTTTTAGACATTTTTTCCAGCAAAATATTTAGTCAATTGTTTTGTTTCTTAAGTAAACACTTCATGTTTATTTTTTTCATATTGTAGGCCTAGTTATTGTACGAGATGCTATCAGAAAGTCCCCAGAGTAGGTTTAATACATTTGTATCCATCTCTAATGGCTCTATCTCCATCAAAGTAGTCTCCTTGTGAATTAATACAATAAATCCAGTGTTGATTTCATGTTTGGAGCTGTTGATTTCATGTTTGGAGCACCTCCTGCGTTTTTTCTTGAATGTCATCTAGACTGTCAAAACGGTGACCTTTCATGTAAATTTTCGCTTTTGAGAACAGAGTTAAGTCACAGAGGGTTAAATCTGGTGAATATGGAGGGTGTTTTTGAAAATGTTGGATTATTAGGCCTGGGTTCTTTAGATATCTTTAAAAACAGTGGTTCAGTTTTTCTATTTCTTTATTCATTCTAACTTTATACAATGTAAAGTTTAATTGTTTAATAATCTATGGCTCTATTCTTATGTGAGCCTAATCATATATAATTTGTATGCAATTAACCCTCCAACTGGTGATCGACCGCTTTTTGCCTTAAAAGTGGTCGCTTCGTTAGTCACGGCTCTATTCACCAACTAAAAAACACGTATTTTGCCATTCAACGTTACGCCCACTTAAAATTGTCCCATCGCAATAAATAAAATACCGTTGGAAAGCTAATGTTCCGTAGATGCATATCATACCACAAAACGTTATAAATAATATTCCAATAATTAGTGAAATTCGCATATTTTTGATGCGAAACGTCAAAGTTTTACGTTAACAAGTTTTAAACAAAACATTCGTCTCGTTTCCCTATTTTTATTATTTCCAAATTACTGTCAGTCAAATATAACCTAACACTGCTTGATACATCGCGTCTTTCTCTTCAAAACCGTCTTTTTCAAATGTTTCCAACTAGTATAGTTTTTATTATATAAAAATTAAACCAAATCAAGAATTTTAACGCTATTTTACACGCTAATAATTACATTTTTTGTAATTCAACTTTTATCCTAATAGATATTAGATTATCGAAATGTATTCTATACCATTGAAAAGGTAATCTTTCAATCTTTCATAACCAAGTTTAGAAAATTTTATGTAGCGTGTAGTTGAGAAATACGACTAGACTGAACTTTACCTTGTTAGCGCTAGATTGCGACAGTTTCTCGCGGCGAGTTTTATATAGAAAATATCACCTATATGTTCATATATTTTTTCGAAATGGTAAAACTTGTCCAAATGTTACAAGTTGACAATATTATATAGTATTTTTCTTCCTTTTTCGAACTATGAAGACGAAATCATCCTAAGTTATATAGTTTACGAGTTATATCCATTCTAGGAAATGATCCTCTGAACTTTCAGACCGGTTTGCGAAATTCAGTGTCTAGACAGTCTTGAAGAATCCGATCTTTATTTTTATACAATCTTGTCGTTTTTGATATAACTGTAAAGAGGAGGTTTCAATGTTTAACCTTGTATTTGAAACACATCTGTACAAGGAAAAATACAAAGGCTGTGGTACTTTATAAAACGTAGAATAACCTCAAATTTGTTACTTCGATCTCGCAAGATTTTTGCCGATGTGGAAATTTCAAAGTGCAATAGCTTTGTGTTTTTATAGTGAATATAAGTTTCATGAAGTGATTTTTTTATTATAATTTGTTTATACAACTTAAAATAAATGTGTCAATGTTTGTAAAGTGTAGTTATGAGTGATAATTCATTTTCGGCCTAGTCTAGCCAAATCTAGTACTAGTCAGGCCTAGTTCTAGATTTGCTATTGGAACTTTTAGTTTCAAGAAACCATTTATTTATTATAATATGTATATACATAATATATAAATGTATATACAACTTATAATAAATGTGTCAATGTTTGTAGAGTGTATTTATTAGTGATATTTCATATTTTTGGTTTTTTTTCACAGCCCTAACCTCAACGTCTAGGCTATTGTGAAGGTAGATTTTTATCATAAATGACCCATGTCTAATGAAAATTTTCAAAATTGATTTTAATTTTAGCAACTTTTATCCACAAATATATTACAAATCTGTATCAATATTTAAAAAAAATCATAAAAAATTTTTAATATGGTTTATATACCTATTTCTGTGGAATTTTGCCTCGGTTACAGGGTAAATTTGTTGATTCCGTGCGTAATATCTCTAAAATGTTTCCATATAAATTTTTTTGCATTACACACATAAAATCTATGTATATTTGTGAGAACATAGGTAATAAAAACTTTTGTTTAGAATAAAAATTATATTTTTGGTTACTGTTTGAATATAGTTAGTCAATATTCACATTTTACGTAAAAATGTACCTCGTCTAATGAAAATTTTCAAAATTGATTTTTCTTTTTAGCAACTTTTATCCACAAATATATTACAAATCTGTATCAATATTTAAAAAAAATCATAAAAAATTTTTAATATAGTTTATGTACCGATTTCTGTGAAATTTTACTCTCGATTTTTTGGTATTTGACCAAAAAACTCCAAATGTGATGCATGTAACATTTTTTTGCACTACACAACTAAATTCTATGCACCTTTCTGGACATAATGATATATAGAAGTTTTGTATAAAATATATTTTACTATTTTTAATGTTTTTTGGAAAAAATAAAGAGAAAATTCAGTTTTTTCGTAAAATATTTTTTAAAATTTTTAAAATATAAAATTAAAAAAAATTTTTTTTCTAAATATATTCAAAAATATTACACAAAACTTTTGTATATCTTAGAAAAAGGTAGTAAGCTATTGCTTTTTTGTGATACAGATATTTCTGAAAAAAAGTTAATATCATTTTTGACATCTAACATACTTACTCCAAAACCGTTTCAAAAAAATTTTTTTTTATTACATATATGAATTCTATGCATCTTTCTGAGAAAAATGATATCTTATAAGTTAGGTTTTGTATACAAATAATATATTTTATTAATTTTTAAACGAACGAAGAATTTTTAAAATACATTAACATGCGCCATCTGGAGGGTTAATACAAGAAATTCAATATCGTGGTAATAAACTCGAATACAACATTAAATAAAATAACAAACATAATTTTAATGAAACCCACAAACTCAACATTAATTATGTAAACCCAGAATCAACTATTATTACCTGAAGTGATTTTATTTAAATAATTGATTATAAGGTTCTATATACAACAAGCTTTGCTCACTCTAATGAATATTCTTCCTCTCTAAGCCGACGTCCTCACTCGCCAACAATGCATTGGTTATATTTTCCATTACGTCCATACGCAGCCAGTCCCCTCTGACATCAAAAGACCCCTTCTCCTTCTTGTCAGTTGCTTACATAGGTTTGGCCATATGTGGTGCTCTACTGCCGATGCAAGGCAAGCATTTCAACACTTTTTACTTATTTCATAATAATTGTTCTCATTTTGAGTGTCTTACGACCATATATTATTTTTATAATTTAAACACATTTATTAAATACATTCTTGATAGTGGGGATGGCGGCTATATAGTTTTTGGTCAAAAACTGTATTATTGTCATTGAAATGTGGCCAGTTTTGGTCCTTTTACAATTTGGGCCTTTTTTGTTGCACATTTTCTCTCAACCGCCTCAAAACATCACAATAAAAATTTGAATTCACTGTAACACCAGCTGGCATGAAGTCGTGATGGACAATGCCTTTGATGTTGAGAAACACAATCAGCATGGTTTTTGTTACAATTCTGACCTGCTGTGCTTTTTTCGGTCTCGGTGATCATGGACTTTTTCACTGTGACGTGCCTGTTTGTTTGTGGTTCATAGCCATAAAACCAGCTTTCATCACCGGTTACGACCCTGGAGATGATGGTAGGGTTCAGACGGATCTCCGAGTTCACTGCACACATCAAAATGATACTGTTTCTGATCCACAGACAAAAGCCGAGGAACAACTTTGGTAGCAACACGACACATGTCTTAATATTCAGTTACAATTTCTTGGCATCCTCCATAGCTTATGCTGACACTTGTACACAAATCATGGATTGTGTGACGACGGTCTTCTTGATTGAATTTTCGTTTTTTTCCAACATTTTTTCATCTGATTTGCTCGTGGAAGGTCATCCTGAACGATAATCATCTTAGAGAGAAGTTCTGCCAGCCTTGAAAGAGCGTACCACTCAATAACCTGTGTTCTGTTTAGGGAATGTTTTTTAAAAGCTTCTCGAAGTATTTTTAAAGTTTCAGTAGGCGATTTACTAAGTTTAAAACAAAAGTTGATGCAGCCTCGTTGTTCCAATTTATCAGCCATCATAAAATTTGCAAATGACTGTTAATGCATGATTACAAAACACAACTCATAGACTGAACACAACCTCATAATGCACTACACTAGCTTATTAGGTATTACGTAATTGGATGCTGGCACGCCGGCTTGTACAGTCACATCCAACAGCCGTGATGGTACAGTCCAGGAACTTTCTGATAGCAACTCGTAGAGTTCTGCCTACTTGACATCGATCGCTTTGAAAATCTCACAGATTACGATCAAATGTTTCATGTACTTTCTTATGGGTCGTGGTACATTCGTCCCAAATAATGATTTGGAATTTTTTGAATACAGTTGCCATTCCAGATGTTTTTCCAATGTTGTAAAGAGGATCTGCAGCTAGATTTAAATCTAATGGCAGCTTGAGAGCCGAATGCGCTGTGTGTCCTCCATCAAGTAGCGTTGCTCTAATCTCTGATGATGCCACAGCCACAGTAAGTTCATGCTTCATTTGAATTTCGGCAAGTATCAAATTGAGTAGAAATGTTTTTCCTGTTCCTCCTGGTTCATCAAGAAAAAGAAATCCACCATTTCTGCGTCGTAAATAATTCATAACTATGTAATACGCGAATCGTTGATTATTTGTTAATAGCCTTTTCTGAGTCTCAATATAAACTTGCAGCACATCAACATCATATATATATATATATATATATATATATATATATATATATATATATATATATATATATTGCAATATGTCTATCAACAACAGAGTTTCCTGTCATGTTCCGGTGAAAATAGCCCAAGCTGATTGAGGATTTTGTTGTTAATCGCTATAAACATATCATCAAGTGATATCAGTCCTCCATTGAAAATGTCTTCCGAATACTGTACATCCAGGCTGGGGTTATTTCTGCGTGTTCTGAGAAGTATGTCTCCGCTTATAATCTCTTTGTGTTTTTCCCATAGATCTTTCAGATAAGAAGGTGCACAGGTCATGAACGTTGCTATATCATGAAATCCTGCACTATCACACATCGAATCAATCGATGAAGACATTTTGGAGAAGAAAATGAGACTCCAGACATTCTTTGATAGCTGGCATATTTTCTACTGGCACATTGGGACGAGTATATACTTATAACTTTTAATTGCCATATTTGGTCTGTCACGTGACTTCTTAGTCGAGATTCGACATGTTTTAGAGCCGTAACTCCATTATCATGTCTGAAACTTGTTGAATCTCGACTACGAAATCATGTGATAGAACAAATAAGGTAATTAAAAGTTATAAGTAATTTTAAACAGTGACTTAGATACCACAAAATGCAAATTAAAAAAGAGTATACACTGTTCATCTGAATAACCGCGAATGGTGCTTCACTTTGAGGCAAATAAAAACAGTCATGATTATTATTATATTCACTGGGTGATAGAGGATCGTGGATTTTTTTAACTTGGTTGGCACAACGGTCACAGCCCAGACCTATCAACTACAACTAAATACAACTCAGTCAGCCAGCACATGATGAGGGACTATTACTAAATTCTCTAAATAATTATTAAAAATTAGATATAAAATAATTAATGTACTTATCATTATACAGTAGGGATTGATTCTAACAAACGTAGTGGACCAGACTGAAACAGTGTGATGTTTGGTTTAACCCTTTATTTCTTTTTGGCGTTATTCACAATAGAAGGTTGTAAATGGGAAATTAATGCTATGTAATTCCAATAAACCCTTAATTTTATTCAAGCCCCACCTTTGGGGAACTGCTTGATAAATTATTTATTAACGTCCTTATTCTGTCAAACAACACAATGCCCCAAGAATAAAATACTGTCTTTAGTATTTATTCTTAGATATTAGGAATTACTTTTAAAATTCCTTTATTACTTTTATTGTTTAATCAAAACTAGCTCTTTTTTCTCTTATTACTTTAACTTTAAAACTCACTCTCAGGGAGTGTCATTTAAAGAGTCATTTTGCAGAATCTATTTAAAATTATGAAATTTATGAGAGCACAAATTATTTTAAAAAACACACTTAATTTTAAGCTGAAAACAACATAGGGTTACTTCTTTAATTTTAATTACTGTTGAGACCGATGGTTCTTGGTGGAATTCCATGTTTAAAGATAATAAAACACAATTATTTATTTTGTATTATCCACTTTTAATTAGTCTAGCCGACCAATGGTTTCGCCTGCTAAGGCAAGTCTGTAATACAGCCTCGTCAATGCCTTAGCAGGCGAAACCATTGGTCGGCTAGACTAATTAAAAGTGGATATTACAAAATAAATAATTGTGTTTTATTATCTTTAAACATAGGGTTAGTTTAAAATCCACACAGCAAAATGTTATCCAGAAATAAAAATTATATTTTATATTTTAATTAAAAATACCTTTTTTTTAATTCTTTATATTAATCAAGATTTTAATTTATATAATTTCTTAACTTGATTTAATCATAACTTTTCTTAGCTTTAAAACATCTTACAAGAATTCAACATAAATATCAATGACGCTATTATTTCTCTAATTATTATTAAAATGAAATCTTTACTAAATATTAAAATCAAACTTACTTTAAAATTAAAAACGCATTGATTTTAAAAAGTACATATATAAAATAAGAATTAAAAAAATATATATTCAACATTAATGTGTAATAAATATAATTTAAAAAAATATAACATGTAACTAAAAAGTATTAAATAATAATGTGTTAAGCAACAATAGACTTTCAGAGTGTAGTAGTCCGTTTCCCATACGCTGCCCCATTTTTTTGTTCTATTGTTACCAGGGGACTTAAATTTAAGAAAAGGCGGAACCAAAATGGTAACAATGTTTGAAAAAGAAAAGTAAAAAAAAAGACAAAGACAAATTTAGTAATTAACAAGGCTCAAGTTTATTGAACAAAAAAGAAATTTCGACGGTTCAGATTTTATCATTTACAACTTAGAAAGACATCCTGAGACAAATCATCATAAACAGCTTATGATTAACAATATTATAATTGATAAAAGTTATACGCCCTTAATGTAACATATAATAATTTAAATAAAAAAAAATTAATCAATAGATTCTGAAAATTTATCCCCCCTTTTAGTTTATATATTTATAGTTACAAAATTTAACAATAAAAAAAAAGACAATGAGCACAGCTTAATAATTAACAGGATTATAATTAATCCAAAAAAAAAAAGATTATACGCCCTTAATGTAACATATAATAATTTTAAAAAAAAAATTAATCAATAGATTCTGAAAATTTATCCCCCCTTTTAGTTTATATATATTTATAGTTACAAAATTTAACAATAAAAAAAAGACAATGAGCACAGCTTAATAATTAACAGGATTATAATTAATCCAAAAAAAAGATTATACGCCCTTAAATGTAAAAACTTACAAAATAAAAAAAAAAAATGAAAAGATACTGATATTTATTCCCCCCCTTTTACTTTATGAGATGATAGTTTTTTTTTTTAAACATTTACAGAATTTAACAATAATAAAAAAATATAAATGAGTTTAATGTTTTAAATTCAAAAAATTCATATCAATTGAAAACAGGTTGATGACTAGACTAAAAGTTACATAATATTACTTATTTGGTAAATTTCTTAAATGCTATATTGGCCAATAAATTTATATATTTTAAATAAAGAATTTATTATACAATGAGAAGTTTATTTAAAAAAAAAAAAGTGATATTTTGAAGATTGAAATTTTATTAATTGACGTCAATTATATTAATTTAGAAAATAACCTCTTGGAGGTTGTTAGGACCGAAAGTTTGCATGCAGGCTCCACCCAAAGATTTGTTATATAATCTACGAATAACCACACAAGTCTACATCTAAAGATAGCTTTAAGAAAAAAATATACAATATGAGTTTAGTTAAAGTTCTGTAAAGTCAGTTTTTTTTTTTTTATTAACATCACTTTTGTGCACATGAAACTCTGAAGGTATGTTGAACAAAACGTGTTTTGCAAACAGGACGAAACATGTTTAAATCTTTAGCTGGTCTATGCAATATGAGGCAAGAATTGCTGTGTTTCTTCTACCAGCGTATTAGCTATGGCAAAAAAAAAAACACGTTTTTTAGCGTCTGTGCAAAATCAGACATGTTGTAGCATTAATGTTCTTTATTGAAGAAAATATCTGGTTATTTGTCAAAATTAAAGAAAATTGATTGCATCACAGAAATTCGTTAAGATTATAATTAAAAGCTTCTTATATGACTATAAATCTATTTATATATATTTAGTTTTGTTTAAAACAAAGCTTGTATAAGACTTGTAAAAATCTGCAAAAGTCTGTAAAACGAAATTTTCTGATTTAGAAGAGATTTCTCTAATTGTTTTATATTTGACATGTTCAATAAGATATTCTGATCATTTAATGTTCAACATTAGTTTGCACCTATTTCACATAATTGTTCAAAACTTAAAATGTGCCTTTGCAAGGTTTTGTAAAGTATGTTTTAAGAAAAGAAAATTTTTATAATCATTTAGTTTCAAAAAGAACATAGAATATTAAATAAAACATGAAATACATATTTTAAAGAATACATGATAATTAATAAATTATTTTAAAACATTAACAAAATTTAAGATATGATAAAATCTGTAAAGCTGAATACCTGGAAAATCCTGTCGCAGTTCACGTGAGCTTGTGCCGTGAAAACAAAAATTTATTTAACATTTTGAAAACTAAAACGCACTAAACTGTAGATTAACATATCGTTAAAAAAAAACTGAGCAGTAAATTTTGAGAACCAAAAAAAAAATTATTTCTAACGTAGCTATGAAAGAATGTAGAACATTGTGAGTGACTACAGGTAGACTAGACAACGGGTATTTGAGCAGATAGGCTGTCCAGCCGTTGTACTTTGTACTTAGATGTCATGCGATGCTTAGTTTTGGACAAGGTCGCCAGGTGCCAGCATCTGTCAAGGGACGGAAGTAGGATGTATGGAAGAACGAGTGAATGAATTTAATTACGAATTTGAGGTTTTGAATTTGGATGTTACACTATCACCCCATCACTGCCAACTGAACCAACCCCAAGTTCTGTTACCAGGTCCCCTAATCTCACGGCCTCGCAACGGACCCAGATCTCCCGCCTTTTGCAAACATTTTCGGATACAGTTACTAAGGAACTAGGTAAAACAAACCTACTTACTTACCACATAAATATTAAACATATTACAACCAAAGTACGATCACGACCGTACCAATATCCTCCTCCTAAGCTACAGGCTTAACGTGAGCACATCGACGATCTTTTTGCCAAAGGAGTCATATCTCCCTCCAATTCTCCCTATGCCTGCCCGGGCCTTTCTGTTGCCCAAAAAGGGGGGTAAAACCAGAATGGTAGTAAACTATAAATCCATAAACGACCTCTTAGAGCTCGAGGTTACCCCTATCCCTACACTTGAGTCTGCCTTCCAGTATTTGGGTAAAGCCAGATGGTTTTCACTGCTGGACTTAAATCAGGCGTATCTTCAAATCCCTTTAGACGAGACCTTATATAATTTCTTGCCATTTGGTCTGGCCAGTGGCGGACTCGTACTCACCCGCCTGATCGAGAAAATTATTTTCGGGGATATTAAGTACGATTACCTGTTTTGACGATATTTGTATTTACTCCGATGGCTCATTCGACGATCATCTTCTTAACCCACGTGGTGGCCGTGGCAATTTTCATTGTTTTTTAAAAAATTAATAAAAAATATTATTTGTATACAAAACCTAACTTATAAGATATCATTTTTCTCAGAAAGATGCATAGAATTCATCTATGTAATTAAAAAAAAAAAAAAAATTTGAAACGGTTTTGGAGTAAGTATGTTAGATGTCAAAAATGATATTAACTTTTTTTCAGAAAAACTTGTATCACCCAAAATCAATAGCTTACTACCTTTTTCTAAGATATACACAATTTTTGTGTATTATTTTTGAATATATTTAGGAAAAAAAAAATATAAATTTGTTACATTTTCAAAATTAAAAAAAATATTTTATCAAATAATGTCAAAAGATATTTTTTCTTTCAATATTTTACCAAATATAGTAATATATATTTTATACAAGAGTACTATATATCATTATGTCCAGAAAGGTGCATAGAATGTAGGTGTGTAGTGAAAAAAAATGTTAGATGTACCACATTTGGAGTGTTTTGGTCAAATACCAAAAAATCGAAGAGTAACGTAGAGTAAAATTTCACAGAAATAAGTACATAAACCATATTAAAATTTTTTTTTGATTTTTTAAAAATTTTACTACAGATGTATAATATATTTGTGGATAAAAATTGCTAAAAAAAAATCAATTTAAAAAATTTTCATTAGACATGGGTCATTTATGATAAAAATCTACCTTCACAATAGCCTAGACGTTGAGGTTAGGGCTGTGAAAAAAAAACCAATAATATGAAATATCACTAATAAAAATACACTCTACAAACATTGACACATTTATTATAAGTTGTACTGTATATACATTTATATATTATGTACTGTATATACATATTATAATAAATAAATGGTTTCTTGAAACTGAAAGTTCCAAAAGCAAATCTAGAACTAGGCCTGAATAGTACTAGATTTGGCTAGACTAGGCCGAAAATATGAATTATCACTCATAACTACACTCTACAAACATTGACACATTTATTTTAAGTTGTATAAACAAATTATAATAAAAAAATCACTTCATGAAACTTATATTCACTATAAAAACACAAAGCTATTACACTTTGAAATTTCCACATCGGCAAAAACCTTGCGAGATCGAAGTAACAAACTTTCGCCTCAGACTTGATTCAATTCCTAGGGCATGTGTTCCGAAACCAGTCCGTGCCTCGCCATCCTGACCGCGTACATACAATTTCTGATTACCCCACCCCCAAAAATTTAAAACAAACGGTTAGATTTCTCGGTAGCTGCCTTTTATTCCAAATTCATTCCCAATTTCACCTCCATTGCCCACCCTTTAAATAAACTTAAACGAAAGGGATCCCAGTTTGTTTGGGGACCTGACCAAGACCAAGCCTTTCATACCCTCAAGAGCAAGTTGACCAGCAATCTGATATTGAGACTACCTGATTTCTTGAAACAATTTGTTGTCCATTCCGACGCTTCCGGTTCAGCTTTGGGAATTTCCCTGTCCCAAGACTACAACGGCGACTTAATGCCAGTAGCCTTCGCTTCTAGACCACTAAACAAGCACGAACGGAACTATTCCATAATGGAACTAGAATGTTTGGCTGTTGTCTTCGCCCTCCAGAAATTCCAACAATATTTAGAACACCGCGAATTTCAATTGTTTACAGACAATTAACCCTTTTATGGCTATTAAATCATCCACTCCAAGTCGGGAAACTTACACGATGGATTGAGTTCATTAATTCTTTCAAATTCTCAGTGCAGCATATAAAAGGATCCGAAAATATTGTAGCGGATTCCTTATCTTGATTATTCGAACTCTCGGGACCCTCTGCTATCCCTCTTCAATCTGTACTCACACATAAGCCTACCATATCCTTCTTGTCTTCCTTGCCCGATATTTTTAAGGACCTTCAAGTCCATCAAATAGATTACAAGGAGATTTCCAAAATATTAAGAAAAAAACCCCTTCCACATAATTTTCAAATAAAGGATCACATCCTCCTGCATCTGGCCCCAGGCCAGTGTAGGGGTAAAGTTGTACTGCTTCTTAAACTGACTGATTTAGTTTTTAAGTACTATCATGAGCTACCCATTTCGGCCCATATGGGTATTGCCAAAACCTTCGCCCGAATTTCCAAATTCTTCTGGGCGCAAGATCTTAAAAATCAAGTTGCCCACAGAGTCAAGTCATGCGTTGCCTGTCAACGGGCCAAACAGACCCAAAACACCCAAGCATGTTTTTGGGTACCAAGCGTCACAAGTTCCATCTTACCCTTTTGAGAAAGTCTTTATAGACCACATCGGCCCCCTGCCTCTAACAGGAACAGGTATTTATTGACAGTCGTCGACGCGTTTACCAAATTCACCCTATTATTCCATGCCAAGAATACTAAGTCTCAAACCACAATTAATATCCTCACTAAACAAGTTTTTTCATATTTTGGTTTCCCCAAATACCTGGTGACCGACAACGTATCGAGTCTCAAATCGGAACTAATGGCACAGACGTGCCTTAATTAATATGTGGGGTTACCCATATTTGAACATCCCCATACTACCCGAACCCATCCCATGCAGTATACGTAAATAAAAATCTCAAAATAGCCTTGCGGGTCTACCACGCCAAGAACCAAACTAATTGGGACACCAATATTCATTGGTTCCCACTGGCCTTTAATACGGCTGGGTTGGAAGAGCACAGGTGACTCTCCAGGGAACCTTTTCTTGCGCCACCCGATTCGCTAACCCCTCCAACTTCTATGGAACCTCGACAGTTTGGTTCCGTTACCCCCAAACTATCAAACCACGAAGTCTGGTCTTCTGCTCTGGGGAGGTTGACTAAAGCCCATGCATCCTGCCCGGCAATGATAATGCCACCAGGAAGCCTAATCATTTTAAAGTAGGTGACTGGGTTATGTTTCGAGAGCATCACCTGAGTCGGGGCTGCGAAAGGATCAATGCCAAACTCTTACCACTATGGTCCCGGCCCGTGGTTATTGCTGCCTTCACACCCCCTGTCACGGCATCGCTGATTGACCCGAACTCCGGCCGACACGTTAGGAATGCCCATTTCTCCCACCTTAAGCGTTTTTTCCAACCTTTTAAATACCCCCCCCTCAGCCATGTAAATAGACATAATCCTTTAGATTTCCCCCTTATCTTTTTTTTTCAACCTTCCTTTTTCTCACTACGCTCACAGCCTGGGTTTTCGACTGCGACAGGACACATTCAGTCGTAGTGATCATAAACATGTAGTGATATAAACATCTTACTCTTAATTTATCATTTTCATTTCATCTCTATTGTATTTTACCAACCTTGGTCTTTATAGTATTAGTATTTACTTTTAGATCAGTAGTATTACTGTTTAGTATTAGAAGTAAAGTATAGGATTCTATCTTATATGTCAATTTAGATTAATTACTCTCCTCACCTTGTTAATAGCCCCTCCACAAGCGTCCTCCATGAAATTACCATAACGTCCGAGTGCTTGGTGGTGAGAAATAATACTCAGCGTGTGGTGATAAAAAAAAAAGAAATAACAGGAATGATTTTCGATCTTAATATGAATTTTGACTTTCGTTCTAAAGTTTAATGGCTGATTATTCACAGTAATACCTCTGACTTCAATGGGGGAAATTGTCTTAGAGTATCATAAAATTTCTGAGAAATTAATGAGAAGCAAGACTCGGTGTCCAGTAAACCAAAAATTTTTAGAGGACCAATGCCAACCTCAACTGTAACTGCCTTGGTAATTGGAACAGTCAATTACCTTGGTCCCAGTCCCTGGGCACCCATCACTGGTCTACTCACATGAGCAGCTGATAACCCGGGATGATGCCGACCGACTCCATGGTGTTTAGTTTAACCCTCCAACCGGCAATGTTAATTGTCTTGAAAATTCTTCGTTTGTTTAAAAATTAATAAAATATATTATTTGTATACAAAGCCTAACTTATAAGACATCATTTTTCTCAGGAAGATGCATAGAATTCATCTATGTAATAAAAAAAAAATTTTTTGAAACGGTTTTGGAGTAAGTATGTTAGATGTCAAAAATGATATTAACTTTTTTTTAGAAAAATCTGTATCACCCTAAATCAATAGCTTACTACCTTTTTCTAAGATATACAAAAGTTTTGTGTAATATTTTTGAATATATTTAGAAAAAAAAGAGAAAAAATGTTACATTTTAAAAATTAAAAAAATTATATACGAAAAAACTGAATTTTCTCTTTATTTTTTCCAAAAAACATAAAAAATATATTTTATACAGAACTTCTATATATCATTATGTCCAGAAAGGTGCATAGAATTTAGTTGTGTAGTGCAAAAAAAGTTACATGTATCACATTTGGAGTTTTTTGGTCAAATACCAAAAAATCTAAGAGTAACGAAGCAGAAATTTCACAGAAATGGTGATCAAAACATACTAATACATTTTTTGCATTTTTTTAAACCGTTACTTGAGATTTCTAATATATTTGTGAATATATTTAGGGGAAAAAAATAATAATATGTTACATATTCTAAATAAAAATGACGATTTTTCAAAAATTTGTATTCTGGCGCCCAGGTTAGGGTGACATTTCAAAATTTTAGGCATAATTAGTATTTTTCTAAAGCTAGGCCTAAAACAAAAGCATTAGATTTTACTAATACAATATACTTTACAAAGAATAACACACATATTCACTTGTATACTCATATAAAACACTAAATATAAGAAAATATGCTTATAGCCTAAATTTACCATTGTTATTTATAGGTTATTCCATATACACACTCGAAATTCACTCAAAAACAAACTTTAGAAATAAAAACACATATATTGTAACTTGTATACACAATTTATATACAATTTGTATACACAAACCTTCAAAATAACAAAAATCTAATCCCAAAACCAATATTTGCCACGCCAAATATTATAGTGTTCACGTCAGACATTTACTACGTTTGGACTTCAAAACATCAAATTATTAGTAAGCAATTGATCAACTCAAGTGGTACCAACTTATAGAATGGAATTTCCCCTACAACATAGAGTAAAAAGAAAAATAATTTTAAAAACAGAGAGATATCAACTTCGTCTTTTTGTAAAGCGCATCGAATGCTAAATGAATTTCTTGTTGTCAGGTTTGTTCTATGTTCAAGTACGAATATCTCTGGATCTGTTAGACGCAGAACAATTTGTAATCTATGGTTAGAAAGAGAAACATGTGATCTATATAACAGTGTTTTAGTTGACTTAAATGACAGAAAAATAGAGTTGTAATCATATCAGGAAAAATGGAGCCGTGTTATACGAAAAGGCGCAGAGTTGAAAATTACGATTTTACGCATCAAAAATACTCGAACTTCACCAATTTTTGGAATATTATTTATAACGTTTTGTGGTAATTTTTTTGCATGATATGCATCTACGGAACATTAGCTTTCCAACGGTATTTTATTTATTGCGATGGGACAATTTTAAGTGGGCGTAACGACGAATGGCAAAATACGTGATTAAGAGTTGGTGAAATCACTTGGGAGCACGTGGGCGACCTACTGTAGGTCGCCGTGCCGGTTGGAGGGTTAATTAATGTGAATTTGATGGTCGGGGGAGGGGGTTCTCTACGGCGGAAAGGGGGTAGGTGTCGATGTTGTGACAAGGGGTGGTTATTTTGAGAGAAAAATTTGGAGTGCTCAAGGGTGGGGGATAAGTATTGTTAATCGGTGGACAATACTGATTAGGGGAGTAGCGGTCAGTGTTGTGACTCCGAGAGACATAAGAACTGGGCCATGGACCCCTTCCGATATCCTCGAGCTAAATCGGGGTTTGATTCGCTCGGAGTTGGATGTCAGAGTTGATTCTCTCCCTCAACACCCACCAGCCAATCCGTCCTCAATGACGTAGCCTACTGTAGTCCAACCTAGTATATCAGATTTAATAAAAGCCCTTCAGGCTCATCTGACCCCACCGCCCAGACGGTTTATATCACCCAAAAATAATGGTTTATTAGTCAAATTGGGTAGGGTCAGTCGACCCCGGGATAAATGGTGCGCAAACATTCGGTTTTCCGCGATTGCCGGTGCAGTGTGGATTGGCGGCCATTTTAGGCTAGTGTCCATGTCTGAACCTAACCTAACCTAACCTAACCTAACCTGCCATTCCAAGATCAAGACCAGCAGACAAGCTGTTCGGCTCTCAGAGACATGTGAAGAAAATAATACTGTCAACCAATATGAGTGTGCATTTACTTTTAGATGGTTCTCCACAAAAATTTGCCAGGCAACTTTTGGATATGAGCAACAGCAAACTTCCGGTTCTGCTTGAAACACAGGAACTATCGTTTCCACTGAACTTCTGTCAACTTCACTCATCAATTGAAGATCATGAAAAGAAGGATTTTCCTACCATCACCAACAACTTCAGGAATCAAGATTGGCTATGCGAGCAAGCTATATTAGCTCCAAAGAATGATGATGTCAATTGAATCAATAAAAAAAAAATTCCTTGTGCGGTTACGAAATATAAATCAATTGATACAGTTACAGAAGAGGATCCAGCTGTTATTCAGTAGAATTTCTCAATTCATTGAAGCTTGTTGGAATGCCACTGCACATATTGACATTGAAAGTTGGCTCACCAATACTGCTTCTTCAGAATCTCATTATGCCAAAGTCGTGCAACGGAAACATAGTTTCAGTAAAAAAATAGATGCTGAATGTCATTGAAGCAACAATAATTAATGGCAAAAGTAAAGTAGGAGAAGTGCTAATTCTGCACATTCCAGTGATTCCTACTGATTTGCCCATTCAAATGACTAAAATTTCCTGTGCGTCTTGCTTTCATGATAACAATCAACAAAGCTCAAGGGCAGTCATTGCTCATTGCTGGATTAAATTTAGAAAATCCATGTTTTTCATATGGTCAACTATATTTTGTTGCTTGCACCAGAGTAGGGAGTCCAAAAACTCTGTACAATCTATACACCAAATCAGAAAACAAACAATATTGTTTATCCACTAGCGTTTATCTAAATGTTCGAATTGGTATAACACGTTAACTGCCACCATAAGAGGGTCCTATGAAATCCCGTAGTGCCAACTTGAATTATTGGTGTATTGTTGCTGATATCGATTTTTTATTTTTACAAAGGCTATTTATTTACATTTCCTTCAATTATTCATGCGGAGATATTGGAGGTTAGTTTTGGACCGATCGGGCTGGCACATTCATTTTTCGTCGCAAGTTCGCTTAAAAGTGAAGGCGCCGACCCGATCGGGCCACGACTTGTTTCCGCCTCAGATCTTTGTTAGTTAATTTGGTATAATACATCAACCAAAATATGTTACTAACACTTTTATAATAACTAATGTATACCATTATATTAATTGTTTACATATTAACAGCTTGAAACCTTTTTTCATATGACTTAGAGTTGGTTTATCTTAAAAAAAAAAAAGTGCCGACCCGATAGGACCGCGAAAGTTTGCATTTTTCATCAGCGAAAAGAGAGTTATAAAATAAATCTAAACTGGGAACCGAGGGTTCTGCGTTTAAACATAGGATGTGCAATGTCCAAATAGTACGGCTTGTCCCCGCTAGAATGCGCTGTAGTGTTGCAGTCGAGTAAAACAACAACAATGACGTATTTGAGATGCCGGCCCGATCGGGTCGGCAGATTGCTCTACCCACAGAAACTGTGCTGACCCGATCGGGCCGGCGTGGCAGTTAACGTGTTAAATTAGTTCGTTCAATTTTATAGTGAATGGAATAGTCAAAAAAATTGTTCATTGAATTATTAATTAAAAAAATATATAGTTCTTATTAAATTTATACCAATAAAATAGTGGAATATCATCAGTATAAGCCATCTTTCATTTTTTTACATTTTTCTATAACAGATTATATATTCTACATTACATACAGATCATACATTTATATGTATATATATACAGAGGTAAATAAATACACACAGCATGTCAACGTCTGCCGGGTTTTGCTAGTTAATTATAAAAATTAAAGTTTTGTTGTAAGCAAAGATTGGTTGGCTAAGAATGTTTTCTTGGTTGCAGCTAGTGAGGACAAGGAGGAGGTTGAAGATTTTACAGGGAATTCTCAATCTGAAATACCAGAGTCGTACATGGAAAGTTTGCGTAAGTTACAATTTGTAAATTTTAAATATTCTCTTTGAAATATATTGCTAAAGTTTTTAAAGGGTATTTGTCATCTTGAAAAAGCTTGCAGGTCTAAGTAAACTTAGATGACCAAAGCAATTATTAAAAGTTATATATGAATAATTTGATATAGGCTTATCATCACAAATGCAAAAGAAACACTCAATTATAGATTTAATCTCGTACCAATATTATATTAGTGTAATATTTTTAATAAACTATATAAACTCTGTAAGCATATGGGCTACCTTTATAATTGATGAACCCATAACCATGCTTTAATACTCTTAAGCCTTAGTGAACTGGAGTCTTTGTATTAAAAAATTCTAGTATACATAATTCACAAAATTATGGAAGTCCTATTAAAACCTTTTTCATCTTTAATTTCATTCAAACTAGATAAGTTTAATTAAATAAATATTAATAACTCACAAAAATGTTGTGTGTGTGTGTGTGTGTGTGTTTTGTATGTAAATTTAAGTAGCACCACACTGATAAATGAACAAAGAGTCTGGTCTAAAGAAAAAACTCCTCTTGTGTTGCATCTATCAGTATGTATATTGTGTGCCTGCTTTAATGAATTGTTCATGCAGTTTGTGAAAAAAGTTGATGGCATTATCTACATAATATTTTTTAGATTACATAGTGGTGAAATAGCTATCAAATATTAGAGGTGACTCAGATCCATCTCACTATCGAATTTTTGTAGAATTAATCCATAATTTTGAATCTTAATAATAAAAAGATTCAGATTTTGTTAATCAAATAAAATTAAAACTTTTGCTCCACTTTTAGAAATTTTGTGAATAGATAAAGCTCAAAATTATTTGTTTCTGATTTATGACTATAATTATATGATTTATATTTCATGATGGGACATTTAGTACATTACTTGTATTGTTGTTATTAAATGTGTTAACCTGTATTTGATAGGCGGTGATAACAAAAATATGGTTTTAACCTGTAAAAATGAAACCATTTATTTAGGAAAAGGAAAACAAAAATATCCATATTTCGACAAAAATATGGACACTTTTGATTTTCTTGTTAGGTTTCTTCAAAATGATAAAATCTTTATAGAGCTTACAACATTGCTCAGACTGTTCTTGTAGGCTACACAAATATTACTTTTTTTCTCGTCTGCTTATCTCTAACATAATAGTTTGTCAGAAGTAGGATCCTCAACTAACAGTTTTTCCTTTAGTGTTCATTAAACAAGCTGGTAACTTAAAGTATCCTTAGAAAATGTACTGAAGTTTTACATGGCGAATTTAGATTTTTATTGTAGCAATAAACTTTGGAACACTTGGCTCTTGATTAAGAGAATAAAAACTATATGTGTCTGTAATGATAATATTTTTAGGTTTAACTCTTCTTAATTTTATGAATCAACATATCTGGCGAAAGAAAAATTTGTTATGTGCATTTTAAACCTAATTTCATTCATCATCCTAACTTTTTAGTTCTAAGAAGAAAATTCTATTAATCAGGAATGACAGCATAAAGAACTGGTTAAAATATGAAAATGAAATTTAGTATAATGTCTTGAATAATTTAGCATTCCTTCAAAATATTGGAAAAACCTTGCTCTTAATAACAAATATTTTTCTATTGAAGCATCGCAGAAAAACTAAACTCAGCATAACATGACCAAATCTGACAGAGTTTACCATTATAGAGAAAATGATGGGTGTTGCTTTTATTAAATATAAAATGGCAAAGGCTGATTTATCAAAGTAAGCACAGATATTGGAAGCTTATGAGTAATTAATAATAAAAATACAGTGTTACTGAATAACATTAACTTGTTATTCTATATAGATAAAATCACCTTATTCTGTGATTGCTTGCACATATAATACAAATCTAATCAAAGTGAACAAAATATTTTGGAGACGACGTGATTTTAGGATGGTAAAGCTCTCAATGAAGAGCTTTTAATCTGTAACAAGTGACTGTTTAGGCTGTAAATTGTGGTTGGTGCCTAGGCAGTAAATTATTCTCTGAACATAGTTTATATAGTGTAATAATTGTGGGTGTGTGTGCGCATGCACATACGCGAGCACACATGTGTATGCACATGAATGCATGTGCCCATGTGTGCGTCCCAATCTAATTTAATTTATTATCAAAAATTTCCAACAATTTATTATTAGTAGAATTCATTGTAGCCTAATGGATTGGTATATTAAAATAAGGATTGTTTGACAAACAAGGTATTTATAACCATTCATATATAATTTATTATTATTCATTCAAAATTTTATAGATCACAAATATGGCTAGTAAATTTAAATTTAAATAGTGTGATACAATAGGAGTATTAATACTGTGAGAAGTCACATTTTGAAGGTTCTTGTATGTGATACATGCCCCTTATTTATTTTCCTGCAAGAGACCCACTTCTATCAAGCCCACTCCCTTAGTTTGAGGGGTTTTTCAGTTTTTAGAACTGATTATGTTACTGTAGACAGAATGGTATGGCAATACTTCCCCACAACTCCATCTGTGGTAATACAGTAAACTTTGAACAACATTGGAAGCAGTGCCAATAAAGGTCACTACACTCTATTAAATGACAATTTGTTTTGTGTATCTGCCAACTAATTACAGGTTTGTTGAAGCTGACTGTTTTGATCTTACAGTTAGCTGACCGATTTCTTTTGTTGGGAAATTTTAATGCCCATCACTATACATGGTGATCCAACACCTGAAATCCTATAGGGGACAGGATTCGATCTAATTTGGATTGATTCTGCCCAATGACGGTTCACCAACTCATCTAGCTGCTTCTACAGGTGGTTGGACAACCATCAACTTTTCATTTTGTAGCCTGTGTTTGGCCACTAAATTTGAGTGGTCCAGCTGCTTACAGATGGTTAGGCAACTGTCAACTTTTCATTTTGTAACCTGTGTTGGCCACTAAATTTGAGTGGTCCAGCGCTTCTACAGGCGGTTGGGAAACTGTCAACTTTTTATTTTGTAACCTGTATTGGCCACTAAATTTGAGTGGTCCAGCGCTTTTACAGGTGGTTGGACAACTGTCAACTTTTCATTTTGTAACCTGTGTTTGGCCACTAAATTTGAGTGGTCCAGCGCTTCTACAGGTGGTTGGACAACTGTCAACTTTTCATTTTGTAACCTGTATTTGGCTACTAAATTTGAGTGGTCCATTCTATCTGACACATATAGTAGAAAATCATGCTCCTGTGAAGCTTACATTTTCAAACTTCTCCTGCTGTAATGTCACCTTCCCATATGGATTTTGTATAAAGCAAAGTAGGAAAATTTCACTGATGAATTTGTATCACCTATTATGAATAATAATAATGTATGAAGCAGTACAGTTTTTTACACCAGCAATCCTAACAACAGCGGACAATGTTCAGAAAACGTCGGCAAGGCCACTACATCCATCAGTTTCATGGTGGAACGATGAATGTAGTGATGCTCTCCATTTACATCGTAAACCACTAAGGAAG
This sequence comes from Aphrophora alni, assembly GCA_963513935.1. Taxonomy (NCBI): domain Eukaryota; kingdom Metazoa; phylum Arthropoda; class Insecta; order Hemiptera; family Aphrophoridae; genus Aphrophora; species Aphrophora alni. The sequence goes on from OY740767.1 coordinate 70,190,578, forward strand.
TTTAACCGAAGACTTATATGTGAAAATCTTGAAAGATATAATATTCTACGAGCTAAAGCACGTAGATTGTTTAGGCAGAGTAAGAAATAATCTTGGGCCCAATACATTGGCACAATATCGAGAACCACGCCCTCATCAATGGTGTGGAAAAAGTTACTTTCTCTTTGTAGTCCTCCTCCTTCTGCTCCTTTATTGGAAATTAAGCAACAGGATAAAGTTTTGGCTACAAACAATTGTGATATTGCTAGTGTTTTGGGCTCAACATTTGTTAACTTTACATCTACTGCTGATTACAGTGACAACTGCTATAAAATGTCTCAAGAAGCAGTTCCTTTCAATTGTAGGTCTATCTAATGAATGTCCATTAGAGTCTGCTATGTTGTCGGGATGGGATCTCAGTCCAGGCCCTGACAACGTAGTTTATTCTATGATTAAACACCTCTCAGTTTCAGGGAAGCTAACTGTCCTTAAAATTTACACTTGTGTATTCCAATAGCAATGCTTTCCTGGTGCTTGGTTGGAGGCTACAGTAATCCTCTTCTAAAACCAGATAAAGAAAAAACCAAACCCAGTAGTTATCGTCCCATTTCCCTCATCACTGTGCTTTATAAAATGGCAGAGAGAATGGTTAATTGGAGCCTTGTTGGTTCCTCGAAAGTAACCAGCTGCTTTGTAACGAACATTGTTGCTTTAGCCAGTGTTGATCATCTACTGACTGATCAGCTGCTTTCATTATAGTCTACCATACAAAATGCATTTTTTTTTTGTCAGACATTAGTTGCAGTGTTTTTTGAACTTGAAAAGGCCTGTGATATGGCTTGGTGAAGAGGAATTCCAAACACTTTAAAATCATGGGGTATAAAAGGAAATATTCTTGCTTTTATAAAAAAACTTCCTTAGCAACAGTTATTTCAGAGTGCATGTTCTAATTAATTTGTCAGATCATTATAATTTAGAGAATGGTGTCCTTCAGGGTTGTTTGTTGTTTGTTATAGCAATCAACAGCATGTGCAGCCTGTCATGTGCCGATTTTCTCTATTTGTTTACAATTTTGCTATCTTGGCTACTCTGGGTATGGCAACTGTCAAAAGAGCCCTTCAAGTTCTTATAAATAGGCTGCAATCTTGGTCAAGATTGACACGATTTAAGTTCTCTGCCTCAAAAACGCAATGCATTGCTTTTAGTCACTGTAGACTAAACCACCATCCTTTTTTTATTTCTCATTGGAACACAACTTCAAACTACAGTAACTGCTAAGTTTTTAGGTCTATTATTTGATCATAAACTTCTAGGATTCAAGATTTATTTCATCTGAAAACATATTGTAATAAAGCACTTTATATGTTACATGTTCTCAACTGTTCTCGTTGGTGAACCAATAGGACTTGTATGTTACAATTTTATAGTGCTCTTCTTTGATTGCGGATTGATTATGGCTTCATAGTTTACTAATCCGTAAGACCATTAGCCATTAAGAAGCTTGATTCAGTACATAACTCTGCACTTCATGTTATATCTTTGCTATTTAGTACGAGTTCATTTTCTAGCTCACTGGCCGAGACAGGTGACCCATCTTTTTCTCGATGAAGACAGCAACTACAAAAAATATCATGTATTAGTAGACTGTGCTCCAAACCGTATCATCCAGCATACAATTTTATTTATAATAATCCTTTATCTGATATGAATGATATGATTTTCTTTATCTGATTTAGTAGATATGAATGTTGTCAGATCTATACTGCCCCATTTGGCATTAGAACTCTTAGAATCCTTGACAATTTGGGAATTGTACTTCCTCTTATATATGATTCTCCATGTTTTATTACTCCATGGCTTATTAAAATGCTACATTTCGATTATTAGTTGAGTACAGTACTCCTGATATACTTTATGAATACCCATCTAGTGAAATTACTTTCACAGATGGTTCTAAACTGGAGAATAAAGTTGGTTGTTCATATTACCCTTCTCGTCAGATGTATATGTTTGGAATACCCTAAGCTTAAAGTGTATTTTCTGAGAACTCTTTGCTATTTTGAATGGCCTTAATACTGTTCCATCAGTTTATCGTCACTATCTTTTATATTTTGATTCCAAAAGTGCTTTACAGCCTATTCAGAATATTTATTGTAAGAATCTCTTGGTTAAAGATATTCTGTGTTCCATACATAGACTTCAGCTACGAGACTCTCAGGGACTCACTCAAAGTGAGTACGGGTGATGCGGACCTGAGGAACCTAATTGTATTTACACATTTCTTCATTTAGTCTTGGGTTAGATCCCTCTTGTATTTCCCTATCAAGATGATGGTCTCTCTTGACCAACTCTTGTTCTCTTCCTACCATAATGCTATTATAGTAATCAAGGGCTAGGCGTCTTTATGCTCTTTTCTTCTTTTTTTTTATAAGGCGATTATGACTGAATGGTTTTTTTTGCCTTTAAAAAATATCAACTATTGGACGTTGGTGTATCATTTTCCTGGGTACTTGGGCATTGCAGAATGATGGAATACACAAAGGCCAACGAAGCGGCAAAGGAAGCTACAAATCAGATGCCAGTCATACAGCATCTTGTGGCATCATTCTGTCTTTGTGTTAATTCATTTTGCATAGGCAATGGGAAGAAGAACGGACAAATATAGAGCTCAATAAACTGAAGGAATTTTTTAATAAACTCAACATGGTTTTCCAAGCAGGTTTTGCCTTTACTATCCTGGTTCGGTTTTTGAACAAAGCCCAAGCTCATTTATAAAACTACAACGAAAGCTCGATATAACGTGAACTGATGAAATGAGAAAAAAGTCATAATTGATTTAGAATGTGAAATGAAAGGATATGATATTTAATTCATCTTTAGTCACAAATCTCATGAGAAAACAAATTTTTTATTAACGTGAGTAGATCAGAGGAAGTTATCAGGAGAAAGGAAGTATGCTGCCCCGCTTGTCCACTTCAAATAATGTGACAACTTATGTCAACACACATCACTGAAGACATACGGAAACCAAAAATTCCCCTTTTAATAATTGTATTTAAATAAAACGGTAAATAAAGAAAATCAGATTTCAAAATTATAACTCGGAGAATAATTGGATTTTTATTTGCATTATGTTTAAATTTCAAGAAAATTGAGAAATTTTACAATTGACGTCATTTATTTAGTAGTACATGTCATTAATATTGTCAAATTAGTTACTGAGCTATATTAATGAAAGCTCATCACAAAGTAACACTATTGAACTAAAATAGTCCTTCGATAAGAGGATTTTATTATCCAACATTTTTATATAGTATTAAATAACCAACCTTAAACTATTGTTAGAAGGTACACAATAAAAATTTAAAAAATGTGTGTCATCCAGTAAGCGAATAACCCAGGTAAAGCAATGATCGCGGGGAAGAGGTGAGGAGAGATAATAATTATAACCAGGAAAAAGACATGATTGATTCTACACAAGGAATACAAACACTTTTTTAAAAACTTTATTTAAGAAAATAAGATTTAATTATTAAGTTAGTCTTAGCATTTTTGTATTTCATTAGAAAGAAATCATTAGAAAGAAGAAAAGATGATACAATAAAGAACCCTAGCCTTCGTATACTCTTAATAGCGTCATGGTCGAACAAGAGAGACCTAATAGGAAAGACTAAAGAGAGGAATACATTTCTCATGAAACCCAAAGATTTCTTTTTTACTTCACTCAATTTAAAAAAAAAAACATTATACCCGAACTGAAAATGTTTTATTACAAATCCTTAATTATTAGTCTTAATAAAATATGTGAGAGTTTGTAATCTAATTTTATTCCTAAGGAAATTTGTATTTCTTTTTTTGGATGGAGAGTGTCTATTTCCCATCAATTACAGCTACCTCGCCTTTCCTTCCACACTGTATTCTACGTATTCCCCCATTTTAAAAATTTAGCGGAAGCTCAAAAAATTTGTCCTTCATAACAGCTTAAGCTCAGTCTCAGTTTTTAAGCTCAAACACGTTAAAAGCTCGACTCAATATATCCGAGGTTCGACTTAAAAAACCTGGACTCGCACACCTCTAAGATGTAATCTTGATTAATCACTGCTTATATACTGTGTTGTTCTGAGAGGTGTGCGTAGGACATTTGCCCTACCTAATTCCATTCAGACGATGCTGAGATCTTTGATTAGGTATTGGCCTTTTTGCAGAGCCTGAAAATTTTAATAGAATATAAAAAATTTGTTTTGCTTATTGCAGAGCCCCTTTATACCTATGTTGAGTTATCTATTTAAATATCCTTGTTAATTCGTTGCAGGCCCTTTTACAGTTTAAAATTTTTTAAAAATTGATAGTGTTTGTATTTATCATAGTTTATCATTGTTAACTTGTTGCAGGACCTCTTTACAGCCTTGTAATATGTTATGTAGTTCTTTATTTACAATTGTTAACTAGTTTTAGTCCTATTATTGTTATAATTTATATTGATGACCGATGGCACTTGATAGAATTCCATGTTATAGAAATAAAACAACATAAATTCTTTTGTTAAATTCTACAATTTATTGGTCTAGCCGACCATGGTTTCGCCAGTTACGGCATTGACGAGGCTTATACAAAGACTAAATAACCTAAGAAGAATTATACACACCTTTGAGACCAACCCCACCAGTCCTGTTACATGATAATGGAACCTGTAGCTGGGAAACCCAGTGAGTCATAAACTATTTTTAAAAAGTTCAAAACTTGTTAAGAACTAAATCTTTTGTTGAGCTAAAAAAGGACCCAAGTAAGAAAAACAACAATATTGTTAAATCTATCTTAACACAAAACAATTGTGTTTTTAGTTAGGCTCAGGTAAAAACTATACTGGTCATGAATAGTTTAGCACCTATATTATATGGACTTATGAAATTACATAAACCAGATAGTCCCTTCCGTCCTGTTGTTTCCTTTGTACAGTCTCCTTCATATAATCTGACTAAATTTACAAACACCTTTATAAAAAATATTTCTAAGTTCCAGCCTAAATTTGGTTTAAAAACTTCATTAGAATTAGTAGATAAGATTAAAGATATTAAAGTGCCCCCTAATGCTAAAATTGTATCCTCAATTTATTCACAACTCAAAGGTTCCTCAATAAGCTGGTTAACTATGATAATGTCACCTACACAGGGAACTAGTTCACCCACCTCTAGTTTCCCCACAAAACATGTCAAACACTGCCAACACACATTAGCCTGCCACATCAGTTCGCTGGCCTTAAATGGCTTTGCTTCGACCAATCCAACTTTAAAACCCTCGCATTGATTAGCTTGCTTCTGATTGGCCAAACAGCTTACACTTTAGGAGACAGAGTCGCAAAAAACTGCGAACACAAACTAATGGCACTCCGTTAACTACCTACGAGCTCGGCTCCGCTCTAGTTGGTTCGTGCAACCCAATACGAATACAATCGACAGTTCTTTGTTTAGGACTCAACCAGTCCTAACCAAGCTAGCTTCGAGCTATGTGTAACGTAAGTAGACGCATTGGGCATCATTTTGTAATGTGAGTAGACACGCTGGGCATCATTTTGTAGCATGTAGCGTTCCAAATAAAAATTTATTTGACCAAAAACCATGTTGGGCGTCATTTTGTAACGAGAAGCATTACATATAAAATTATGTTTCATTTTAGTATTATCAATTTTTACTTACTAGGTTCTTTCCTTCATCTCTGTACTTCCTAGCCTCAAAATCATTCAGGCTTTGGTTATCTTTTTAAGAATTCATTTGAAACACCTTATCTCTACCAATGAAAAATCTGATTTGTGTTAATTATAAGAGTTGTGTTTTTGTGTGAAAAACTAAATTTTATATAAAAATGTGATATATGAGAATTTTTGAATAATAATTCATAATAATAATTTTGCAATTTATTAATAGCATTTGACTCAAAAAATAAATGCATAGACATGCTATTACACACTAGTCTTTTTCTTTCAACTGCATGATTTACCTGTATCTTCCACAAGTGTATCAGTGACTAGAGTACCAGACTTTTAACTTTAAGTACCCAAATCTACCGCAAGGAGTAGCAATTGTAGCTCACACACACACACATATATATATATATATATATATATATATATATATAAATATATATATAAATATATATATATATATATTTTTTTTTTAAACTTTACTTTTAGTGCTTTATTTAATCCTAGTTCAACTTTAAGACCAGGGTTCAAATCAGAGCAAGAGAATTTAACTTTTTTTTTACATACTTTTTAATCTATTCTGAATAAATTCATCCTACTTATTTTAACTATATTATTCAATTCTGTAACAAACATTTTTATTTTATTTTAATATACAAGCTGCTTCAATTTTAATTTAATGTCATGTCATCAAAAGGATTAAATTAAATTTGTTATCAAGTTATTTTTTATAATTTTGTGAAACCATTCTTTCTCAAAAGAACTTTTCATTTAATAATTCTTAAAGGCGCTCCTCAAAATTTATTTGATCTTATTCTTTGTTTAATATTAATTCACTTCTATGTTTATTTAAAATGTAATCTTTCTTTCCAGGATATCTATTAAATGTTGCTTCATTTCTAATTTTTTTCTTTTCTTACTTTATTCACATTTCCACCAACAGAAACTTTTACAATTTTTTTTTCATTTGTGTATTATGATTTCATTGGCTAAGCCCGTTGAAAGCAAGAAGGTTATGTAATGTAAAGAAGGAATTAAATTTAATGTAGGTATTGTTAAACAAAGTGCTCTTTCTCTTTATTGCAAACTATGCTTCATAGAAAATCTTGGAAATTCAATGACTGTAGATATCATTGTACCGTGAAAAGAATGTGGATGCCTCTTGATTAATCCCTAGATGAAGCTGTTTATTGTCGGTTTTCCCAACTTCGTTCATCATAATTATCTGAATGAGGGACTGAGATTCAGTCTCCAATAAAAAGATTATCTAAGAAATTGAGAATTCAACGCCTGTTTATTTCCTTCTACATGGTTCTTTAATCATACCTTGTCTCATTTTATATGTTATGTTTTTTTTTTTTTTTTAATTCAGACAACTTATAGCCCCAATTAATTCGGATTAATGAGAATCTATTTGATTAAAGTTAAACGATTTCAGCTATTGTATAGCTTTAATTATAAAATCTTTTAGAAAAAGTATTTATATTTTCATTGTATGTATAAATGTTTTAAAAAACCTTTCTTGTGTAGGAAACCAGAGCAGCATGAATGGTTCATTGAATATTCCATCTTTAAGCGGCAAGGGGTTTTTACCACCTCCTCTTTTAATAGAAGTAGAACCTGTAAGTAAAGTTTGTTGTTTGTATTTATTTTACTTCACTGGCATACTTTTATTTTTAGAGAATGTTTTAACACATTGAAGCCTAAGCCTGAGTATAGGTCGAGCAGTCGCACCAGCGCTTGCTGCCGAACCCCGAGTATGCATCGGGCTGTGCTAAATAATTCTATATGATCGCCATGTCAGCATATAATCGGGTTTCGGCCCTTTCGTATAGCTAATTGGTTATTTATCTTTGTATGTCTTTGATTTTCGAATTGTCTGTGCTGTTGATTTGGACTAAATAAAAATATTATGAAGCTGGTCTCGCCGCCGAACCCTGAGTATACATCGGGCCGCGCTAAATAATTCTATACAAACACGATGTTGGCATATAATCGGGTTTCGGCACTTTCGTATAGCTAATTGGTTATTTATCTTTGTATGTCTTTGATTTTCAAATAGTCTGTGCTGTTGATTTGGACTAAATATAAATATTACGAAGCTGGGCTCGCCGCCGAATTCCGAGTATATATCGGGCCGCGCTAAATAATTCTATACAATCGCGATGTCGGCATATAATCGGCCAAGGTGATGGAAATAATTCAATTAGTGACATTTTGAGAGAAAATGTGAATGAACCGGTTTTTGATACTAATTCTGAGGGCGAAATCGATGAAAATAACGATCCAGACTTTTTAGTGACAACCTTAGGCCTATTAGTGCTGTGTAGCTATTTTTGTTTGTGTATTTTACCCTTTTTCAAGACTAAGGAGTGTTTACTGTAAGCAAAATATGTATTTACATGTATATATATTTAAAAAGATAATTTCTTTGGGTTTAAAATGATATATAATAAATATAACAAATACCACAATTTTTTAAAAACATGTCCAAAACCCCCAGGCACAATAGGAAAGCAGCGCGTTAGAGAGTTAGGCTTCAAAGTGTTAAAGTGACACAATATTTAAAGTGAATATAAGCTAATTGAACCTGAAAGCAAATGTCTCAAACATATTAACTCTCTAATTCCTTGGGCTTATACTGGAAGTACTTAACTCAGCTTACTAAACATATGAAAACAACATAGGCAGCAAGTGTATACTACATTTCATAGCTTTAAATTATTAGATAAATCAGTTTACTTTGATAAAAAATGTGTAAAATATCATGTTTACGGAATTTCATTTGGAAATCTACCTATTGCTGCCTGTTTATGTCACAGTTTAGAACTGGGATCATCAAATATGTACTAATCATAACCTTCAGAACTCATTTTGAGGTTTTGTTCAATATACAGTATATATGTTTGTGGCTTTTCGCTTTAACGGTCACAATGTTTGTCCAATTTTCTTCAAATTAGCAGAAAAATATGATTTTAAATAGTTGGGACAAGTCCTAGGTTAAAAAAGTTTCTTGATAAATTTCAATATGGTGGCTATTTTAAATAGTATTAGAATAATATCATGTAACTGTAAACTTATTGTGTGCAGCTTCAAAATTTAAATTGAATGTTAGACATTGAGTTTTGTATTTTAGAAATTAAGAAAGTTATTGCTAAAAAGTAAATTTAAACAAATTAGATAATTAATCTATCTAGTATCCAGAATTTTATTCTAATATGCATAGGAACTGGGTCAATTTGGCATATCATCTGCATGCCAAGTTTTATTGCTATGAAATTAGACTCTGAACCCCAAGTAGAAAAGTGTAGTAATTTTATAAACGTCTAACTACAATAATTCAATTAATCTAATTTTAGATCAAATATGTCTGCTTATATATATATACACCTTAATGCTATATTTGTTTGATTCAATGTGGGAAGTTTCAGTGTTACCTATGTTTCAAAGTTTCAATTCATTCTACATAAATTGAGCCTCTTATTTACATCCAAATACAAATGGATTTAGGAACTATGAAACCACAAAACAAATTGAATAGGGGAAACTACATTATTATTGGTTTAGCCATTTAGGGTGGAGTAACTAACTTCCAAATGTCTAGACACCCATTGATTTTTAAAAAGGGCTTTGTGAAAAGTACCATTTAAAAAAAAATTTCATTCCATTTATTACTTTTGTTGTTGACAATAAAATTTTTTTTATAATGAGTGTCAAAATAATAATGCTAGGCTTCTAAAATGTAATTAAAATATTAGAAATAAATATATAGCTACATATAGAAACAACAAATTCTAATACGAGGGTATTACATTCTGTCCAGAAAGTAACAGAAGTTTTAGCCTATCACAGCGCTGGGCGGTCTAGAGACGCCATATTATTATCAGAAAGTTCCTACACTCAGTATACATCCAGCTGTGCTAACGTGCGAACTGTGTTCCCCTCTTACTTTGCTCTCTGTGATGTGTTTAAATGTGTGCTGCAATAGAAAATCCCGCCTCTTGTGAGCTTTGTTCTGTGATTAGGTTTTTGTTGGGAAAAAACTAGAAACCAATTATTGAAATTTATCGCCAACTTTGTGATGTGTACGAAAAAGGAATAATGAGTGAAAGCTGAGTGAGGCAATGGTGCGTTGATTTTTAAAATGGTCGTACCAATGTTCACGATGAGGATCGCAGTGGTAGGCCTAGCCCTGTGACTGATAAACTGGTGATGAAAATCAACAACAAATTTCGTGAAAATCGTTGTTAAGGAACTTTCTGAACATATTCCCCAAATTTCACAGAGTTTGGTGCATTGAATTGTTCTGAAAAATCTTGGACAAAAATTTTGTGGTAGGTGGATTCCGAAAATCCTACCAGAGGACCACAAAAAACAGAGACTTGCTGCTGTACTGACTTTCCTCGAAGAATACGACAAAAATGGTAAAGTTATTGATTGTATCATAACTAAGGACAAGAATTCATAACTGAAGCATGTCAATTGTGAAACAAAAAGGCAGTCGATAGAATGGGGACACACAAATTCTCCCAAGAAACCAAGGAAGTGTTTGCAAACACTCACAGCAAGAAAGATCATGACTACTGTTTTTGAACTCTAAGGGAGTGATTTTCATTGATTTTCTTGAACATGGCACAATTAACTCAAAGAGGTATTGTGAAACACTGAGAAAGTTAAGGTGTGCAATATAAAACAAGCGTCGGGGAAAACTTAGTATGAAGGTTTTGTTTTTTCATGACAATGCACGTCCACACATAACCATTCGTATCCAAGTGCTTTTAGATAGTTTTGGATAGAAAGTGTTCAATTATCCACCATACACCCCGAATTTGGTGCTGAGTGACTATCACATCTTTTCAGCTTTGAAGACATGGCTCGCTAAACAACGCATTGATACTGACGTCAAACTGCATGTTGGTGTAAACCAGTGGTTGAAATCGCAGGCGGTAGAGTTCTACAGAGACGATATGGAAAAACTTGTGCTACCGTATGATAAGTGCATTAATTTGAATGGTGATAATGTTGAAAAATAGCTTAAGAGTGTGCCTTTCAAATGTATATAATATTTTTATTTTTTTTCATTTTGATAATTTTTTATTTCAAAATATGTGTTTTATGGACAGCCCTAGTAGAATAATAATAATAAATAATACCAATTATATAAAATATGAGATGGCAAGGGCTGTGAATAATTGTCTCCTATTCACAACATTCATGAACAAAATTCACTGACCAAATATATATTTTCTAGCAACTAGTATTTCAATTTAGTTTTACATTTTTTAAAACTATCTATATCTTTTACAGACTTTAGAAGTTTATTATAAGGAGTAATGCCAGCCTCAACAGGGAATCTTATATAGATGTTCAATCTATGCTGCTCTAAAGTTATAAAATTTCTTCTTGTGTTATAAAAATGAAAATCATTATTATGAGTTGTATGACTCTTAAATCAGCAAAATAATAATACTTCAAGGATTTACATGCTTGGGAGCGTTAGAATAATAAAATTCTTAAAGCTTCTCTGTATGACTCATTGTGGTTTAATTTTGAAATTATTTTAGTGACTTTTCTGTAGGGTAAATAACTTTTGTAAATTCTGATTTAAATGGGAATGTAGTTTTCAAAATTGTTTATGTGTAAAACAGTCTCCAAGAGTGAGAACATAGGTTATTCTTGGAATGGTAATTTATCAGCATTAAGTTACAGTGAATGCTCAGCCCAACAAGAACTTCAATTTTTTAAAAATAATTGTGTTAAAATATTTAGCAGCTTAATGAGGGTATACAAGCTTTTTTTATTTTCACAATAACTTTAGGTTGATTTCATTCTTTCAAATATTGTGTTAAGAGCATAGTTTGGCTGTAGCACATAAACTTTGAGTATTAATCATGGAGTGGTCATACAGCTTCAAACAAGTGGTTGTACAGGATCAAAATGAAAATTAACGGACTTCAATTTTCGCCCCATATATTTATAAAAACCTGTTATATATTTGTAATCTTAATTAACTTATCGTGTTAGGCTCTTGTTTATTTGACTATTATCTTTTTTTTAAGTCGAAAAAAGCCATTATCATTAATGCTAATTGTTTATTTAAAATATATTTTACTTAACATTCTTAAATTAAGCTCTATATTTATTAACACGCTTAATTTTATTTGTATATCAACATATAGTATTTAGGAATCTGTTGTTTTATACTACTAAATCTTTTGTGCATTTTCAGAGTGTCACTTTTGTTTGTATATAATAAATTTAATTTCCTGGAGTTTGTGTTGATAATCTAAAATTTCAAAAACCCTACTAAATAATACAACTCTTAACAAAAGTTTTAAAATTCATAATACAGTATTTCTATATATTTTTATTAAAATGATAAATGTATGTTTGAGGCTTACTATTTTCTTGCCAGTATTTTATTTTTTTAATTCTTACTATTTTACTTAGTACCTATATGATTTTTTGAAATATATTAATTTAAAAGGTACAACTTATAATTAATTACATTTTAGATTAGTTTTTCGATTATAGCAAATGGTTTAATTTATCTTTTAATATTTTATTAATTTTGGATGCTACCATTATAACTTGCCATTAAATAATGTCATTGCTGTATTTGCAAAGAGATTATTTAGGAACCAATTTGACTACAGCTGAGCTAATTTAAATACTAAGAAATTCTGTTAAATTTACAATCTTTTAAATAATTTTGTGCTTATATATAGAGCTGCTTTAGATTTAATCCTTTTGTCAGCCATTCTAAACTCCAAAAGAGCCATAATTCTATGTTATTAAAAATTTTGTATTAAAGTCAACATTAATACTTGTGTGTTTTAATATTAAAGAATATACTATATATATCTTTTGGATTTTATTGAAAAAATTTACAAGTGAATTAATTACTGGGAGTATTTTTTGTCATTTCTGTCAGATTGGAATCTGAACGAGTACTTAGTAGAAATTTTACCTTGGCTATGTATATCCCAAATGATATCTCGGAACCATCACATTTTACTGTCTTTAACATAACACCAAGCTTTTTCAAAGGTTAACTCCATCCTTATAAAATGAATATTTCATGCAGTCTTGGTTATCGATTTATAAATATTTTTACCAAGTTTACAAAAACAAAACAAAATTGTGTAGGGTTAAGCCTGATGAATAATTATTAATTTATTATTGATGATCTTAGAGGTTGTATGTTGCTACCTCTAATCTATACTTACAGTTTAAAATTAATTAATATTTAAATAAAACCAAATTATATTCATGATTTTATATTTTTACCATTTTAGAAAACAAAAACATGGAAAAACTTTTCATACAATTTTTTAACACCTTTGCGGTTCAATAAATTTAAGCCCTGCTAAATTTATTTTCTTAATTTTGCTTTATTTTTAAAGTATATCGTTTAGAAACACATACACAAAGGCAAAATAAATAGTTGTAAGAAAATATAATGCAAACATAATTAATTTTTTTTTTTTTTTTACATATTATTCAAAAAATTTGAACAAGTTTAAATTTAATCACTGTTGTTATTAAAACGAAAAACCAAAGTAAATACTAATGGTATTAATGTGTAAGTATTAATGTGGTTTTGTTTTTGTGTCCAGTTTTATGTCAAAAAGTAGTGTGGTAAAAAATGGCTCTAATAAAAAGAAATTGGCAAAAGGAGGTATATATTTAAGGGACATGATATTTAGTAAGAATGAAAATAACATTTTAAATAATGTATATTGTATTGTATTTGTAATGCAAGTACTGTAAATAATCTAAACCTTAATTAGTACAATTAGTAATGTATCTTAGTTTTCCCAAGAAAAAACTAAACTATTTAAAACTTTGTTCAGAAAATTCACAATACAGTAGAACCTCGTTAAGTTGGACCAGCCAGGACAGCGGCCAATCCGACATAACGAAAATCCGTGTTAGCCGGAGAAAGAGTAAAAAACACAAGAAAATGAAAATATACATACTGTACTTACAATAATTTCCTTTATTATGGAGAAAAGCACTTTAAAAATATTTACTCATCACAATAAAACAACAAACACATCTGTGGACGCAGTCATGCAGCGCTACAGTTAGGCATCAGATGTACAGACACAGCAAACAAACTCGGTTGCGTGAACTAGGCGGAAACACGATCACCGTGCAATACACTACGATTATGCGCTCATATAAAGCAATAGCGCTACCAAAATACATATTTTATATTAATTTATAGTTATGTTTATTTATTGCAAACCGGTCTGGGTTACCCGGAGATCCGACTTAAAGGGGGCCGACTTAACGAGGTTGTACTGAATTATGATGATAACTTTAAAGATAGAAATATAATCATGAATCTAAATATATTAATATAATTGATCTATATATCTCCAACAAATTCATGACAAAAAAGCCTTTAAAAACAATCTGAGGAAGTTACTACTTTCTGAATCCATTTATTCGTTGAGGGAGTTCCAGCCATAATTGGCAAGTAAAATGACAAAATTCTCGATAGAGACAGACATGTTGATGTGTCTTTTGTTAACGCTTGCAATGCAATATATTTTATCAGCGGCAGTGGACAGAAATCCATAAACTTGATTGTTGTGGTGTTCAAGTATTTATTCGTTTATATTATAATAAATTGTTTGTTATACTGCCTCTATCTTGGTACAAAATTGTTTATTGTTTTGATTGAAAAATGTGTGTGAACCCTAGTATTCATTATATTTAATGACACCAGAAATGAGGTACACCTAGTTGATGTGTCATTACCATTACCAGCCTAACACAGATAATGTGCTGGATGTTGAATGTCTGTCTAAATATTGCAATAGATGTAAGTCGGTATTATGTCAGCCAGGATTTCTGGCAAATTACAAAGGCACGAGTGGTAGATAGTGCGCAGCAATACTTTTTTAATAACTGCAATGCAACAATACCTCATTAATAACCACAGTGCAGCAATACCTCTTTAATGGTCACAGGGCAGCAATACCTCTTTAATGGGCACAGTGCAGCAATACCTCTTTAATGTTCACAGTGCAGCAGTAAAACCCTTAAGACACATTACACAAACAAACACACAAAGCACGAGTATATGGAGATTTGTGGTGTTTTAAACATTTGTGTTAACACCAAATCATAAACTATTTATGAAAATCTTGCACGAAACAGAAATTGTTTGGGTGATGGAGATAGCAAAGCTTTTAACACTATAAAAGCAATGAAACTTTAAAGAGCTGAGACTCAAATAACAAAAGCTAGAATACGTCGACCATATACAGAAAAGAATGGTTGGTCAGCTTTGTTGGCTGTGGCAAATTTTAAAGGTAAGGTCTTTTCGCATGGCAAGGGTCATGCGGGACAAAGTTGTCCTAAATACTATTATAAATGTGTTAACAAAGATAACAACTTTAGAAAAACCTAAAAGGAGTAAAATCATGATATAAATATAAAAATAGTAAAACCATGAATGTTCACTTCACAACCCAATAATAATTTACCAATTGCAGTTACATGCTAAAAATAATTTTAAAATAATACAAATAAAACCCAACTTCATCTTTCCCACAATATATAAATCGTCAGAAAAATCGAAAATAAGTATTTGACAGAAAGTGCGATTATCGCAAAAGACATGGGCGTGGTTCATTTAGACGTAATATTTTAAAATGTCTGTATCTCACTAACTATTAGAGTGACGATAATTTGGATGCCACCATTCGAAAAAGAAAGTAAAATGGTATTATAAATTGAAAAAGTTATAAAAAATTGAGTATAGTATACATTAATGAATTTATTCAAAATTATAGAACTACTAGTTTGTTAAAAAAAAAAACTGAAAATTCTTCACTATTCGATATATTTAACATTTAATATATTTTTTATTAACTATTATTGTTTTAGGAAGAGAGCTGGACATCTCCACCAAATGGTAAAGATGAAAACTTAGTAATGAAAAATATGGCTGGTTTAGATAAAGTAGCAGCACGTCCACCACCATCACCAATAGCTCCACCGAGAACTAAACACAACAACCAGTCAAGAAGTAAATTGGGTAAGTCATTTAGTTTATTTATAATTTTGTTACATATTGAAGCCAGCTTTTCACATACCTAGACAGTTTTGTTATTATACGTTATATTTCGTGTATATCAACTATTCAGTAATCAAGCACTTGACCACACAGTCATTTCTTGTAGATTCCATTTTGAGAAGCTTTGGGTTTCGCATATGTTAAGCAACTCAATGTCATAAATAATGACTAATTACTAAACTGCATAATGAGGACCTACCTTCATTCTCATACTCTTGACTATTTGACACTATGATCGGTCCTAACAAAGTGACGCTACCTTTAGCGGTTCTTCCATAGTACCAAACTGCTGGATCTACTTAAAAGTAACATATCATGCATTATATTTTCTATCGCAACACGTCCAAGTTAATGTACAATTGTAGGAGACGCAAAATTAATTTTTGACAAAACACTAAATCAGTGTTATTACAAAATATCGGTAAAATGTTATTTAGTTCACTACATAATTTGTGTTAAATCTTTTTTTTTTTAACAGAACTGAATGAAATTAATATACAAAACAGTTGAGTCAATTAAGTGTAAATATACGAAAATCTATGATTTAAGTGTAAATTGTGTAAATACTTAACTAGCTAACACAACATATAAACAGTGAACATTATCACGATAAAGTGTTAGAACAACTGCTCTACCGACAGAGAATTTATCAAAAGGTATGAAATAATTTATTAACATAAATTTATATCTTAGTCATGGATGTCTTAATTTCATATTAATTTTTGTTAGATTAGTTGATTCATTATTATTCAATTGTTAATTAGCTGGTTCTCCGAGACAATACATTGTTCAGAATTATTCATCAACTCTAAAATATTACGAAGCAATTTTACATTTCATTATAATAATTATAATTAAAAAAATATGTTTGATGGAAGAAAATCTATTCACTACTCTCAACTTAAAACATGAGTTTAGAATCAGAATATTTATGTATATGAAAGGTTTTAACTAAGGATGGATCTTAGAACTCCACGAATCTCAATTATACAAATTAGAATAGTAATCATGCTTTATTATGTTTAAATCTCAAATTTCAAAACATTGATGCTGATGTGGCCTATAATTCTGAATATACATCAGAAAGCTCTACTTTAATTATTTATTATTTTTAACTGGATTTCTGTTACTCTTTGTTTTTATGTAATAATAAAAATATTATAACACTGAGGATGAGATGTTTAAGTTGTGGAATAATTATGATGAGCAATTTTCTGAAATTATATGTCTAATGTATTCATATCCAATATGTCTAATCTGAAGCAATCCAGACTAAAGATTAGAGCTTAATACAGATAAAGTACTGTTCGACTCAACTTATATAATACATAATAATATATACATGATATGTAACCCATTAAGATTGCTGGGGGGGGGGGGGCAAATTAATTAAATACAGGGATTAGGTTAACCAAACATGGGTTGATTAAAGAAATCGTGACCACCCATATCCAATGAAACCCCATCAAACCAAACACCACTCTTGGTATCCAGCTCTTAGTGAGTTAATTATAATAAAATAATTTGGAATAGTTAGATTCTAATAAGAGTGGTCTAAGGCCTATTACAAAATATAAATATAACTACAGTGGTCCGAATATTTTATAGGCCTTCCTAAGAATCTTGAGAATGTGATATCCTTAAACTTAGCCCGAAATGTTAATTTGGAAAATTTCACTAAATAAACTAAACTAAATAAATTGAGAGGACTGGACATTAGTCCTGTCGAGCTGTTAGACATTTCTGTTTCTCATGTCATTGGCTTTCCACCTTAGTAGGCATTCTAAGTGAATGCTGTGGTGCTGGTAATCCGGTTGGTGATTGTGGCAACCAAGATTGTACTGGCATCTTAAATCGAGACGGAAGATTCAACTGTACCCAACCACGATGAGCCAGGGTGACTGTTCCTCGGAATGTATAACTAAACTCTACTAATTAATGCCATTGTAGTACAACAATCACAATAAAAAAATTGGAAATGGTAGATTTTAAATATATACCTTTTAATTTTCATAATCTTCAACCTATGAACAGTAATTCCTAAGCCAAAAATAATACCACTTATTATACACCAATTATAGAATAAAGAGCTTATGAATTTTGTATAAGAGTCAAATTTCTAATAGCACTTTTCCTCTCCTGCTCCAAATATTTTTCTCAGAATTGCCCTAGTTATTACCTTATTTGGAACATCGTATGATCATACCTCTTTCCTTATTTGGACATCGTATGATTGCTAAACACACCTCCCTCCTTGATTCGAGAATTTTTTTTTTTTTAATATACTGATGCACTAAATTGCTTTTAAAAGTTCATTTTTTATTTATTTATTCCTTAATTATAATAACATTTTTATTTACATATAATAATTTTTTATTATTACTTTTGAACTAAATTATTATTTATATATTATTTGATTGGTTGGAAGAAGTCCCGTGCTTGCATTGTTAATCATTATTTTTAATTATAATCAGGCAGTGCCATTTTATTTTTCTATAATGCTCAAATTGGAAAGGAATGTTGAAGTACAATTCTATAGTTAGTATATTTGTGTTTATATAATTTTTTTTTTATTGTACATGTAAGCATAGGACATCTTCATCCAATAAATAATAATTAATGTATAGTTGATAATAAAATAATATTTTGCAAATTGTGATTTGTAAATAAATGGTACTTGTGAATAACATTTTAGAATTAAGAAATATATAAGTGACAATTTAAATTATAAATATAAAGGTGAACTTTTAAATAAAAAGTGCTTTTATAAAAGGAAATGACATTATTTACATAATGCATTTTAATTAAACAAAGAAACAGACAATTTCTTCATAGTTTGCAACTGGAACATTCCAGAACAAAGGCGTGTCTTGCATATGGCGTGATATCTCCATAAAGGGATATGAACTTTTCTAATTGGTTAGAATCATGGAAGATTCTGGAACTGTAGTGAGAAGGGGGGGGGGTGAAAGAACTTTAACTTTTGCCTCTCACTTCTTTGTTGAATGTCTAGTGGTACTTACGTATTAAAATGTAAATCACTCTTGAGAGACAACATGAGTTGAAAATTATGAAAGTGAAGGTTCAAATGTTAATGGAACCAATAATTAAGTGAATCAATCATGAAAGTATAGTGTTAGTGAAATTACAAAAAGTAACATGTTTTGAATAAAGGTAGTAAAAAATGAAAACAATATGAGAAAATTGTAAGCGAAATGTAACAATATAACCAAACTTTCTTTAAAAATCACTATAAACAACTAGAAGATATTTAAAACTTGGACAAATATTATAATTAAAGTTTTGTATTTAGAATTGAGTTTAAATAATGATAATAATAATAGTAACATCAGTGCTTTCCATCTTTATTAAAGTTTTGTACTTTCAAAATTAACATGTCTAACTAAGATTTGATGAGAACACCTATTTAACCAACATCATTTAGACTAGCAGAGTGTAAAAGTACAGAGATGAAAGTTAAGAACTCACTACAATAAAATGTACTAATTGTAACTAAGATATTTTGGTAAAATAACCTTTTATTTGTAACGCTTAACATTATAAAATGACACCCAGCGTGGTTTTTAGTAAAAAGATTTTTATTTTTAATGAATAACGTTACAAAATGACGACCAACGAGTCATTTATTGATTTAGTCAATAAATAAAACAAGTCTCAACTGTAACTCTTCTAGTATATTTTTAGTTTAATATATTTATTTTAAGAAATAAAACTACAAATTACAATATAACATAAGTTATTTATTGTTATTAAACTTCAATGAAATCTGTTGATCAGTTGATTAGAAAAGACTTTTGTCTTAAATACAAAATCGTTACATATATTTGAAAAGTTAAAAGAAATGAAAAAGAAACATACAAAATTAATGATATTTTAAAATATTCACATCTCATGACACAATTATCAAGGTTGAATAAAGTTTATATCTCGAGGAATTAATTGTCATTACACATACATAACAATAAAAAAAATCACAATTGAGATTATAGTTTTATATCGTGGAATCAATTGAATAATGTAAAAGTCTATATATACCGGGGAATTATCATAACACATACATAAATGAAATCACAATTAATTAGAGTCTATATCTCGGGGAATTATTTATTTAGCACAAGAGTCTATATATCTCTGAGTATCGGGTCGGTGCAGCTTTTGTCAAGGAAGTGGGTATAATATTGAAATATAACTTCTGTATTAATACAAAAATTGATAAATATTGCCCTACGTTGAGGGCCAGATGTAATATATAATTCTCCTTGAAACTAATTTTGTCCAAAATATAATGTCTTAATATTCAATAAATTATTTAATTATTATTATTATTATTTTAAAAAATTTTTTTTTTTTTTTTTATTAAACTAATTATTGAAATAAATAACTATTTGATTATAACCATGAAAATAATAATAACTTTTGAAATGAATGAAACTTCATTTCTATAAATATTGTTATATTATTAACTCATATAATCATTTACCTTGATAAAAAAAATTTAAAAATATTTGTAATACAAAGATTAGTCATTTATTGTCTTGAAACATCAAATAATAAAATTATGAGTTCATTCGAACTTAATCGGTAGAATACATATATAAAATCATTTTGAAGTTAACATAAAAAAAAAAAATTATCAAACAATTGAGATGTAAAAGGAAATGTCTCTTATTAACTACACTGAGGTTATGGAAAGTTCATAAACATATGTAAATATAACATAAAGGAAAGATTTCATTAGTTCATTTTAGAGTCTTACTATCTCGGGTTGGGAGGAATTGGTTTAACACATACTTATTTAAAATAGATCACTCAGAGTCTGTTTCTCGTGAAAAATTCATATACATAGGCTACACATACAATTACAAGAAAAACACAATCAATTAAAGGTTATATTTTGGGGAATATTATTAATTATCACTTGAGTTTCTTTCTCTCGGGACAGGGTCAGTGCGGCAAATTTGTCAAGGAAGTGGGGTAATTATACACATATTGACAAAGATACAAAAAATAATAAAATATTAATCGATTAGTTTTTAAATAAATGATGAGTGGTGAAATGATGGTAGACAACAATCACAACTGTTCACAAAGTCTATGTTTCTGAATACTCGGTGTACATATAGAAAATAGTTCAATGAGTATGATATTTGTTAAAGTTATTCCACTTTTGTGTATTAATGTTTCAAAGTTTATGATAGTAGGCTACTTAGGCCTATTAGTGGGGATATAGGATGACTTTTAAAAAATATATAAATTGGAATGGTCTCACCAATGTTCTCAAATACGTTGTTGAAACTAGCTTGTATTATGTCTGCTCCTTGGTAGATTTTTAGAGAATTTTCAACTGTAACTTATCACTTTTAATTTGTGTTACTTCTCAGCACTCCATAGAAAATTTAAATATACTTTTCCACTTATTTAAATTGGAGCTGAGTCAGGAAACGTCCATTAAGCTTGGGATCTCCCAACCAAACTTCCCAAAAATCATTGTTACAGCGTCCATAGAGATTCAACATTATCCATTTTTTGTGATCTTGATTAAGATTAGTAGCACTGATGAAAATGAATACATGACCCTAATTTGTTAAGCAGGAAGTTGTTAAGAACTTCATTTAAGACTGTTGACTCTACTATTACGGTATACATTTAAATTTGTTGAAGACATACTAAGAGGGGTTCCAAATAACTTCCTTTAAATTTAAACTATCTTATTCCTAAATACGATTTCACCTTGGTCTTAATCTAAAACTAGTTGGAATTTCCCGCACTTTAAATTAGTTAGTGGGCTAAACTTTGGTCACGTGATTGCTGTATCGGTGGGTGTGGCTTATTTGATTTCTGTCACATATTATGTCTGTTCCGCCATCTTTGAGATACGACTTTGGTTGTATTTATCATCAATACTAAATAATTTTGAAGTTTTCTTTGTATGTTCAGGTGACATTTTATACTCAGAAATATATGGTTCATATATAGGCCAGGTTTGTTTTGTCCTAGCGTCTTTAATGTTATTATAATCGCCGAAATACTGGCGACCTTCCATTTGATATAACTTTCTAGGCCGTTCCGTGTCCACTTGTAAGTTGATAAATTTCTTTTAGTCGTTCTTTTTACTATAGTTCTTTCATAAATATTGGTTTTTATAGATAGGTGGGATTCTTTAGATTAATTTTGATATGGGTAACATAGGTCTAAAATTTCGATAAAAGGCTTTAATTAATTTTGATCTGGTTGAAAGTCTAAAATAGTTTATAGGCAATTGTTTAGATCGCTACCGTTGTGCATTTTTTCCGGTAGGTGGCGTGCGTGTCTTCTCGTGTTTGAAAGGAATACCAATTATTTATTGAAACAACATTATTTTGAAATGTTTCACTTTATTTATTAGATAGTATAAAATTAATTCTGGTTCACTATCTAGTAGTTAATTAATAATTATATAATTGATAACTGAATCTTAAACTTATTATTGATAAAGCTCAAGAAATTTAATCTTGGGTTAAATAAATAAATAGGTTCTCGCCCTCTCACTTCAGTAAATTTATATACATTTAAATATTTGTAATAAAACTATAATACATAGACATGAATATGGATTAGAGTTCAATCAAAGTTCAAGTTTATAGGAATTATCAATTAAATTATTGATTCAAAATAGTTTGTATATTCAAATTCATAGTTTGTATATACAACTTATAATTGGTTATTGTTCACTTTATGTGTCAATTATATATATCAAGTTCAAGCTAATTAAAGGTTAGCTCTTTGGTTAATTTTTACAACTTGATAAATAAGTCTTTACTTGGTTAGTATTTAAATTCTCTGAACACTGTTATATTTTTAATGATTAATAGTCAATGATTTTATTAACTTATTTGTTCATAACAAACTATATAATTCATTAGGTATTGGCAAAGTTCATAGCAAATTAATAAAATGGATTAATCTCACCCATATAGAGTCTTGTTCAATAAGCCTGTATTTATTTGTAATACACCTTCTCTTGATAATATCGATAAGTTGGATAATTAATTTTAGTTTTAAAACTGTTCTGAACCTCTTCTTTAATTTTAAGACTGTTAAAGAAAATAGGTCAGCTTCGTTCTGGAATCTGTATCAAAATTAGTAATAATTTAATTTTTTTTTTTTTTTTTTTTTTTTAACAGGAATATTTTAGGCTTAGCTTTGCTGTCTTGATAATATCTTTTTCTTCTTTTTTAACTTCGTTGCACTGCACTTTATTAACATTGTACATTAGATTTGTAACTTAATCTTAACAAATTTATTAAACTATGAAATATTTAAAATCAACAGTTTTCTTTGACAAATTTTTTTTTGTTTATTTATTTATTTAGTGGTGTTTTGGCTAACTTTACCATATTTAATTATTTTTGTTTAAACATTGCATATTCCATGATACGGAATTATTATGTGTTTAAAATTGGTGCAATTTATATGATTGTATTCGTTAGGAATGGTTATGATTTCACTATTATCTAGGCCGTTCGAGTTTACGTATCTTCCGCTGAGAGCGTTAGCTGTCCATTGCATTACGATAGAAAGGAATTCAATCGTTGTACTGAATTAAATTTTTTTTTTTTTTTTTTTAAATAATTAGCAAATTGTTACAATATACAATTAATACAAAAGACATGAAATTAAAAGATTAAAGAATTAGTTTTAGCTGATGACATAAAAGAAAATGAAATGAATGAAATTTGCAGCTTATAACTGTTCAGAAAGTTTATGCTGTACTCTTGGTACAGATATTCATATTCAGTTTATAAGATTTATATTTATTCCACTTTTAACTTGTGGATATTAAAGTTTATGAAAATTAGGCCACATAGGCTTGATAGTTTGAATAAATAATGAAATGAAATGTAATTGGAACGGTCTCACCAGTTCATAGAGGTTGCTTTGGCAATAGCTTGATATTATATCTACCTTTTTATAGATTTAAAAAATTAAAACTGTCACTTGACACTGATTCTTCTGTGTTTCTTCTCAGCACCTTTTAGAATATGTAAAATATACTTTTATATTATTTAAATTTCTTCAAACGGGAGCAGGACCTCGAAAACGTCTTGCCTACTTCAGCTCTTCCCAACAACTAAAAAATTTCATTGTTAGAATATCTATAGAGATTCATATATTTGTACTTGTATTTCTTTGTATTGGTAATGGATTTGGGACACTAATGAAATGATATATGATCCTATTTTTTACTAAGCAAGAAGTTGTTAATAACCTCATTTACATTTACTGACTCTAATTCTATAAATTAAATTGTTGAAGACATACTAGGGATCTAAATAAATTCTCTTAAAGTTAAAAGGCCGTCTTACAACTAACATACACATATCTTGGTTTTAATCTAAAACTAATTGAAAATTTCCGCATCGCAATGTCTATGGAACATTCTCCAATCACGTTATTTGGTTGTCGGTGGGTGTGTCTTCTGGAATATCTGTCACTTATTTTCTCTTGGCCGCCATTTTAACTAGGACCTTTGTTGGTTTTATACAGATTGTATTCTTTTATTCTCATCATTCTACTGCAGTATTATTATTTTTTACAGATAGCTGGGAAGTTTAAGCTTTAATTAGATATAGGTTAGGCTAATGTTAAATTTCTAAATGTTTAGTTAATAATATTATTCGGTCGGTAATCTTGTAATCTAGGCCATTTTTATTTATAAAATTGTTTCGCAAATTTGCCGCTAAGCGTCGTAGTAATTAATCGTTCGTTTGAATAATATTGCTGGTATTTATTTTCTATTGAACAAATTTCTTTACAACATCATTTGGAGTTGTTTTAAAAAGAATAATGTTAATATGTAGAGGATGTATGTAGTCTATGATGTATGTGTGTATGGTTGTTGTTTTTAATGTCTAATGAATAAAGTTCATTTCATTGATTCAACTGTGAAGCATTTTTATATTATTTGCCTATAATATTCTGTATTGATTTATGAACGGTATTATTTCTAGAATTATAATGTAATATATATATATAAAAGTCAAAACCCACTGACTGATCACGAAATCTCTGGATCCAAGAAGCCTAGAGCTATGAATTGTTTAATGTGGAATTGGGGTAGGTCTGTAGACGTGTACTAAGAAAGGATTTTGAAAATATTCTACTCCAAGGGTGTTTTTTACCCCTAAAGCATATCTCTGGATCCAAGAAGCCTAGAGCTATGGATTGGTTAACATGGTTTGGGGTAGGTATGTAGATGTGTACTAAGAAAGGGTTTTGAAAATGTTCCACTCCAAGTGTGTTTTTACCCCTAAAACAAGTACCATATCTTTGTTATTTATAAGTTGATTTTGATCAAAATTGGTGTGTTGCTGTATTTGGGCATAATTTATTTCCATAGCATCACCATTAGGGTTGTGCTAAAAATAAAAAGAAAAAGTTTATAAAACTATCTCAAATATCCACAACAGAAACTGAGGCCATCAGCTAGTGTAATGATAAATTAGATTATTTTATTATTATACATTTTTCGGACATTTGCCATCATTTGTGTGTTAAAAATTCAAAACACGACGTTTCGGGAATAAGAATCAATAGAATTAATCCACTTGTAGGAAAAAATGACGCGTTTGTAAAAAACTCTAAACATATCGTGGAATTATGTAAAGATATAAAACTAAATGAGGAAGATAGATTAGTCAGTTTTGATGTAGAAAGTCTTTTCACCAATGTACCCGTACCAGAAACCCTTAGCATAATTGAGCATAGGCTTTTAAAAGACAACAGCCTAAAAGAACGAACTAACCTTCCCGTTGGTGCCATAATGGAACTCCTTAAACTTTGTACGGAGTGCAATTATTTCCAAGTTAATAATAAAATATATCGCCAGGATGACGGTATCTCAATGGGTAGTCCACTTAGTCCTGTATTTTCCAATATTTTTATGGAGGAATTCGAAAAGAAAGTTATTGATTCTTCAGAATTTAAACCGAAAATATGGCTCAGATATGTGGACGATACATTTGTTATATGGCCTCATGGTAGTAATAAATTAGAATATTTTTTTGCTCTAATGAACAACGCTTCTGATTCCATATCCTTAACCATGGAAAATGAAGTAAATAATAAACTACCTTTTATAGATGTGTGTGTTAAGAGAAATAGGGGGATCCTAAAAACTTCAGTTTATAGAAAAAAGACACACACCGGTCGTTATTTAAATTACAATTCTAACCATCCTAAGTCCGTCAAAGAAGGAATTGTTCATTCCTTACTTAACAGAGCTTATAATATTTGTTCTGAGAAAAACCGTCTAAACTTGGAACTAACACGTATCGAGCAGGATTTAAGTTCTAACGGATATCCTCTATCCATTATTTCCAAATGTAAAAGAGCGAAAAATAATGAGTCTAAAGATGAAAATAAACCGCTAGCGTACATGACAATCCCTTATGAGCCGGGATTATCGGAAAAAGTTAGACGCGTAGCCAGAAAATCTAAAATGTGTAGGCCTACCGCTTTTAAAACACTAAACACCATTAGGCAACATCTCGTCCAAACTAAACCTAAAAATGGCACGCAGGATACTAAAAACTGTATTTACAGTATCAAATGTGAGTGTGATAGACAATATATTGGCGAGACAAAAAGACCATTAAACATTAGAATAAAAGAACATAAAAACAATGTGCGGTTAGGCCTAGTCGATAAATCGAAAATTGCAGAACATATATGGTCCGAAAATCACAAATTTAATTGGGAAGAGGCAAAAATCATACACCGGGAAATAACCTATACAAATATAAAATAATTGGAGCCTCGTATATAAAACTAACGGACAATCCTATCAGCCAATCAAGTATAGAAGTAAGGCCATTATGGCTCCCATTATTTAAAAAAGAACTAAAATTTGATTATAATATCCCTATTACTAATAAACAAGCTGAAATTTTACCTGTTAAATCGCCACACGGGGTTGTAACCCGTTCTCGTGCTAGGAAGCTTAATACAACTAACAAAGGCCACTCCCCTAACAGTTTGTCATGCCTCCTGGACCATGTCACTTTTTGCTGTATCTTTGATACAACAACACGTACTTGCTGTTAGTTGTGTGTTTACCGTGATTGTGTTTTTTGACTTCTCCGTTTCAGCTCTGAGATGCATGCTTTAGATATTAAGGTTGGTGGTATTCTTATTTAATTTTACTTCTCATATAGGCTTAGTTTCTAGTTTCATGTTTCTTTCGCTTTTAGTAAACTATTGATTTTGGATGATACAGGTTTTTCTGAAAAATGTTAACTTCATTTTTTGACACCTAACA
Organism: Aphrophora alni; assembly: GCA_963513935.1. Lineage (NCBI taxonomy): Eukaryota > Metazoa > Arthropoda > Insecta > Hemiptera > Aphrophoridae > Aphrophora > Aphrophora alni. Next base: position 70,217,671 of record OY740767.1, read on the forward strand.
TACATACTCCAAAACCGTTTCATATATATATATATATATATATATATATATTTTAACATAGACAAATTCTACGCATCTTTCTGAGAAAAATGATATCCTATATGTTAGTTTTTTTTTTTTTAATATAAAGTATAATGTGTTGCCTTGGACTGTTTAATATATAATATAGTTAATTACCTTAGAGGTTGTCCTCAGTCCGTATTATAGTTATGACGACAGCGCTGTTTCGCCGTGTTAGTGCGGGCCTGACGAATACGACAGTATTCGGCGAAACAGAGCTGTAGCCATAACTATAATACGGACTGAGGACAACCTCTAAGGTAATTAACTATACTATAGGCTAAGTTAGGTTTTGTATAAAAATAATATTTTTTATTGATTTTTAAACAAACGAAGAGAATTAACATCTGCCGGATAGAGGGTTTAGCATCCCTATTTCGTTAGAGTAATTTCTAATCTGAATTACACCAGTGTTGTTGACTTAAATATTAGGTTATTGGAAAAATGTTATAAATTGAATTTAAACAGTAAAATAAAATGTCAATAAGTAGAAGAATTCAATTTTATTTTGTATGTTTGTTATATGAAAATGATGGCATATTTGATTATAGAATATTTTTTCTCATGTATATTGTTCTGTAAAAGCTGTACATGACTTTTTTAAATATATGTTTTGTTATAAAAAAAGAAGAGTTTCACTTTGACATCTTAAATAGATTTAGTATAAGTCAACAATACTTGAAATAAATACCTTGTGCACAGGTGTCCTGTGAGATTCATAACAATGTCTTGACAATCTTAAATGTTTTACCTTTAGTTTTTGTAAAAGAATAATTTTTATTAATATAAAACTCTAAAATTAAGTGAATGGAAGAGTAGAATATAAATAAAAAATGAACATATAAATAAAGATCAATAATCATATTGAAAAAACTAACTAAATATGTAAAAACTAATGATATATTATCATAATGTTTACATAACTTTGCGTTAAGTATTCATAAAACCTTAAAAACTGAATTGTTTTAGAGTAACAACAGGAAAACAGCTATCTTATGAGTAGAGAAAAGAAAACATTGAAATACTCTAGAAAAAATCTATATTATTATAACCAGAAAATAAATTCTTTAAGCACAGGGATTTATATACTATTTATAAGATTTTAACAAAAGAAGCTCTTTTCTCTAGGCAAACTCTTCAATAATTTTTTAATTTGTTATTTTCTTGAGAATGTCATTCTCAGATGATGGTATCAATTAGATTGACAACTAATTGGCCCCTAAGCTGCTTCTTAACATGTTATTTACAATCTTTCAACAGCTCATCGTCCTTTCCGCTGAGCAACTTGTGACAGGTAACAAACGATAAAAGGATATGATACAGCATGGTGAGTTGAGGAAATACTGACATATACTACAGGCATCTGTAAGACTTAATAAGAACTGATCATGGTCTGAATCTTCTTCATCCCCACCTTTACTTCAACTTTATTTTCACTTTATTCTACTGAAACATCAGATCCCCCCATCTGGTGTCCTATTTTTACAGTTTTTTTCCCCCAAAAGCCAGTCAGAAATGTCAATTTCTGAGTAAATAACACATTTGTAAATTTTTTTAGTTCTATTATTTGTTCACTATCAATATTGTAAAACTCACACAAGTTTTTCACAGACTAAGAATCAGGCAAGAATTTATATCCCTGCTTTTCTTTTTCTCTTGGAATTTTCTGTGAAAGCACTGCCATTTGTGAGATTATGGAAAGAAAACTGTTAGGCAATCTGTTATTGAGTTGGTTAAAATTGAATCTAGTACTGTATGTGAAAATAAACTTCCACTCGATCTTCTTAAAAAGATTATCTATTCTTTCATTGATATAATGCAAAGTTGGAGATTAGCTGCACCTAATATAAGAAGGGGTTGGCATCCCAGTCAAACTCTCACGTAACTCTCACATCGCATAAACCAGCATCTTTATAGTCATTTACATACAGTTCACTTGTATTACACTTTCGTCTTCTCTTAAGGTTTTTATTTATGCTGTACATCTCTTTCTTAGGCAGAGTCTCTCTCACTTGGCAACAAAGTGATGCGACTCTGCCATTCTTTCCAAATATTAACACTAGAACTGTCATATGTTAAAGGTTTATTCTTTTTTTTAATTCATAAAAAAATATTAATATTATGCAAAACCCAACTTATAAGACATAATTTTTCTCAAGATTTCTCAAATTTCATCTGTGTAATGAAAGAAATGTTATATGTAACCGGTTTGTAGTAGGTATGTTAGGAATAAAAAAATTAAGTTAACATTTTAGAGAAATGCCTATATAAAACTAAATAATTTTTTTAGTACATTTTTCCAAGATATAAAAAAGTTTTGTAATGTAATTGTGAATAAACAATGATTTAAAAAAAAAAAAGATTTTCATATGAAAAATAAAATTTTTACAAAATTAGCTAAAAAGTTATGCCTAATTTGAAAAATAACCATAAATAGTAATATAATGGAAAACACAACTTCTTATCATTTTACTCAGAAAGATGCATACAATTTACCTGTGTAATGGAAAAAAAATTATATTGAAAAAATTTGGAGTTAGTATGTCAGAAATCAAAAATTCTTATGAAAACTGAATTCAAAATTCCACACGAATGCCTATATTTACTATAAAGATATAAAAAAAAATTTTTTTCAAGATATAGAAAAGTAATTGTATTATAATTGTGCATAAATGTTGGTAAAAACAAAAAATCAATTTATAAAATTTTCATAAGACAAAATAAATTTTAAGGAGAAAAGTGGAAATTTGCTCAAAAGTAAGGTCTATTTATAAAAAATCACCAAATATAGTAATATAATGGAAAAGAAAACTTCTTATCATTTTTCTCAGAAAGCTGTATAGAATATACCTGCGTAATGAAAAAAATTTAGATGTAACAAATTTAGAGTTAATATGTCGGGAATCAAAATTCTTACAAAAACCAAAGTCAAAATTCCAATTAAAAGCCTATATGACCATACATTTTTCCCCAAGATATATAGTATTTGTACTATATTTGTGCATAAATGTTGGAAAATCAAAAATAAATAAATTAAAATCATAAGTAAATAAATTAGTTTCTTTGTACTAACCAACAAAAATTTTTACACCTTAGGTTTGGTTAGGACTGTAACAATTACACTGAAAATTTTAAAACTCAAACAAATACACTCTAGAAACACTAACACACATATTATAACTTGTATAAACAAATTATAATAACTAAATCACTCTAAATAACAAAATCACTTTACATAATAGAACTACATTGAACAACCCACGCTAACATACATAAAAGATGGCAATAAATATACAAGTAAAACAGATCAAGTCGGTTTATGCTTGGTTAGGAAGGACACTTTATAATATTCACTGACTAACACACATATGAACTAAATCTTATATTTGTATCTCAATTTGTAGATATAAATTGATTATTTGCAGTAGTACAAACAATGGCAGGAATATGTAAAAATAAAGATCGAAATCTTCAAAGTTTGTTAGGCACTTCAAGAGCAAACCGGAAGAGTAAATTTCTGGAGCACTTTGTAGAATGTGTATATCTTGTAAACTATAAAACTTATGATCATTTCGATTACATAGTTAGAAAGAAAAAGAAAAATACTATAAAATATGTTCAATTTGTGAAATTTGGACAAGAATTACCATTTTTTTTTTTTTTTTTTTTTTTTTTTTTTTTTTTTTTTTATTTATATACAATTGCAACTAGTTAGAACTATCTAGCAATATTTTTCTCATATCAAACTGGCTGTGTGGTGAAAAGACGTCCAGAGTCGTCCTTCACAATGCAACTACACTTGATCATGTGTATTAATCCTGCACCAAGTCAACAGGTTTCTTTCTCTTCAGCCTCCGCACTTGTGGGACGTTGCTGATCAAATGTGCCACCTCTAAATTTTGATGATCACGGAGTCTGGTTGCATGCTTTCCAGCATACTTTTGTACCTCTTCGGCGACTAAAGGCACTTTCAAATCCCGATGAATGTCTGCATTTCGGATATACCATGGTGCTCTGACAATACAATGAAGCACTTTGTTTTGAAATGTCTGTATTACTTGGATGTTACTTTTTTTGGTGCATCCCCACAATTGAATGCCGTAGATCCAGATGGGCTTTAGGATTTGCTTATACAGAAGCAGTTTATTATGTACGGACAATTCAGAGTTCCCTCCAATAAGCCAGTACATTTGTCTGTACTTCATTCCAAGTTGTTCACGTTTCTTTTTCACGTGTGACTTCCAACGAAGTTTAGCATCCAGAGTCATCCCCAGATATTTTGCCTCGTTTGCATGTGGAACGATCTGTCCATTAATCATAACTGGCTGATACACATAGTGTTTGTTGGTAAAGTTGACATGAGTAGACTTTCCTTCATTTAGTTTAATACGCCATTTCCTAGTCCAGCTGTTAACACAATTGATGGCTGATTGTAACTTGGCAGTAGCTGCTTGCATGTCTTGTCCAGTAGCAACTAGAGCGGTGTCGTCAGCGAATGTGGCTGTCAAAACCCCATCATTCTTTGGGATGTCACTTGTGTATAGTAAATATATAGTTGGCCCTAGGACACTACCCTGAGGGACTCCAGCAGCAATACTTTTTAATCCAGAATAGTCCTCACCATGTTTTACTCTGAAGTATCGATCAGATATATACGATTTTAAAATCTCACTCATTTGCCTCGGTAAATAGCGATCAAGTTTACTTTCCAAGCCCTCATGCCACACTTTATCAAAAGCCTGAGCCACATCCAAGAATATAGTTGCACATATTTTTTTCTCCTCTAATGATCTCTCTATGACATCAGTTATGCGATGTACTTGGTCTATAGTCGAGTGCCTACTACGGAACCCAAACTGATGATTTGGAAAAATTTGCCTAGCCTCAATAATTGGCTTAAGTCGATTTAGAAGTAGCCTTTCAAAAAGTTTTCCAATAGTTGGTAGTAATGATATTGGTCGGTATGATGTTTTTTCTTCCAATGTCTTCCCAGGTTTTGGGATCATAATTACCTCAGCAATCTTCCACTGTATAGGCACATATCTAAGCCGTACTGCCGCATTAAAAAGATGTGTTAGCTTAATTATTACATCTTTATTACCATTTAAAAAATTATATGATCCATGATACAACATTTCTTGTATTTTGCCGTTCTGTGAGGTGCATCAATCTCGGAGAAAAATAACTAAACTTTATCAAATTCTTGAATTATTATCTTTCGTGAGAAGGATATTGGGGTACATGATTATGAAAGATTGAAACATTATTTTAACAATTATATATTACACATTTTTATAAAATAATATTTACTAAGAACAAAGTTTAATTGAAAAAAAAATTAATTTTTAGTGTGTAAAAATGTGTTAAAATTCTTGATTTTGTATAATTTTTATATATTAAAAACTATGAAAGTTAGAAAACGTTTGGAAAGCACAGATCGAAACATGAATATTTAATCTATAGAACAGTGTTATGGTAAATTTGTTAGACAGAAATATAGATTTGTGAAAATTAGAGAGAGAATGACATAATGTGTGCTTCACAACTGCACAGTTTTTTTCTTTACTAGTTGGCGGTAAAATACACAAACTTTACCAAAAAATTTAATATTATCTATGACATTTTATAGTTTTTTTGGTTTGATCATGTATTTATAGAACATTAGTTTTTCAACTGTATTTTATTTATTGAAATAGGATGATTCCAAGTGGGCGAAATATTGAATTGCAAAAAACATGTTTTTTGTGTCGATTTCCAACACCATACATCGTATTTCGACCCAATTGGAACAAAATGCTGTTTAAGGGTTAAAACCATTTTATGGGTATGAGAAGGAAAGTCATCCAACACAGCACACATCATATTTCAACCCAATTGGGTTGAAATTCGGCTTTAGGGTTAAAACCATTTATGGGTATGAAAAAGATAGGTTGCCATGACCGTGTCTGTTACGTGTGGGAGTGGTAATGTGCATTCTGGGCTTTGCACTGCAGAGTTCGAGTTCAGGAAACGGCTACCTAGCTGTGCTTGGCAAGCAAGTGGATTTTGGGTAAATGGGGGTCGGAACCCAAACTGATCCAGGTAGACTGAGTCAATAATTTTCCATGAGTACATAGGTGGCTAGTCTATAAAAACTTGGAAGTGAGAAACCGTAACTTTGCATTGGAACTCACCTCTATGTGTAAAGAGGGTGCTGAAGACATATATTTTGGGTCCCCCTTAAATTTGAAACTCTCTAACTTTGAGTTGCCTGAGCTACTGGCTATTCTGGGCATCCCCTATTATCAACTGTACGATTCTTCTTCCACAAAGCTCTGGACGAATAAATATATAGATAACCAAACAAAAACAAATCTGGTATAAATAGTGGAACGTGTCATCATTCAGCTTCTGATGAGTCGTTGAACAGTTGTGATGCATTGGAGGCTAAGGAGATGGCTGCTAAATCATTTAAGTTAGCAGTTCTCAGCATTCTAGTGTAGCAATACAGAGTTAGGGACCTTTCAAAGGTCTCCTTATTAATAAACAAAGCTATCACTGGCAGATCAGGTCCTGTAGTTTCCATTCTTTTAGTAGAAACACATAGTTCAAAGCAAAGTTTGTCTCTGATGAAAAGGTATCGGTGGAATCCCATCGATCCTTGAATTATTATAAGGGCGTTGTGACGTGCAGGGTTCTACTGCATATTACATTAGAGGAGATAAAAACGGAGTTGTCAAAGCAATCTGTTATTGACCTGACTCGTATAATGCAGACCCAGTAGCAAAGGAAGCTACTTGTCAAATGCCAGTCTCTCAGCGCATTATGGTATATAATTTTGTATCAGTAATGAAACTTTTATTGCATGGACAATGGGGGGAAGAATGAACTACAGTTGTGTCCAATAAACTGAGGGAAATCAATGATAAGGTCCATTCTTGGTTTTCATCTATTCGTACCAGTCGTTGGGAGGAAGTGGTGATTAGTCGTGTTTGTATCGGTCATTCCATGATCACTCTTAGATTTCTGATGATACATAGAGGAGTCTGCCCTAATGCCCATTTTGTCAAAGTGTCTTTATAATTAAGTACAAATACAGAGTATGTTGTTCTGAAAGATATGTGAACGACATTTCTCCTACCCAATACTATTCAGGCAATGTTAGGAGATCTTTGATCAGGTATTGTCCTTTTTGCGTCGCCTGAAAATTTTCAATAACATTTTTTAATTTTTTTTTATTCGATTATTGCAGAGCCTTTTACATCACTGTAATTTATGTATAGTTTTTAAATTTTAATTTTTACCTTGTTATCATGTTGCAGGGTCCTTTCTACAGCCCTGTAATATTTGTTTTTAATTGTTGTTAATTTTATTTAGTTTATCATTTTTAACTTGTTGCAGGGCCTCTTTACAGTTTTTTAACGATGTTATTGTTATTATTTATATACAATTAATTGTGAATTAGTTTTTGTTTTTCTAATGTATAGCATCTTTCTCAATTTTGTGAAGGCGATGATGACCGAAATTTTTTTTTAACATCAAAATTGACACAAATCTGTGCGAAGAGCACCAAATATTGAGCGCTTTATTTAAATTGGGACATCTACCCGAATTACCGTTTTTGCATCATTGAATTTTCCTCTTATATCACCAGTCCTGTCCAAACTTTTACCAACAATTCCACTTGGATTGAGACCAAGTAAATTGAGGAATTTCATTATTTCTTTAACCCTCGAATTGGCAACTGACTACAACGCACTACACTTTTCCATCCCGGAAGTGGCAACCCGCTACAACACACTACGCTCAACATACATATTACTATTCAACATTTTGTCCATTAAAAGTCCAATCACAATCAACTTGGTGTCAATAGTAATATATCAAATGATTGAAATAGATTAAGTTAGTGTTTCTCGCCAGGTCACTTTGCTAGTGCTAGAGTATAACCATTTTGTCCGACACAAATGGCATTTTTGTTTATTTTTAACAAGTCAGCATTTCTGGCCTACTTCTCTACAACGACACCTTGTTATAGTATGTTTCTTTCTCTTTCGATTTATGTATTCCAAATTATCATGGCTTTTATACTAATGAGATATAGACATTTTCTTTCAGTATCTATCCATAATGTGTCGTTCTAATATAATTGACTATGCTCAACATCGATTTTATAATTCAACATTTCGCTCACTAAAAATAGCTCGATCACAATAAATTTATTACTATTGTTGCACCCACACTCACTATGTATGAGCCCCTGAGGAAATCATATTCAGACTTATTTCCTCGGTACAGACTGACTAGTTGGTAGGTGTTAGTGAGTATCAGTACTTCAAGGGCATTGAACTCATTTCATATCCCCCCATAAAAATAGTGTTCAGAAATAACTTCTTTTTATTATTAGATCAAAGAATGTCTTCCCTTTCTGAAAGACTTTATCAGCTCCAGAAGTATAAACAAATGTTCAGGTTCATTCATCCCAAAGTGATTTTAAGAGATGATAAAATGCGATAAAAAAGTGAAATTTTGAACTACTGCATAGATTTACATTTGGCTTTGAATAATGAACCTCACAGAGATATAGACTATGTTCAATTATGTCACTATTATAAAATGATGAAAACTGTCGTGTCAAAAATGGTGTAATAGGACTTGAAAAATTCCCATGACATCTTAAACTATATACTAGAGAATATTTTCGTGGAGAATTGTCCAAATCTGACATCAATAAGGATACTCCTCACTCAGTGGGAATTGGTGAAAGGAGTTTCACTAGTTGCAGCAGGATGACGCTCCTCCTCATTAAAGAAGAATGAACTGGGACTGGTTAAATGATCATTTCCTGACAGGTTTGTGGATAGGCGGCAGGTGAGGAGCTATTGAGTGGTCATCGAGGTCACCAGATTTAACACCAATGGATTTTGTTGTGAGGCCCCTGTTGGATTTAAAATCTGTTGAATACAAGACCCCTCCAGCTGATCTCAAGACTTTAGACTGAATACCTAGACTCTAGAGTATAGAGTGGTACCTCGCAAAACATTACAAAAAATCAGATTAGATTTCGAAAACAGACTCTTTCATTGCTTGGAGAGAAATGGTGAACATTTTGAACATCTTTTGTGATTTTTGTTAATATAACTCCTCTTATTATTTTTGTTGTTTCATTTTTATAGGTACTGTAAGAACTGGTTGGTCATTAAGCAATTAATTTTTGTTTTTATGTAGTTTTATATAGTTCTACCAAAATTACATTTCAAATCATATTTGATGAACTCATAGGCTAATTTAAAACTTTTTTCCACCAAAACTCATTGTTTTTAATGCACTTTAATTTGATAATATTAAAAGACATAGATACTGATAACAAAATTTGTAGTTGGGTATTGATTGAGGGTGAAAGGGATAGTTTTTGATGTGTACAACCATTCTACCTTTTCTGGTACATTTTACAAATCAGTTTGGATTTTTTCAGTACCTCCAATCAAGAGTTTAATATAATTTTATGATAAAAATATATTATGTTATTTTTAAACATAGGGAGAGAACGTATATATCTTGCAGTGAGGCTTTAGTTTTAGAATAAGAGCTATCAGATCATACAGCTCAAGTTTTAGCAATAAACATTAAGCAGACAAAGCAAGGTGTAAATAAAGCTCCTAAACCATTTAAAAGACAATTCACAAAATTAATGTAATGAATTTCATTGCATTAAGTCTAACATAAATTAGAGTGTTCTCTATTATGTGAAAGATGTGGAATCAGCATACAATATGTTTCCTGATGTTTTTTTGTCAAGGTTTGATAAATAATTTCCTTTTTAACTGCAGAAAGTTTGTTCAAAAAATTTTAAATCTTGGATAACAAAAGGGCTAAGAATTTCATGTAAATAAAATTAAAAAAAAATGTTATTTGAAATTATTAAAGTGTATAGTGATGAAGTACTTCTAACTTACTACAGGCTCTATTGTAAAACATCGCGGAAACTTATTACTGGAGCTAAAAAACTGCACAATGATAAATTTATAGCACAAGCTTCAAATAGATCGAGGGCTGTCTGGGATATTGTTGGTAAAGAAACAGGTAAATTGGTTCCCAATCAGTGTATTACAAAAATTATCGATCAAGGAGAGAAATTGTTGATTATATAAATGTATATCAGCCTCCTTTAATAGATTTTTTCTTGATATTACAAAAGGATTTACTCAAGATAAATCAAAGGCTTTGGAACTCATATAATTAACCAATAAAATGGTAATTATTATTTTTAATTGTCACCTAGTAGTGAGATGGAAATATTTTAAATAATCCTAAAATTAAAAAACAAAAAATGTAGTAGGTGGGAAAATGTAGGCCTATCAGATAACATCTTGAAATCAGTGGGACTACTATCAGTGGGGTAGCAGTGAGTCAACCCATATGTCATATGTCATAAATCTATCTATGAAAACAGGTGTCTTTCCTTCTAAATTAAAGTATGCAATAATTAGACCAATTCATAAAAAAGGAAATAAGTTTGAAATGGTAAATTACAAACCAATATCTCATTTATCAGTTTTCTCTAAAATATATTAAAGAGTAGTACAGCATCGACTAACTTTATATTTGGAAAATAATTATATTCTATCTGAGGCTCAGTTTAGGTTTAGAAAAGGTCGGTCTTCTTCATCTGCTATTTAACTTTTATGAACAAATTCTCAGAGCTGTGGATAGCTCACAATATGTTCTTGAACTGTTTTCTGTGTAAATAGCCTTCTAGAAAAAAATGTAATTTTATGGTATACAGAGAATATCTTTAACCCTAGAAGCGGCACTGACCCGCTCAGCGGGTCGGTTTTTAATGCATGGCTTAGTTCAGCAACTCTAAAACACGTATTTTGCAATTCAACATTACACCCACTTAAAATTGTCTTATCGCAATAAATAAAATACCGTTGGAAAGCTAATGTTCCGTAGATGCATAATCATGCAAAATTAAAATTAAAAAAATACCACAAAACGTTATAATGAATATTCCAAAAATTGGTAAAGTTTGCATATTTTTGATACGTAACGTCAAAGATTTGCGTTAACAAGTTTTAAACAAAACATACTTCTCGTTTGTCTAATATTCCCAATTCGAAATTTCTGTCAAACAGATTTAACATAACACTGCTTGATAGATCGTGTCTTTCGCTTCAAATCCGTGCTTTTCAAATGTTTCCACGTAATATAGTTTTTTATTATATAAAAATTAAACAAAATCAAGAATTTTAACGCTATTTTACACGCTAAAAATTACATTTTTTGCAATTCAACTTTTATCCTAGTAGATATTATATTATCAAAATGTATTATATACCACTGAAAAGATAATCTTTCAACCTTTCATAACCAAGTTTAGAAAATTAAATTTTGCGTACAGTAGAAAAACACGACGACTCAAGTTGACGTTCATAGCGCTAGGTTCCGTCAATTTGTGACGGCGAGATTTATATAAAATATATCAGCTATATGTTCATATATTTTTTCGAAATGGTAAAACTTGTCCAAATGTTACAAGTTGACAATATTATATAGTATTTTTCTTTCTCTTTCGAAGTATGAAGACGAAATTATCCTAAGTTATATAGTTTATGAGTTATATACATTCTACGAAGTGCTCAACCAAATTTTCTGCTTGATTTGTGCCTAGTAGCTTCTAGACAGTATCCAATATTTCTATGTTTACATCATAGAAATTTCCGTTATTTTTGCACAGCCGTATAGAGAAGATTTTCATCTTTAATTTTGTGTACGTTACAAACCTGTTGAATGAATAATAAGATAACTGTGAAATGGACAAAAACTACCATATCTTATGCGATGCGTGACATAAAATACACGCAAAAGGGCGTGGCATTTGTGTAATATTTTTATTATTTCTGTTATTTTGAAGGTTTGTGTATACAAATTGTATATAAATTGTGTATACAAGTTACAATATATGTGTTTTTATTTCTAAAGATTATGTTTTTGAGTGAATTTCTAGTTTGTGAACAGTTTATATTTGGGATAACCTAAATGGTATGTTGTGAATTTAGCCTATATGCAAATTTTCTTATATTGAGTGTTTTATTTGATTATAAAAGTGTATATGTGTGTTATTCTTTATAAAGTTTATTGTTTTAGTGACATCTAGTGATTTTGTCTTAGGCCTAGCTTTAGAAAGTTACTAATTACGCCTAAATTGTTGAGGTGTCTAACCTAACCTCAACCGTCAGAGTATCACTTTTTAGGGGAAATCGTTATTTATATTTTGAAAATGTAACAAATTATAATTTTTTCCCCCTAAATATATTCACAAATATATTACAAATCTCTAGTAATCGTTGAAAAAAAAATCCGAAAAATCTATTAGTATGTTATTGATTACCATTTCTGTGAAATTTCTGCTCTGTTACTCTTTGATTTTTGGTATTTGACCAAAAAACTCCAAATGTTTTACATCTAACTTTTTTTTTTTCACTACACACCTAAGTTCTATGCACCTTTCTGAATATAATGACATATAGTACTTTTTTATAAAATATATATTACTATTTTTGGTAAATTATTGAAGAAAAAAGACCATTTTATATTTTTTTTAAATTTTATAAATAAACAAGGCTGGTTCATTTTACATGGGAATCAGACTGTATAATAAATTGCAGTCTGATATAAAATATAGCTCAAGTGGACACAAGTTCAAGAAAAAAATTAATCCCTGATCTGGATACATAATTTGAAATCTTCTTGCTTCAAAATCATTATTAAATCTGATTACCCATGAACAGCATATTATTTTATACTCTATTGGAAATAACAAAATAAGGTTAACTAATGAATAAATTTGTTTCGTAGACTATAATTAATACTGCACCATAACAAAATAACAGCTGTTTTTAAAATTAACATAACAGCAGTTATTACAAATAAATAATATAATAGCCCAAAAATTGTGTTTTATTTTAAACAGCCTCCATTTGAATGTACTTGAAAATTCTGTTACTGTATGTTTTTTATAATATCTACAACATCCACACACAATTTTAACCAAATCAGTCCAAAAACAACTTCCATGACAAGTCAACCATTAGAGTACCTCCGTGGGACACACTGTATATTATTATAGTAATCTAACAAAATATCTAAACTTTAAAATTTGAGCAGCAACACATTTTCTAAAATATAACATGTAAAATTTGTATCTAGAAATGTTTGTTGTTGCCATTTAATGTAACAGTAATAAATTAACCATTTGTTTCAATTATTTAAATTTGTTTATCTTAAATGACAGTAATTTTTACTTCTTAAATATAATTATATATTATTTTGTGATTTAAAGTTTAAAATAACAGGTAAGATATGTTTGGTATTTTGTTAAGCTGTACATTTCTTGCCACTATCAAATAATTTTCAATAAATTTAAAAAACAAATTTTTTAATTTCAATTATTTATGTCAATTTTCGACTTAATTTGTATTTTACAATAACTTCCATCTATACTATTATATAAAAATTTAATGGTGTGTGTGTGTGTGTGTTACTCAATCACATAAAAACTACTGGACCCATTGAGCTGAAATTATACATGGACATTCTTAGGGTCCCTGGTTAACACATTGGCCTATTTTTATTTAGAAATTCCATCAGCTCACCGCCCCACTAGCCTTGAAAACTCCCTTAAATGTAAGGACAATACAAATATACGCCAAGCCTGTACGAAGGACGGGTGCTTAGTTTTTATAAATAAATGTTTCTTTATTTAGTAAAGTTACATATTTTAGAAAAAAAGGCAATTAACATTGCTGAAATTAATAAAAATTGTTCAGCAATGAAAACCTGGATAACTATAAACAATTTTATTTTAAATGTTGTGGCTACTCTGAATATAGAGTTTCTTATTCTGTAACAATATAAATGAAAACACATTTCCCATTTTGAACAACTTCCTTAAAGAAGAAAAAAGTTTGTGATATTTAGAGGTTGTATTAATCCAACTAAATATATCACATCTGCACGACACATGAATTACATTTAGGTATGACTGAGTCACATGTTTATAACAACATTGCCAAATTTTGCATCATTTGTCGAAAACAATTTGGTTGAATTAAGCGAAGTTGCAAGTGTTGGCAGCATGTGGATGCTTTGAAGATTGAACTTTATGATAAACTAAATGTGTCTCCTGATTGATAAGATTCCTCCAAATAATAAATTCTACATTTTTGTCGAATCTTTGCCAGTCATTTGAAAACAAAAATGCTGGAAACATTATTTTATTATTTGCCTCCTTGGTAGAAGAAACGTTTGATAATAACAACTTGAAATACTTTTCTTGTATTATATTGTTCAAATGGAATGTAACATGAACATATTTCTTTTCTAGGTTACAAAATACTCTATAGTTAGAATTTGTGTAAATGTAAGTATAGCTATTCAGCCTTCTTAATTACCCAGCTCCATATCTCGGTAATATTATATTTGCCTATACAGTTGACGTAACTTATTCTGATTATAAAATAATTCAGAATAGCTTATTAAACTATTTATAAATATAATATAATCATAATAAATGTCTAAATAACATTGACATGAATATAATTAAATAAAACCAAGTAGTTTAGATTAAGATTAATAAAGATTGTAGATACAAAACAAACAAAAACTGTCAGTGAAATAAATATTAGTGAATTATATTATTAATAATATCACATCCTTAAAGATATCTTGAAGTTGCCTAACTCAAAGACAACATATTATTATCTGTTTCTATTTTTATCATGGTAATACTGTAATATCAAAGTTGAATTATAAAATCATTAGAGTTTTAAACATTATGTATATTAGCCTAAAATTAATGAAACATTCACTTTTATTAGTAACAAAGATGATCTCATGATAAAATATTGTAATTAGTTCAAATATAAACAGGAGGCATTTACAGAAACGTAGTGTGTTCTTTTCAGTTTCTATCATTGTTGTTATAAAACTAAATTATTTTTTTTATAAAACAAACTAATGGTCAGTTTTATTTTTCTTGCTTTGTTTGTCAAACTTCACATGAGAATATTTCTCTTTTAATATAGAATTTGTTATTATGTGGACTTTTACATTATAACATAACACATTTTGTCCAAGGTCAAACCTTAAATCCCATGATTCCAAAATATCCATTTAATTTAGAGTACAAAATTGATTAAAAATCATAAAAGTTGTAACAAGTATTTTCAATATATATATGTGTGTTTTTAGTATATCCTGTGTATGTATGTGGAGAGGGAGTGAATGAAATAAATAATTCAGATATTGTAATCATAACATGGCATGAAACTAGGACATTTTTATTACATGTTATGTCATCAATCCTAATATGGAAGGGGGAAATATAAAAACCAAAATTTTATATGGAGTAAATAAAATGGATAATCAACTCTTAGGCATATATTAACCCTTTGCTCTCAGAAGGCCACTATGTGTGGCCCGTCGTAGCGCGATGGAATTAAAAAGCACATGTTTTACCTTTTTACTCCAAAACTAAGATCTTTACTGTCGTTTTTAACAGTGAACTTAACGCGATTTTGCAAATTTATTCATTTGTTTTTAATCGTGCGTATGTTTAGTGATAAAAAATAACAGCTTTATATTTTAATTTAATTATTTTACTGTATAAAGAAAAGGTTAAATATTATCATAAAAAACTAAGTATTTTTTAAGTGATTTATTAATACAAAACTTTTTTTTTTATTAACACAACATTCAAAACACTAAAAACTGTAATAGGCCCTGTATCAAGTACAAATACAAACTACATAAGAATATGTAAATAATATTAGGAGTAGATAATTAATAACTGGTGGTTAATATGGGCTAGTAATAAATAGAAAACATCAATAAGATATAAAGTAATAAGTTGTTGTCTAAAATTATATAAAATCAAACATTTCACTATTAAAATATTGAAAAACAATTTTGGAATGAAACCATATTTTACTTATGAAAGAACAATATTATACAAAGCGTAAAGACAAACTATCAACATTGACGTTCTTATTCGGGTTTAAATTTCTTTAATGTGTGGTAACATTCACATTCAAAACATTTTCCTGGATGTAGGCCAGGTTTTTTTGCAGAAGTGTTACAGTAAAACCTTGTTCGTTTATGTTGTCCACTTCTTCTGTTTGTACAGACAGCACAATTCTTTTTCTGGTTAGTATTTAGCTCATAAATGAAGTGCAGCTTTCCATTCAAGCATTCTTCTTCATCAATGTATGATGGACGTCCACGTTTTCTGTTTTGGTTCCGTAAGTTGCCCACCAGCTGCCTCACAAGTCCTTTTCTAAATATCTTCTGGCATTTAAGTGTTTTGCCAGGATCTCTATTAGTGTTGTACAGAATTAATGAATTTACAACTACAACTTCAAACACCCAGAAAAAAATTAATTTTCATTACTTTACCGATTTGTTTGTAACAGAATATGTGGCTATGTATTGTATTGGAAATATCCACATTGCCCATAGGTTTATTGTAGCAGCACACAATGGAGGGTTTGTGAGCTACTTCCTCAAATCCATTCTTAATAATCCTTTTCGCCTCTTCTGTTGAGTTGTCATAAAGTGTGGTTATCATAAGAACTCCCCTTTTATCTTTCTATTGAACAACAGACACTTTGTTCCCATTTCTAAATGCATTAATTTCAATCTTTTTCAGATACTTTTTTTCAGCTTCAGGTAGTCTTTTTCTTGTTCTATTTATAGTTCTCGTTAGATGAACTCTTTTCTCTTAAAGAGCTTCAGCTAATTTACGCTAGAATAATAACGATCTGTGATATATATACAAGGTGCGGCAAAAAAAGATATCTTTTCTGCGGCGCACCGTTCAGCGACAGGACGTCTGAGGGTGGTGGGGGTAGGCTTGTTGGAAAGCCTACACGACGCCATTGTCAGTAGTCATGAAGCAGTGGTCGCCTGAGCAACACGCGTTTGTTATCGAGGCGTATTTTAAAAGTGGCGATTCAATCATTGCTACTCAGCGGCAGTTTCGTGCGTTCTTTCAATTAGGTCAAATTTTGCGGTTCGATCTGAATTTTCATCCATACAAATTGGCTATTGCTCAGCAATTGAAGCCATGCGAACTGCAAAATTCGTCTGACAGAGCGGTCAGACATGTTCAAAGCAGCAGCTTGTTTACGGGCGGGCCTACGAGGACTGTTTTCCACAGCAGCACGAACTCTATCGATGTTCTCTGGCGTCCGAGTTGACCTTGGACGGCCTGTCGGCTTCTTTTTCAACGCAGAACCCGTTGTTCTAAAGTTAGTAACCCACTAGATAATTGTGCTACGCGACGGAACTTCTCCATGTCGACCTAATTGAAAGAACGCACGGAACTGCCTGAGTAGCAATGATTGAATCGCCACTTTAAAAATACGCCTTGATAACAAACGCGCGTTGCTCAGGTGACCACTGCTCCATGACTACTGACAATAGCGACGTGTAGGCTTTCCAACAAGCCTACCCCCACCACCCTCAGACGTCCTGTCGCTGAACGGTGCGCCGCAGAAAAAAGATAGTTTTTTTGCCGCACCATGTATATATAGATATATATATATAGTAATGAATGATCTTCAATAATGATCGTAGTATATATATATACTGAATAATTGATTTTATGAAATATGAACAAATAATGTGCATAATTCAATTCAATTAATAAAAAACTATTGATTAATATAACTTGTAAATAATATTTTAGGTTGATTTTGTTATTTGAATTTTGATATATATATATATATATATATATATATATATATATATATATATATATATATATATATATATTTACAGTAATTGTTAATATCGATAATAAACCTAAAGTTATTGAAAAAAAATAAATAAAAATTTCATTAATTAAGTTTAAGTCATTGTATAGGTTTAATGTTATCCCAGGCTTTAGCACACCAATATACACCTGCTTTCATTGTCACAGATTTTAACCCTTAGCATGCTGAATAACAATTTAGGCTTTTTACCCATAACGTGCTATTAGGGAAAAAAAAAATTTTGTAATTGTTTAAAGTTCCATTTGATTTTGGGTTCTTACAGATATATTTGGTAGAAGAAAAAAATGTAGATTGGCATTAAAATTATTTTAAAATTTTTTTTACAGATTAAAACAAGGAAAAATACTTAATTTCATATTTTTGACCACCCTATGAAACAGATTATATATATTTTTTATATTTACAAACAAATCATATTAATTTTTTTTATATAAAAGAGGCCTACTATTTAATTCAAAATAACCTGAATTTCATCAAACAAATAAATTTTACTAAAAAAGAATTTTGAGAAAAATCAACATACCGTATCAAAAATATCTTTCAACTGCTCATAATAATTACCTACATTCAGGACATCAAAAAAATTACTGATATAGACTAAATATATATATATATATATATATATATATATATATATATATAAACAATAATACGGCCTAAACAAATCAACAATGAACAGCTATAGCAGTTATAACGCTGACTAAAACATTTCACAACTGACAGTCGTAGTAGAACGAGAAATCACGTTATACGCGCTGGGTCAGAACACAAAATGGCGCCTGGTTGCTATAGCAACCAAATAAAGACCAACGACAGGTGATCGAGAACTTTCAGAAATTTTTTTCAGTCAAAAATTGTTTGACTTTTGAAATGAATTGTTTGTAAAACCAATGTTCAAACAATTCTGACGACATCTAAGATACATTTTTCAGAGCTCGATAAAAAACTGTCATTGCATTAGTAAAAATTTACTTCATAATGGTTGGATAAATGTTACTGATAACGATCCTGGTCCAAATGAAGCAATTCCTATTTATAACGTAAACAAGGGTGTAAATTTGCATTCTTTTTTCCATGAAGAAAAAAGACCAATTGAATATTTTTCTTTGTTCTTTAATGAAGAACTAATACAGCTCATTTGTGATGAAACTAATTATTTTGGGAATTAAAAAAAAAAAATCAAAATCTTATTTTAGACATGGGAATAATGTAGATTGCAACACTTTGAAAGCCTTTTTGGGAACAATTAAAAATCTGAGGATAATACAACAGCCAACTATGAAGTCGTACTACAGTTCAAGTTGAGGCTTACAAATTAAAAAAAAAAAAATCTTAAAGATAACTTTTTTTATTTCTCAATTGTTTAGGATGACCAAAAAATAAATAAAATAAAAACAAATTCAGTAATATGTTTGTTGGTAATCTTCATATTAATAATACTACTTCTTTCTTATTAAGTTTTAAGAAAGTGCACTGGTATTAAATGAAATTAAAAAGGGAAAAAATTAATTCATCAAGTTAGAAAAGTTTGGGTTAGATCTTTATTAGTGGTTATCTATGTGTTTTTAGAGATCGTTATCTGTGATGAATAAAGTTGAGTGTAAATGGTGTTCAACTTTATTTTTAGCTTCAATATTGATATGATCCTTTTCTTGATTTCTTAGGTAGGGTGAACATAAATAAACACTTCAACATTTCACATTGTATGATGTTAAATATATTTACAAGCTTAAAACTTTTTTTGGCCATTTTGCCATATTACCTGTACACATCTGCATTTTATACACTCTTTATTCCATTCTCTAGGGACTGGATGTTCCCTAGTTTAAACAGAGACTAAATACAATGTTTCTTCAGTGCATGTAACAAATTATTATAATATAAAACTTTTCAAATACATTACATATAGTATCTTCATTTCTTCTGATATTTTTTCCATATATAAAAACTTTATTTTGTAATTTTAACTAACTTCTGTTGGATTCCTGAGGTATGTGTAACATATTTTCTTTAGTAAAACATACAACTTTTCATTATAACATTCCATTTATATCTATAAATATATTTCTAAAAACAAAGGACAAAGCAAATATAGTTAATATGATGTTCAACTACCTTATTAAGTAAAAACAACAAAATAGAATGTGAAGTCATTATTATGTGACCATTTTTCAAGTAAAAAATTAGACTAAACTTGACTTAAGATTTGGTCAGTAACAATAGTCTTTCAATCCAGAAAAGATAGTAGAAATTCACTTTGTTTCTTGCTGGTCACCTGGATCCATGATATTATTTACAGTTTTTTATTCTATTGCCAGACAATGTTTTGCCCATAGCTTCACTACCCATAATTTTCCCCATTTTTTTAGAAAGCTCTACTTCATCAATCTTGAATAAACAGTTGACTGTGTACAAAAATACAAAGTACATATAAATCACATAAACAACAACTTGTTCAAAAACTCGACTAAATTAGTCTCGCTGTGCAAAGAATATATTACACAAGACAGACTTGTCATAATATGTTAGTAGGTTATTTCTGTACTTGGTAAAGGCAAAATATGGTAGAAATATGTGTTTATAGCTTGTTTCATGATGCTATCTGATTTAGAACAAAAAGATATAATGAATTTCTACGAAAAAGTTGTGGGAGTCATTTTATAAACGATTATAAAGCCTTCTCATTCAGTATTTTGTGACAAAAAAACTAAAATTAAAATATTATTTGTTAAATAACACTTTAAAAATTGTTGAAGTAACAAATCTAAAGATAAAAAAAGAAACTGAAGAATTTTGCCAAATTGTTGCCAAAGTCCATTCTCAATGTCATTAGCGTAATGACTAATGATTTTTTTGTAATTTGGCCTGCAGCAGTGACAGATTCCCTCAACACCTGCAAAAGTGCACATATAAGATAGCCACTAAAGCCAGTTAAAACGTTAGACTTCTCTTTTTTTCTAATAAATTCTAAACTATACAGAAAATGATACTTGTGATAATGACAAAAACCAATGATTACTAAGTTACATGTCTTTATGCAGTCTTTTTTTCAGTTCCTTTGTTTTGGATGTTGGATAACTAGTTTCAACCTCTACTTCAAGGTCATCTTCAAATCCTTAAACATTCACATGAACTTCATAACTTCACACACATGTACACACACGACACTACAATTAACATTTAAAACATTAAAAAATGTTGACAGGTCCGTATGGTCGGGAGATATATCTTGCACTAAGTGTTCTGCATAGGTTAAGAGTTTGGTATCTCTTATCTGTATTAAGTCCCTGCTCCTTAAACTCCCTTCTATGGTTAGTGGTAACGAGTTTAATTAAATAATTTAATATGGGGTGAGAATTGAATTTCTGTTTTTCATTCAAAACGTTTTCTGGAGTCAATTTTAATGTTTTAAAGATTTCAAATTCTTCAAACGTGTCCATTTTTTTGACATTTTTGGCAGATGTTTTAAATATTTTAAATGGTAATTGTTGTGTCGTGTGTGTGATATGTGTTAACAAAGTTCATGCGAATGAATTATGTTTTAAGGTTCTGAAGACGACCTTGAAATAAAGGTTGAAACTATTTATCTGACATCCAAAACAAAGGAACTGTAAAATTACAAAATCTAATTAATAATCATTGAAAATTCAGTTCCGGTGGCTAAAATGTCCAAAAATGAATAGTCAAAAACCAGTTTACAATTTGAAGTGAAAAATAATAATTCCTAAGTCCCCAAAAATGTATTTCTTTTTCTTTAATACATTGAACAAATAAAAATGTAAAGGTAAGCTCTACAGCCATCTGTGTATATTTTTCATTAGATGTCAAGTAATAGCAACTCAGTTTTCACCCATCCGGGAGAGAGGAAGCGGGATGAATTTACAGCTCAAACCAAAAAGAAAAACATAGTGTTTGATTAAAGTATTATAGCTGATATTTGATTTATAATATGTTGTGTATTTTTTAGCACTTTCTAATATCAAAATTTTAACTATTGTGATTCCCTAGTGGTAACACTGCCATCCGAGAGGCCTTGAAATCCTTTCCATTGGACTAATATGGTACCATTTTTCAACAATGTGTATTTGGCAATTTATTTTATGTTCATCATATAAATAGTACAAAATGTACTATTATACGTCTCTCATTGATATTTCTAGCCATTTTAAATTTAACCAAGTGTATCAGAACTTATTTTACAATCTGTATATGAATTGTGTTTCTACAGTCGCAATGTTAATCTATATTAGGTATGGTCGAGGTCTCACATTGATATTTCTACAAATCACAATGTTAATCTGTATTAGGTATGGTCAAGATCTCACGTTGATATTTATAGTCATTTTAAATTTAACCAGGTGTATCAGAACTTAGTGTACAATCTGTATTGCAATGTGTTTCTACATTTGAAATGTTATTCTATATTAGGTATGATCTCGAGGTCTCAAGTTGATATCTTCAGCCATTTTAAATTTAACCAGGTGTATCAGAACTTAGTTTACAATCTGTATTGCAATGTGTTTCTACATTTGCACTGTTATTCTATATTAGGTATGATCTCGAGGTCTCAAGTTGATATCTTCAGCCATTTTAAATTTAACCAGGTGTATCAGAACTTAGTTTACAATCTGTATTGCAATGTGTTTCTACATTTGCAATGTTATTCT
Organism: Aphrophora alni; assembly: GCA_963513935.1. Classification (NCBI taxonomy): domain Eukaryota; kingdom Metazoa; phylum Arthropoda; class Insecta; order Hemiptera; family Aphrophoridae; genus Aphrophora; species Aphrophora alni. The sequence goes on from OY740767.1 coordinate 70,240,217, forward strand.
ATATTAGGTATGATCTCGAGGTCTCGAGTTGATATCTTCAGCCATTTTAAATTTAACCAGGTGTATCAGAACTTAGTTTACAATCTCCATTGCAATGTGTTTCTACAGTCGCAATGTTAATCTATATTAGGTATGGTCGAGGTCTCAAGTTGATATCTTTAGCTACTTTTAATTTAACCAGGTGTATCAGGACTTATTTTACAATCTTTATATAAAATGTGTTTCTACAGTCACAATGTTAATCTATATTAGGTATGGTTGAGATGTCGCATTGATGTTTCTAGCGATTTTAAACTTAACCAGGTTTATCAGAACTTATTTTACAATCTGTATATGAATTGTGTTTCTACAGTTGCAATGTTAATCTGTATTAGGTATGATCGAGGTCTTACATTGATATCTTTAACCATTTTAAATTTAACCCGTGTATCAGGACTCATTTTACAACCTGTATATGAAATGTGTTTCTACAGTCGCAATGCAATCTATATTAGGTATGGTCGAGATCTCACATTAATATTTCTAGCTATTACAATTACTTGAAAATGTTTTTCCTTACGTTGGAGTGCCAATTTACAATAAGTTGATAATGTTTTAGTTTCAACTAACATTAAATAGCCTCACGTTGAGATGACAAATTTACAATAAATTGATATGTTCAACTTTAACTTTTATATTTTTATTACAAATAAATAGTTTCAAGTTAGAGTGTCATTTTACAATAAATTTAACTTTTATTAATATTATGTAGCAAAACTTACAATGAATCAAATTTGAATTAATGAAATAATTTTCTTAGTCTTTTATTAATGTTCTTTGACTTGTATCTCTATTTTTCTCTATATTCAATTGTAGTGAACAAAAATTGTTTTTTTTTAGTTTTCCACTATCTTAATAATAAAAAATATAAAAAAACACATAAATCATTTAACTAAAAAAAATTAAAAAAGAATAAAAGTTTTCATAGGAGTAGATTCATTATCACACACATAAATTAGCTAATAATAAATATATATTTCTAAGAGGACTCTTAATCTTGGGTTAGACGCCGGCTTTTTCCAAACTTTATTTTTAGCACAAACATAAATTGAGATCGTTAATTGATTGAAATTAAGTCAAATATTACATAATATAGTAAAAAAAAAAACATGAAGTAACATGAAGAAATACAATAATAATTCGAATTTGCCCCTAACCACAATCACTAGAAACTTAATAAAACACAATTATCTGATTAATTGTTCTTTATTAATTATTTCCACTTAATTTAATTAATAAAGAACAATTAATCAGATAATTGTGTTTTATTAAGTTTCTAGTGATTGTGGTTAGGGGCAAATTCGAATTATTATTGTGAATTTCACCACAGTGCTCAACAAGATTGTATATGAAGAAATACGTCTGATCTGGTCTAGAGAAAATCCAACCAGAATCAAATTCCAAAGCCTTTCAAAATACCCGCCTTCTATATCACTTTTCACTGTATCACTGTGTTTTCTTATTAATGGGTGGTGTGTGTATGCAAATGAAAATTTATTATTATATATTTTTTTTTAATTTTTATTAAGATCTAACTATTTAATTTTGAATAATATAATTTTAAAATTCCAAACATATTGAGTTATATTAATAACGAACAAATAACTTCTTTAGTAAGTTAATCTTAACATCTAATTTACATAATTCTTAAAATATAGTCTGCACTGTCGATTTTAGGTTTTACATGGTAAAGCTTATTCCTCCAATTAGAGCGCTAGTTTCATAATTGGGTGTGTCTTTCAATCGAGTCTTTAAAAAATATTCAGTATGTCTTCCATATTTTTGGGTATCTTCCAATCAAAATTACATAAAATAAGAACCTTAGAAAATCCTCAAATCAACACGACTCGACTTTAAAAGAGAATTATCTAAATTTTAAAAATACACATTGTAAATATATGAAATTAAATGGGGAAACTACTTTATCAATTTGACTTTGAAACATTAAGAATTTTAAAAATTGCTCAGCTAATGGCGCCAGGAAGCTTGAAGCTTACCAATTTTGAAAAGGAAAAAATTTAACTTAAAATGTTCTCAGGGTCGTGATTCTTTTTTAAGTGTACTTCGCAATGGTTATTTGGTAAATGAGAAATCCCTTGTTTATTTTTTGAAACTGAACATCTTTTTATTAAACACAAATTATTGAACAAATACATAAATTTATCATTAGTTATATCTTATTGACTCTAATAAAACTTTGTCTTAAAGAGACTTAAAAGCTTTAATACATGATTCTACTTTAAAATAGTTGCAACTTCAATAAAAAATGATTTTATTATGAGAATGCTTTGTCTCATTTAGTTTTAAATTTATTTTGAATTATTTTTTCATTGAGTTTAAAATTCTATATTATTATTTTGGAAAATATCCTTTATCTAAAAAGCACTTAAATTTATTAAACAAACAAAATATTAGAACATCTTAATTTTACTAAATAAACTCTACAATTGATCTTTTTTTACAAAATGAATTAAATAATATTATTTCAATTTTATAAAATTGTATTGGTATTGTCTATTGTATATGTTACCACGTTGTAGTAATGTTTAAGATGGACATCCTTCATAACATGAAGCCTTCTAGTTGACGACAGAAATCGGCCATTCCTCGCATGGTGACTTGGTTGATCATCTCCATTATGAATTCTCTATTCGTAAATTATCATGTATTCTTTCTTTTTTATAAAACAAAGTTATTTAACAATATCTAACTGTCTCTTCACAAGAAATACCCTTTGATAAAAGTTCATACAACAAAGGAATGCAGACCGTGCCACATGTTATCATCGTACTAACCGTTTTGTTTTTATTAATTTATTATCCACGACACGACACTTTGTCTTAAAACATGTATACTATTAAATAACCAGTCCACTTTCTTTACATGATTATATAGCGTTTTTCATATAAATCACATTGTTCTATTCAAACTTACAACACACACTCTCGCGAGCACCGTCTATCACCCTGCAAGGACTGACCTAGACTCTAGACTCCTGACTACTAACTGACTCTGTACACGCTTGCATGCGGTTTCTTCTAACCAGGGGTTCACATACGTCTTTTCACAGAACCTCGTCACTACACCATTTCGCTTGACAACAAGCATTGTCTACTTCACAAAATAAAATCTCACTTCAATACTAATTCTATCTTAAACTAACCATTATTTACTTTAAATTTATATTTTGGAATTCTATTTTAATTTTTCTTTCCCTTATTTTAAATAATATTTACAGACGTCAACTTGACTTACGTCATCTTCTTTTAAAACCGATCATGTCTATTCCTTTTTCCCGCTATTCAGCGAATGTTTTAATATCAAAGCAAAATTAAAAAATTGAGTATCACAACATTGAGAGTTGTGCCAGACGTCGATAGACGAGATGCAGTGAAACTAATACGATTATAAGAAAGAGAAAAAATAGCAAGATTTTTTTTAAATAAAAAATATGTAAGCAATATTTAAATACGAGTTCTTAAATTACTCGTATATCCTATATATTTTCGGCAATGTCTTTTGGCTGCAGCAGATTCTATTTAGGTATGGTCGAGATCTCGCATTAATATTTCTAGCCATTACAATTACTTGAAAATGTTGTACCTTACGTTGGCGTGCCAATTTACAATAACTTGATAATGTTTTAGTTTCAACTAACATTAAATAGCCTCACGTTGAGGTCCCAAATTTACAATAAATTGAAATGTTCAACTTTAATTTTTACGCTATTCAAATATTGCAGCATGATGATATTCAAGAGCGAGGTCACCATTTTATGTTTTTTTAAGGTAGTGATGATTAAGAGGTTTTCATCTTTAGCAACAATAAATATAAAAATTATCATAAAACATTTGATCTTGGTCACTTTCACTGTTCATATTTTAATATGTCCAGTAACATTATTTTTAACCTCTCATATTTTTATTTAAATGAAATATAATTTTAATAACAATAATTATATACACATTTTATTCTTTGTGTAAATATCCCTAATTTAAATTAATGATGGGCTGTTATTTTAAAATATGGACTTCTAATTTTATATTAAATTATGTAGAAAACACAGAATCCTATACACTTCAGTTTGAATATTAAATCATTAGTTCACAATATGGAATAAACAAGCTAATTACAAATATTACAATGATGCTGATATTAAGGAGAATTATTCTTACCTTTATTCAAAGAAAATGGTAGTAAGTGATAATCAGATAGCGATGCGAGACTCACAATAATTTGAAGCCATCTGAATGTAATTTTCCAAGAGTAATTGGAATTGACCAATAAGATGGCATATTTTAATACAAATTGGTTATTGGTTGGGCATTGCCAAGAAAAAAATAATGAGGATAAAGTGTGAATTTTTAAGTTTTTGAATATTTTATTTCAACATTAAGGATTTTTTTTTTTTTTTTACTTCTAGTAATGTTCACAAAGTGATATTGTTGCAATTAAAGTTTAAGGTTAGACCAAAAATACATATCTAATTAAAGTACATGTTTGAAGACCCCCGAAGAGTCTTTTCCTTGATGGACTTTTTGTCCTTGTGTTTTTCTATGTTTGAACAATTGTTAAGGATTGTTGTTTTTGCAACATTTATTTATATTGTTTTATTTTATAAACTGGAAAAAGTTAAATTTAACTGCAGTTATGATAAAATTGACAAACAATAAACTTAAACAATGAAAGTTCCAGTAAATGAACTTAATAGCAACATTTTAAACCAGTTTTTAGCAAGATTACTAATAAATCTTGTAGTTTGTAAAACTTTTATTGTGGAGTATTTGATAGCTTCTTTTTTAAATTATTTAATTTTAGCAGAATTTGTCGAGTGAAAATAATAATGTCTTAAGATATATCAGAAGTTACATAGTACAAATGCATCAAGACTAGTAGACTAAAGTTTGTAAATTCTTAACTTTATTTGATTTTTGTTCTTTGTTTGAAATTTCCAGCAGCTCCTCTGCATCTGTTACTGTCTCCCGAAATAGTTTTGTGATTCATCTCGTGACTTAGGTCAAGAATCTTACTTTCCATCTCCAAACACTGACATCTGACCACTTAAAACTGATTGCCTTCGTGAATCACAGCAAGCCTTCTCAATTAGTCAGCCTATTCTCTCTGCCTCTGATCTCGTTTTTCTAGCTTTTGCCTGACTTGGCAACAATGGTGAATCTTTTAAAGTCCTAAATTACATTTTTAGAATTTATGAAATTCTCTATGAAGACAATGACTATGCTTTTGAAATCATGTATATGAGATCGTTGTTATAGCTATTTTATTTAAATAATCTAGATCTTTAAATGATATTAAGAATTTTAACTATTAAGAATTTTACCTTAAGTATTATAAAATTATAAAAAACTGGAAATAGAACTTAACTTTAAATTAGCAAATAGCAGAAAAGCAAACTTTTATAACTTTAGTTTTATTCTGTAATTCATTAATGTAGTCCATTCAAACAAATCTGCACTATAGCTAGTGCTACTATTTTCTCCTGTTTCATTTTGTATTAATTGGGACCCTGCCTATTCCACAGCATTATACAATGTTGAAACAAGTGAGACTTTTATACTCCTAATTTTATTCTATAAAACATATGCCTCAATATGAACCATTTAAAAAATATTTATTATATGTTAAATTTTCTCATGTTTGGTTTTGTTAGCCCCCTGTCCATACAACAGATTTATTTTGAAAGTCCCTGACTCCTAGACAGAAATAAATAACTGTAAATATTGTGGACAGATGTGTGTTTAAGACTGAAACACATGTTTGCTCCTTTAAGAACATTCCCTATTCAACATAATTTTAAATAAACAAAATATTATAAAGTCCATTTAATTATTAAAGTTTTCCTTCTTGTCTTCCTATTTTTTTCATAAATGTTTCCACTATTTCAGTCTAGATAATAACCAAAATTAAAAAACTCAAGTTTATACCTTTGTTAACTAATTCACACTCAATGTAAAGGATACCAATAATTTCTTTTCCGAACTAGTTATGCATTATAAATCCTAAATTTAAACAGAGCCATTGTTTAGAGAAGATTACCCCTTTGTTATATGATTTAGGCCTATAGGTACACTGGCGAATAGATTCTTATGACTTCACATTAATCTAAACACAGTGTAACCTCTTACCTGCATAACCTGTGTGGTTTAAATTTGGCACAATTTTTTTCCATTCCTTTTATTACATTTAAATAAACAAAACATGATATAGATTTAGAAAAAGACATTAAGATAAAAAAATAAAGCTTTCCTTAACAACAAACTAAAACAAAACAAATAAATTGACATATGACATAATAATACATTACTTTAAATTAAAATACACAACAGGAAAGAAAAACCAAAACAATATTACTTCTAAATCCTAAACATAAACAAAGATAAACAATTTAAGATAAACAAAAAAATATACTGTATGGAATAAAGCAGCCTCCATGGGTCTACCCGAAGAATCATATCATGTTGATATGATTTTGTATCATATCAACACAAAGCTATGTAACATACAGAGATTGTTAACAAAATGTGTGATTTTTTGAACTGGCAAAAAAGCAGTACCACAGGGAAAAACTTTTTTTCCTTTGTAATAAGTTGAATGAGGTATGACATTAAATGCTTTTGACAGATGAATATGAAAATTTAATTTTGTTTTTATCAATAGAATTTGTTGCGACTTTTAATTTTGTTTAGACAATTTTCATTTGCATTATTTTAAAACTATATGAAAATCATGAAAATAAAAAATGGTTTAGGGATTTTGCAATATTTTAAATTTATCTACTAAATCGTTTTGCACCTATAACTATTTTCATGTCTTTGCAGTGGTTATGTTTCTAGGAATAATTTGACTTCCTGTCTCTTCACACAATACAAAGAATAAGCCTGTTTGGTTCTGTCTTTTATTCATTGTCTCTTTTGTACTTTCATAAAAATAAATCTACATTTAACATTTAAAATATTTGGCTTCTAAAATTTTATAAATATGGTAACGTTTAACTGTTGGATTTTTTATACTTAATATGACTGTAACTTCTTGTTGTGCCATGTATTTTTAATAACATTTTGAGGTGGGGATATTAAAATATAATTGCAAACTATTTGACTCCATTAACTGACTTTGGTTTTGTACTATATATAGTATGTATTCTAATCATAGTTTTTACTTCTTCAATATTGTGTTTCTAAGAGATTTTACGTTTAAATTCTGGAATCTATGGTCATTGTAATATCTATTCTATTGTTTAAAGTTATCATCATAATATGTAAATGTAACACTACACAATAATAGTAGTTTTGGTGATAGAAACTGCTATCAATTAACATTATACAGTATGTGCCAAAATAAACAGTACAGAAATTTTAAAATTTTACTTACATAGTTTTACCAACCTATGCAAGTAAAAGGAAGAAAAATTGGTTACTCAGGTAATAACATATTCAATAATCGCGTTCATTTTTTAGGCAACACTTGTACCGTTTTTGAAGGTTTTGCATCATTTAGTGAAGAGGGGTTATTTCGTGCTCCGTATACTCATGGTTATTTTTTCCTAGAGTTGGACGATGGTAGCTGGTGGGTCTTCGCGGAAAAACTTCTTCACCATTCCGGAAAATTTTCTCCTTCAACATTCCACAGACGTAGGCATCAGGTGGTGTAAGTTCAGGGAAGTGGGCTGGGTAAGGAAAGTTTGTTCTAAGAGAGATGAACCAAGAGTTTCTTGAAGGAAAGTAATGTTGGTTAAGGCAGTGTGGCTGGTTACGCCATCTTGCTGGAACCATTGTGAACGAAAAGACAGGTTTTGGGCACGACAAAATCTCCTGAGGTTTCCTATAAAACTATCAAGAATGACCCTATATTAGTCCTGATTTACAGTAAGAGGATTTCCATTATTGTCTTCAACAAAGTATGGACCAATTATGCCTCTTCCTGACACAGCGCACCAAATGGTTACATGCTTACTGTGGCCTCTCTAGAACACTGTCAGGACGTTCAAACCCAAGAAAACCTGTTGTCTGCTTATTTATGAAATCATTAAGGTGCACATGACATTCATCTGAAAACCATACATCACTTAGAAACTCAGGTTCTCCATAGCAAATTGCTAACATTGAAGTGTGGCCCATCCAAGGAGCCCACCAAATAAAAACTATAATAAGAATAAATTAGGATGTAATGGGAAGGGATTCGAAATAATAAAATATCAATTGGCACTTGCAATTTTGTTTAGCAGTGCAAGATCACGTAGAAGGAGGGGAGAGACGAGGAGTGGAGAGCTTGAACCAGCGAGCCGCACAAAGGGTCTGTTCCGAGAGCCGTGAGAAGAAGGTTGAACGGCAGACCGCTACGGGACGAGATCAGTCCATTTTTCGGCCTTGTGCTATCTAAATTAATCGATATGCTTTTCGGCCACTATTAAGGCCTTTTATCTAGCCGTTATGTCTTTTTTATAAATTATAATTATTACTGTATTCTTCTAATTTGGCGCTAAAATAAAAGATAACATTTAATTTAACTTGCGTTGCGTGCATTCATTTAGCGTCCTAACCCGACTCCTTGGCCCATCCTGACAAGATTCGGCTAAAGTGTACACGGTCTCCAGCCAGCCGGAGCTTCCAGCTGGTCGAAAGAAGTGGAGACAGTCACAACTGGTGTCAGAAGTGGGATTCGAACCCACGCCCACAAAGTGGCAGTACTGAACTCTGACGGTTTTGTATATACAGTTCAAAGGTTGCCCAGTTTGTATCTTGTAGGGAAAACCACCATTGTTTTTAAACATTCTTCTCAACTACGTATTACTTATATTCAGTTGCAAAGATGTTCGGTTTAGGTTTCTTTTCGGTGACTGTAACAAAAGCTGCAACACTCTTCCTTGGTTTTCATTTGTACTGACAGTAGTTAGGTGACCTGAATAGCCCAACTACTCTCTGTACACTAAATGCGTCAAAACACTACGTGTTCTTCAAGATTTTTGGACAACACTATTAATCACAGCATTACTAGGCAGGTTTTTGTGAAAATATTCCTGAAAACATAATGCAGTGTGTGACAAACTTGGCTCGCTTGCACGTCCAATTCCGTATGAGCGAAAATAATGCTCTACGATAAACGCTTTTTCTGCGGTAATTAGCATCATGTCAGCAAAAACTAACCTCAAATAAGAAAGAAATAATAATCACGAAAACGTGGCAACAATCAGAAGTTAACACAACTGATCGAGAAGGCAGCTACAGCTGATTTAGTTTCAGTACTGTTCATTTTTCCACATACTGTATTTAAAATTTTGAATGGCGACCATACTTAATAATTTTTTGTCTATTAATTAAACTCACTTTCACCATGTGATCGTAGCACGTTGTTAGAATTTGACAATTGTTTTACACATTTGTGACATATCTTCTTTCCTGGTTATATTTAGTAATTTGTCAATACATATTGAAATTTTAACATAAATTAAATACCTAGTCCTTCAAATACTGCATCAGGGTCGGAAAAGAACAAGGATGTTCAAGAGAGACCTGATAGGAAAGATGAAAGCGAGGGATCTAACACAAGACTATAGTGTAGATCCAAATAGGTCCCTCAGGATTGCCAAGCTCTTAGTCACTATAAGTGAGCCCCTGAGGCTATTTAATTATGTAGGACAACAGTCTCAGGTTATTAATAGGCACTTATTTCTCTCATAAATTATTTCAATGTAGAATTTAGCATTCAAATTCAAAATAAATTACAAAAACACTGTACAATATTTCTTACACACCCAAAAACCGAATTCTAATCTAAAAAAAGTATTGGTCACCATCTGTTCAAAAATGTACATTCAGTACTATCTGTTGTTCAAAACTAAAAATACTATGAATGCATCATCTTAGAAGGTCAAAATTCTCAATATCAGCTCAAGCTTTTTGTTTCAGGCGAATAATCTTATTGAGAGCGCGCCTGACTTTAAACAATTAACAACTTTAAACTTTTTTTGTTTTTAATTAATCATTTAAAAATATCTTTGTTCTCGAACACTTATGTATAATCTACTGAACTTGTTTTAATACTCTTTGTTTTAACAAAAGTATATAACATGTTTTAAATTTTAAATATATTACCGTATTTAGGTCCGTCACAATCCTTTTTGTAAATGTTTTATTTGATTCTTTCAAGCAGTGTACACCAGAATCTTCACAGTAAACCATGCATCGCGACAGTATTTCATCATAATATGAAAATGAAAAAGTTGTCTATGTGTTTTATTTGTGTGTTTTACTATGTGTTGTGGATATTTATTATAAGACTGTGTTTACCTAAATAAGGTAATATATTTTCAATTATACAATCTTGGAGGATAGAATTACAAAATATGTAATATTTCCTAAATTTATTCTTTAACGGTTAATTTTTACTAACTGTGCTAACTTTTAAAATGTATAACTTCTGAAAAACTCAGACATTTATTAAACTGATAAATTGAACATTACATTTTACAACCTGAAATAATTCCCAATACAACTTAGGTTATAAGAGTTAAAGCCATTTAAATGGGTTAATTAATAATAATTCACAAATATTAAATCATAGTATTGTGTACTATATCAATAGCTATAGGGTCGGATGCAAATTTTGTATAACTTTGTTGACCATGTATTTTCTTTTCATTATTAGTTCAATAGGATCTAAATTAATTCAACAAAATTATTTTGAATTATGATTAGTGAAAATATGATTCATGCTTTACCAAAGTGTGTCAACACTCCTTCGAATCAGAGATTTTCTATCACCACCAAGAACAGATTTTAAATCATTAGCACTAATGAGGCTACTTAACTTGTGCACAAATAGGAGCACTTGCTCATTTAAAAGTAAACTTGATATTATATCTTAGAATAAGCCCAAGACTATCGTAGATCCAACCTCATTCGTCGACGAGCGGAAAAAGTCGTTTTCGCATGAGAATTTTCCATTCCGGCCTTTCCTCTGTAATTGGGAGGGGATCGAAGTTGTTTAGATATCATATGTTACAAAACCTTCTATACCAACTTACTCTCTTCCATATCTATCATTTTACGTGACCACTTCACCCATATGCCTATACGATATCATGAACATGTCATGTTTTTCTTTCCAGCATAAATCAAGATTGTTAGCATTCCTACGAAACAATTGCTGTTTACACTATAGTTTCTTTTTTTCCTTTTCTTTTTTTTTTTTTACAGGAAGTGGAATTCCTTTTCTGAATTTTATAATAGTACCTTCTAAACCTGTTTTTTTTCAACTCTAGGTAAATTTTGGCTACTATAAAATCTATCTTTGAATAAAGTACATCCATTATTTGCCAGAGAACATAGAAGATTAAATCAATCATTGTTGGCTTGACCAATGTAAACACTAAAATCACATATAGCCACTGCTACCTTCTGAAAGCATGAATATTTTGATTCCGTATTTACTCGGTTTTTGGGCATGTATATTTTGAAATATAGCCTACTACGAAATTTTCATATACCTTTATCCATAGTTATATTTTTATATAGAATGTAGGCTTTTGAAGGCGTTCTTGTATAGTATCAAGTAATAAACATATTTTATAAAGAGGATCATATCCTTGCTGACCTTTTGGTATGAAAGTGCTATCATTATTTATATGGAAATTGACCAGAATCAGCAGAAATCTATCCCTATATTAGTACAAAAGTTTCACGAGACAACAGATTTTTTAGACCAGTGTGGTTATATAACCGAAGCTTTTTATTCATACTCATATGGAATATTATAGTTATTATTTTTTCTTCTTATTTCTCCAATTGTAACTGTATTCCATTTATTCATCCTACTTCCAGATATTAGTTTGTTAGTAGCTTGTAATTTTCAAAGTTGTGTTGGGCAAACATGTTTGTTGCTTAAAATGATAAAACAAATTATTATCAATAAAACATTCTAAAAAGTCTAAAATAGAGTTATCATTATCTAATTCAACCTCATCATTTATACCACTAATTCCACACAAAATGTCAGGTATATTGTTTTGTGCTGTACAATCTCCACCTTTTCTGTAAACTTCAGGCCTATCGATGTCAACTTCAGTTTCCTCAGAATCTGTAACAAAACCATCAACTATATTGTATAAAATATAAGAGTAATAAGAGACCACAATAAAAATAATAATAGGCCTACTAATCAATAAGAAATAACCTTCTATACAATAAGAAGTCACTAGGCTATAAACATAACCTTAAAAATAAAATACTTATTTAGGATAGATTTCGTAACTGTACTTTCTTCAGATTGTTCTTTTACATAGTTTCTATCACCAACCCTATCATAAATAAATACATCTTCATCTCTGTCACTTTTTAATTCTAAAAATTCATCAATTACTTTATCTGACAATATCCGAGAATCTATTACTATTGTAAACCAGGAATGAAGGAACTAAGAACTCGCTAGCAAAACACATACAGCTGACTCTTTGCAGATAACTAATATAAACCACAGATTAATTAAAGCACAAATAGTTACACAGAAATGCTCCAATGGAAAATTTAGGTACTAAACAGATGATAGAATACAACAGAAGCAATACAATCACATTTTTTTAGAAAATATTACATTTTAACCAGGAAAATCTGAACTATAAAATTATGTGGTGCACATTCTGTGGACGTTTTAGCAATTTGTAAAATTTCATGATTAGCACTCAAAGTGTTAATAATAATTTATATGTTGATACAGTAAATAATTTATAATATGTTTAACATGCCAACCTAGTGAAATACCAAAAGATTTTCTTTATCCCAATGATTTCCTTACTTTGTAATAGAAAATAAAAATTTGTAGCAACTGAGAAAAACTTTTGAAATTAAATTTCAGTTTGCTTTTTGACTTAAAAGTTATTATTTTGCTTTTTGATTTTTTATCAACCCAAAATATCCCAATTATTTAATAAAATAAGTTATATATAGTTAATAGTGGTAAAACGGGATTATTTCTTTATGTACAACTATAATATTTAGACTATTATTGTTTAACTTTTTCTCATGAATAGCATTTTGAGGAGTTATCTGTCCAATTTGATTTAATTTAATTTTTAATATAATAAACATCTCAATTTTTAATTTTGATACATCATTTTTAACTATTATACAAGCAGACACATGGATTGAACTACAGGCATGCAAATGTAATGTTGTCAGTTAATTGATGATCTCATGCAATGCTAGTGACTTGGAGACATACTGTACATAATTGTTAAAGGCATGTTGGCATTGTTACGATAGACTAGGTAATGGTTGTTAATAGTAAAGTGGGGACAGAAGGGGAACCGACCAGACAGAGTGGCAGTACAGTATCTTGTTAGACATAGTAACTTCTGCATAGCTCCAGGACGTATGAGTAAGTCAATATTGTATATATGAATCAGATTTTGCTAATATTTTCTGAATAACAAATGTTTTAAATAAACTTGTTAACTTTATCACTTATTAAAAAAATTAACTGTCATAGACAAAAGTGTTTGTTTACATTAAATTTTATTTGTTTCGTTAATAATTCTTTCCTCATGTTTATAAATATTTTTATATTAAAATTTATTTTGTGAGAGATAAACAGGAATTAATTCTTAATCGTATTTAAAAAATAATGAAATGTAGTTTATTCAGACATTTACCATCATTTATGTATATAAAACAAATTTTTGTAGTATTAGTTTGTTATACACAAATGATGACAATTGTCAGAATAAGCGATATATAAAAAATAAGAATAATCCATCATTATGCATTAATTTTAAATCCAGAATAACAAAAGTAGTTATGATTGTTAATCTATTATCTATTTTTTGATTTATTTTTAATTAATTTCCACCAATTAAACTATTAAATTTATATAATTATATTAAGAGATTTGGATCTTTGAAGATGAGGTTTGCCACTATCAGATACCAGATTATAATTATAAAGCCTTTTATAATTATAACTCGGCTCATAGAGCTGGTGGTATTACTGTATTATTTTTATTCATAAATCAATTCAAACTAAAAATAAAAATGCAAACGGCAAATATAATAGTCTTAGAATTAAATTATATTAAATTATTCTTAACAACTGTAAATTGAAACAATGTTATATATCTACAAATGTGATCGTACAGCTGTACAAAAGTACAGATGTGATAAATTTTACAAAATTTTATCGAGTGGACTAAATCTAAATAGACATTTAAAAATACAAATCCTAAACTCTTAAATGTCCGTGAATTAAGGATTATTCACTATTTGGATTAAAAAAGAAACTTAATTTTTACATTAAATTCGAAGTTGATTTAAGTAATACAATTGCTATCACTAAGAAAACTTATAGTAATCTATTCAATGAGAATAAAGGGAATATATCAGAGCAATGGAAAATTATAAATAGCCTAACAGATAAATAAACGAAAAAAAAAATTTTAAAAAAACCCCCGTTAGTAAAGTTAAAGATATAAAACAGTAGCATTGTTGATAGTTCACAGATTATGACAAACTTGTTTACTGATTACTTTATCTCAACACCACTAGAGCTCATATCTAGCTTTCCTAATGTTTATTGGGTGAATTTGTCATATTGCGTCGGTAAGTCATTCTTTGTTAATAACCCCTGTTATTAAACAGGAATTCATATTTACAAATTGAAAAAATAAAAAATCTTCTGGCAGAGACTCCGTATCTGCTGAGCTAATCAAGTTCATAAACCTACAATATCAGAGACATTGGTTGGAATTAAAAATTTAAGTTTTACAAGTGGTATATTTCCAAGTAAGTACTTTTCTATATTTAAGAAGGGAGATGGGAACTGGTTAAAAATTATAGACCTATATCATTTATAAATAAACTTAATAATGATACAAGTAATGAAATGTTATTTATTGACAACAATTATTGTTTTTTACAATCTAATTATTTACAATTTTTATTCATAAAAATTCAGTTCTTAATCTTGTGTATTGTGTTTGAATTGTCTCTGCTAGCTTTTAGTATATGGATTCTCAAATAATAACAGTAATAATTATCAATTGTCTGAAATAAATATTAAATACTTAACATTAACAACATCAATTTGGTGATAACTAACAGAGTAGATGGGCGATAGATTTGGGTGAAGGTATGAGATTATAATGAGTAACAGTTTGAAGAACATAATGTGAATAACATAAAGGAATTAAATCACATGAATTACATTATTTATTACTTGGTTGGGGTTTAAAGCTTATGATAACAGGTTGGTTATTGATTATGTAGTTAATCCTGATAGCTGTTGAATTGGTTTAGCGACTCTCAAACTATGATCATTTTCGTGGTCGTTTCGAAATTTAGGCATTGGACTAACTTTTTGTATGTAAAAACAATTTCTATTGATCGAGCTGCTCTCAGGTTTTTTGTTTTGTTTTGAGGCTTGGAACAGAAATTAAATAAATTTTAACTTTATAAAATATATAAAATAATTTCCTTTACCATAACTTACATAAATTATTTAAAATTTTTAATTAAATATACAATTCTGTATAACTAGATGCCTTAAGAGACTATGGTGTTTGGACCAATGTAAACACAGTTTGTATAACCGAGCAGATTGTCCTGGGAAGAAAGAAACATGTCTGTTGTTGTTTATTTTGATTTTGTACCAAAACTTCGACTTTGCTGGCTTGTATCTTGGATTAGAAATTTTTCACTGAAAACGTGATGTAGCCTATGGGTAGAATGATTTCTCTTGCATCTTTGAGCAGTTAATCTTTTTTTGTATGTGCTCTTGGGAATTTATAATGACATTAAAACTATTATTGAGGTGTACGGTAGAATTTGGCTATTTCTTTCTGTAGTCATACTATAATATATTTAAATATGCAAATTTGGTGACATCTTTGATCGGGGGAATATTTTGAGAAATTCAAATATATTTTTCTAGTAGTTTCGGTGTTAGTCGTTGGTTTCATAGTGTGTTCTGAAATTTCTAATAATTAGCAACAGGAAGAGTTATCATCATAATCTAGCTATAGTTTGTTTTAGATGTTCGATAACAGATAGCGTAATAAGCTCGATATGTTAAACAAGTGATTTCCAATATTTTAAAACTAGATTCTTTAACTGTATCAACTGATTTAGTTTCTAACCTAAAATTATGGAAGTTACTGTGTAAAATGGGACATGATTTGAATTGCTATATTATGATAAGTTTGGTGTTCATGACTATTTCGGTGGCAGTCAGGGTCTATGTTACACTGAGGTGATAGTTTATTTACAACCAAAATTTACGGTATCATTACTATCCAAAACTATCGAAAAAAATATGAAAAATAGATTTCTGTTTTTAACAAGAATAACTTTTTTAATCGACATAAATTTGGTTTTATTAAAGGTAAAAATACAGAAACTGCCTAATCAAATATAGAAGCCATTTACATTAGTTTTAATAAAATAAAAATTCTTGAGAGATTTTCATAGATTTTTTAAAGCATTCAATCTTTTCGACCATTATATATTATTATCCAAAATGGAAGGTGTAGTAATTAGAAATAAGTCGTTCAACTGGTTTCAGAGCTATCTTACGGGTTGTTCCCTGCTAGTATGAGTGCAGAATTGTTTAAATGCACCAGGAATGATGAGTATACTCCAAGGGTCAGTTATTTCTGCTTCTTTGTGCATTATATTTATTAATGACCTTTTGAATTAGTCACTCTGCTGTAAAATAAGTGCAGATGATGTAGCACTTTGTTACTCAAATACAAACTGGGAAACATATGGAGTTATATGAACATTGATCTATAATACATCTGTGTATCAGCAAATGCATCTAAAACCAAATTTATTAATTTTGATTTAGGGGAGTACTGTTTTGATTCAGTTTTAAAATTTCGTATAAACGAATATTGAACAATAAATACAGATGACAGAATTGCGATAGTTAAACAAGTGCTGTATATAAATATTTTGGACTGTATATATTGATGAAAACATGTACTGGAAACCTAATGTAATTTATCTACAATTTTAACTGTTAAGGAACATTCAAAAAATTTACATTTTGAGGAATATTTTAAGTATTGACCTCTTGTACATTTTGTATTTTGAGCAGATTCATTCGAGGATCATTTATGACATTGACAATTGGGTAGGAACTGATAAAATTGTAACAAAAACATTTGAAAATACACAAAATCATTTTGTATGAGTTATTATTCTCAGACAAAACAGGACTCTGCATTTCGTATTTACAGAAATATTACTGATAAGCCCTTTATTTATTTACAAAGTTTAAAAATGTTTTATACAAGGGATCTGTTTATTTTTATTAGTTTTTTAAAATATTAAAAAATGTAAGTTAGTTTTAAGACCATATAAACAATGGTGAACTTCCCTAATATTGTAAAAAAAGTTATCAGACTGTATTCTGCTTTCATTAATATAATTTAATCTGTACTATTCATCAATTACCTGATGATGATGAATAATAATTTCAATTATATATTATAATTATTGTAAAATAATTTGAATGAATAAAGTTATTTTAATTATTATTTTACTCATAGCAATCATCTACCTTCATTTAAATATTCACTTAAGTAGAAACATTTATTTGTAATTACATTAACATACTTTTTTATTTCTCTTCTTTATGATTGTAGAATTCAGGAATGTAATTTAAACTTTTCTATCTGATATTAGATGGTATCTAACTATACAAATCTGAACTTTAAAAATATGTTTTATAAATTTCTCTATTCGACACTTTGTTAACAAGACGACTTTTTAATGACCAAGTTCTTATTCTTGAGATGTTCCTCAACTGAAATAAAATTATTTTCCATCTTGAATAAAGGTTATGTTTGTATACTTGTTTGACTAAAAGATGTTTTGATGAAAGGAATGTTTAGATCCATTTTTCATTAGCAATTCAAAAGATAATGTTTGATTGAATTTTAAACACAGGATCTATTTATTGATTGTGAATTATTTCTGAAGATGCAAATTAATTAAATTGTGAAATATATTGGATTAACTAAAAATTAAAGACTGTGTAATTGACAGTTATTACTTTATAAATACTGTATATAAACTCTCACCAAATATAATATATATTTGTATAATCAGACCTAAACCTGATTTAAAAATGACTATATATCATCACCAACAAGTCAAATAAAAACTGTGAAACTCGTCTAAAATGATGGTCAAATTAAAAATAAAAATTATAACTGATAGTTCTTTTGATAAATCTGCTATTTTGGTGACAGGTTGTGAATTCTGTTAAACTTAAATCCTTTGAGATGTCACCCCACTCCACTCAATTTTTTTCTTTTTTTATCAGCTAATTCTTATTGAATTCATAATTTCTACATTTTAAAGGCATAATAGTTAAAGGTCTGATGTTTACATACTTGATCCTCAAGATCTGTCAAATTTCCAAAATGTTGTTATAACAACTGTAGAATTTTATTATAACTGGTATAAAAATATATTTATTTATTTTTATTGTAGAAATTAATTTAAAAATTATATCTTGGTGTCTTTCTCTCATTTATAACAATTTGCCAATTTATAACAAATATAATAATATGTTTGGAAGAGAATTAAGAAAATTGCATTTATCATTCTGTTTCAATTTTCAGATTATTAATTTAACTATCTTTACACTAGTCAATAAATTGCTCAACACAAACATTTTAACATTAATCATGATTTGGTTTTATTCCTAGATGATAAATTAACATTTGAATGGTTATATATATTTATATAGTCTTTTAATTATTATGCCTCGACTTAGCTCATTCTTGGAGCATGAGAAATTCAATGTTACATATCTCAATAGTTACACAAATTTATACAGTTCTGCAATTCAAAATAACATTTTGCATAGTCTATATTTTATCTCGGGTGGGGAACTCGAGCTGGCTGATTTAAATTAACCACTAAACGCATATCTATTTGAAATTGAAGAAGTTATATATGAAAAGAGGACTAAATAAAAAATGGTGATCTCAAAACAATGATTTGAATTTAGGCTAATCTTTCTTGCCTCTTGTAATTATTTTAAAATTGGATTCTTTATATTCTGTGAATTGTTTTCTTATTTAATTAAGTTTATACTACCAATTGTATATTTTTTAAATCACTTTCACTTTATTTGATAAAAAACGAAACTATATATAAAAAATTCACACACGCCAAATGTACATCTTCATCCTTTGGCTGTCTGGATGCGTCTCTCTCCAAAAACTGACGCTTACGTTTTTCGCGGTTTCTTCATACCTCCCGGGACTTGCATATTCAATTTTGTTCCACGCCATCTTACTCTTGTGATTGGTCGATTGTTGTCACGTGGTCTCGTTGTTTTTGTAAACCTTCTGGACTCGTATGTTCATTGGTTGAAGGATCTATTTCTTACGCTTTCCATCAACATTTACGATATTTAATCACATTTATGTAGACAGTTAAGTGCACTTTAGTATCTTATAGTTTTGTTTCAATTTTGAGATCATGGTTCAATTAAAATTTACTTTAACTTACAAATATTTGAAAATTGATATTTGAAAGTAATAGATTGTTTATGTACTATTCCGCGAATTTGCAAGATAGCTTTTTCTAAATATAATCTAACAGCTGTTCAAGTCTACAACTATTTATTTACAAATTATCATATTTCTATTCAAAAGTTTAGTGAACTCTTATTCTATTGTGTTTTTTACAAGTACTTTGCTGATATTCTGAACTTTACTTCTCTTATTATGTTAACTAAACATATATTTCTACATGTATTCAATTAGAATGGTTTTTAATAAAAGTGTTTTGTTTCTATTAATCTTGGCATACGATTTTCATTTAGCCTATTTGTAGGTTAGGCCTACTTTGCACATTCATTGCTAACAGTTTATAAATATTTTTTAAATATGGTGTTTACTACATTTGTTGGTTTCTACTTTTTGGTAAATTTATATTTTCTAAAGTTTTGGTAACAATTTTTATAATTATTTGGCTAAATTCATCTGAACATTTGTTTACAATAGGTTAGGTATGACTTACTAATGGTAGGCTATGATTGTTTTTGTATGATAATTTTAAGATGGGATTTGGTACATTATACTGGTGATAATGAAATTCATCATATAAATGTTTTTAAGGTTTCAAGTTTGAATTTGAAATAAGTTTTTTTAAATAACCTACTTGATTCCCTAAACCCTCTAGATTTATAAATTTCGAAAATGAACCAAAATCTTTTAAAATGTTTACTAACTGGTCTTAATTAATAGACCTCTGGCTGAGGTTCCAAACAAGTCAACCAAGTTAAAATATCATATATATTTAATTTGATGAAAAAAAGAACCTGTAATATTATATTTGGTTCTTTATTTAGGATTGTTAAAGTTACAACTTGATTTTTTTTTTTACAAATAGAATAAAAATGTGTTTGTATAACGTATCTTGCTCTTAAAATGTACTTTACTTGACCTAGAACATAGTGGTTGTGGGAAAGAAGACTTTGAAAGAAAATGTTTTGTCTGAAATTTTACAAAAATCTGCTAGTTGTGTGCAAGAATTTAATATTGAATATACATCATATTATATAACCAATAATAGGCTGTTCCAATACATGTCAACTTTTATATGTTATGTTTGTTAGTTCATAATCTATAATCTAATATGTTTACGTTGTATTTAAATATATAAATATAACATTGAATTAAGGAATTACCTAATTGTAAATTTATTAAAAATCACAGTTTATCACAAGAAAGAGTGACACATTTATGTAATATAGGAGTGAAATATATTTTAACAATTCATTATATTTGTTAATTTACTATTTATAAGCTTATGTATTTGTGCTTTATCGTAGCTCTCTAAATGATAACTTCAAAAATAAAATTCTAAACTATTCAAATACAATATATGTGTGTATGTATATTTTAAATGCGGAAATTTTATAATTGGTCTTAAATCAAATGCATACATATATATGTGTGTGTGTGTGTGTGTGTGCGCACGTGCATATGTTCTTCAACTAACTTTTGGGCCAAAAATCGTCACTGCTTTAATTAAAAAATCTTATTATCCAAATCATTAATATTGAAAATTTAAATTAATTTAAATTTTGTCTCATAACTTCAAGAATTGTCTCCAAAAATGTATACAGTTTTATAATGGCACTATGAACCTAATTAGTTTAAAACCAGACTGAAAGATGTCAGTAATAAATAGTTGAAATGTGTAAAAAATATGATGATTAATCAAAATCTGAGTATTGTATTGTTATTATCACGATAATAATTACCTTGTTACAACAAATTCTCAAAGTATTAAATTTAAACTAAAAAAGTTCATTGATCGTAATGTAAACTACCTATAATTATATATATTGAATAATGGATATACATTTCATTTATATATTTGGATTATATAAAAAAATAATATGAATTTCATAGGGTATACTTTGAAATTTGTTTACAATAAAATACTTTGAAATAGTATACAACATTAATTTGTCCTAAAGTTGTAAATTATTTTTGCCACAAACATTTTGAACACACATCCTTTGTTCAAACGAATTTTTGTGTTGGTCACCATATCCCATAATAGTACTGATTCACTACTTCTAATGACAAAGCTTTACCTTTATGTAATAAAATTAAATGATTAAAATAAGAAAACAAACCAAGAGGGTGTTTCTGAAGGTTTTGTATAATACTAATTAGCCATAAAATACTACAGGAGTTCATTGTATATTTTGGCATCTTGTGTTGGCAAGAAAAATGTCATTCTATAGTTTTCTTTTACACGTTTATTATGTATGCACTGAAGTAGATGACTGTGATTGTAGAAACTATGGTTTTTTAAAGTTATTCAAACATTATTTTTAATATGTTCTAACTGCTAGTGAATTGGAATAATTACTGTTAATCTTATTTGTTTAAAAAGAATTATAACTTTATTTAGAGTTACATTTTAAAGCTAAATCAATACATTTTAAAGCTAAAAATCTATGAAGAATATTGCACTAACTTTGTCAGACTCCCATATTTATATAGTCAAACTAATAATCAATGAAAAAATATTACACAAACGTTCTCACATAGCCATACATATAAAAATTGATAAAAGATATTGCAGACTTTCCCAGATTCTCATACATAGTCAAACTAATAATCTATGAAAAATATTGCACAAACGTTCTCGCATAGCCATACATATAAAAATTGATAAAAGATATTGCAGACTTTCCCAGATTCTCATACATAGTCAAACTAATAATCTATGAAAAATATTGCACAAACTTTCTCACATATTAAAACTTTGTAGTACATTTTTCAGACTCCCATACATAGTCAAACTAATAATCAATCCAAATTAATTGCATAAACTTTTTCACATAACCATACATATTTTTTAAAAAATCGACAAAAAATATTACACTTACTTTCTCAGGCTCTCATACATATTCAAACTAATAATCAATGCATAAATATTGCACAAACCTTCTCACATACCCATACATATTAAAACTAAAAATCTACGAGAAATATTACACTAACTTTCTCAGACTCCCATACATAGTCAAACTGACAATTAATGAAAAAATATAATTAATATTTTTATTACATTTATTAAAAGTTTAATTTTTTTAATTTATTTTTAAACTTCATAGGTAAAGTTTTCACTTCTGTCTACCGTCCCGTGACAGTAACATTTTTTAATTTTTTTTTTTTTTTTATCAATATCAATATTTTATACAAATATTTTTAGAAACATTATTCATAAAGAAAAACAAAATATGTATTCAAATAAAGCCAGTTGTTAAGGCTATTAGCCTATCGTTGTTCAAGAAGAAATGTATAAAATGCCATTTCCAGGAGAATGTGTCATTTACTCTTTTTAATTTTATATTGGTAAAAGAAGTAAGTCTAAATTTATTAGAGGATAACCTACACCAATGAAAAGTAGTACTCATTATGTGAGTAATATATAGCATCACTTAGCAGCCTACATCCTTGATGTGATGTTTTATGGTAAACATATACTATGTAAGTTGTTATTTCTCTTAAATTTGTGGTATTCGAAAATTATGCCAGATATTTTAAAACCCTATTGGCCGTATATTTCAAAACTCACCAGCATCGGCCTGTACAATTATTTTAATTTTAGCTTGGGAATGGGAGGAAAGGCGGGAGGATTTGTCACTTCAAAGCCGTCGGTGAAACAGATTACAGTTTTCTTATAAAATAACAATTGGCAGAAATGTGTTTTAAAGCTCCAGTATAGAGTTTAGTCCATATTCATCATAAAATATAGTTGGAATCCTTGCCAAATACCGCTCTGTAACCCAAAATTAAAGTTAATAAAATACACTATCAAAAAAATATCAATTCTCAGATACTTTCCACAAAGTTATTAATGACATATATCAGATTTTGAAATAACTGCTTCTTTTCTCTTGCTGTTTTTTTGATCCCATACTCAAAATTATCTTATGAAGAGGTATACCACCATACAACAAAGGAAATGGCTGCTTACAAAATATGAGTTATGTGATTAGTCGCTTGGTGCAGAGTACCTAAGATTTCCTCAGAAGAGAAAGGTTCGAAACTGTGCCACATAGTTAAAAAAGATACAATCTTTTTTACTGATCCAATTATTGGAAATAGAGACTAAACATCCTATCATTTTCACATTGAGAATGAGAGGGAAGATTAAAGGGCTAGGCATTGAAATACAACATAGGAGGGGAAAAAAACAATGGTTTTTATAATAAGTGAATGTACTCATTTCGAAAATATGTCTCACTAAGATAAGATAAATGAGATATATGTCATATGAGATTTAGTCATATGAGTATTATTGTGTCAGGTAATTAGGGACAGTCATTCATCACAATCACAGTGTTTGTTAACACATTTTTTAGCTACCAATATGTGTTCCACAGTGACTTGGCTAGTAGACCTATAGTGTAATGTTATCCATATTTAGTAACAAAGTAGTATTGAAATTGTTTCAAAATACTAATTAAATCTGGCTGGGAGTAATGTTTTGTTTATTCAGTATAGTATACATGTTGTCTTTAATGTTAGCAGACAATGTTAATTGAGATCAACTCCCTCTGATAAGGTTCCTAATGTTGAGGTAGGTCTTAGAATAGGGTTAATAACTCATTCTACATCCTCATTCATAGTATAGATTACTGAACCTTGGACATTACATTGTGGAATAAAAAGTTATTTTTGCAGTCATGGCTGTAACTTGCAAGTAATAAACAGGTTAAAAATAATAATGATTTTTTAAATTTTATGTTAATTTTAAAGGAGGAATAGAAATAATTTGATTTTTAATGAAATTTTTTAATTCTTGTTGAAATTTGTTTACTACAAATAAATCTAATGTGTTTATATGCACATTATACATACACTTAACAGATATGTTATTAAAAAATCATTATTCTGTGTTTTAAAAAGAGAATCCCTTACATATATAAAATAGTTTATATGTTATCATGAAAAGGATTTAACTTTGATTATGTACATAATTTTAAACCTAAATATTGTTAAGAAAGATAACTTTATGCATTTGATTTTATTATTGTCATTATTTATGAAGATAATCATGATATTTTAATACCTCATGTCCATAATAATATACTTTCTTTTTTAAAGTTTTATTTATATTTATCATTACTGCGTGTCTGTATGCATGTCCCTGGATGTCTGCAAAAGATAGACAGAAGGAGATCTTTTAAACTGATATAGATAAATAAATCATCTATAATTTATATTCACTGGGATATATTGAGAACAAAAATTATGGGTAAATCACAATGTATATATCAGGATTAGTTTCAATTGAGGATGATCACTTAGTCGTTGAACATTATCGTGTCGAAGTTTAATTTTAGAAATTAACGTTTTTCTATTAATCTATAATTTTGTAAATTCTAAATGTTATTTACACCAATGGCAATGTAGTGTCTGTAGAAAATATAAACGAATTCTGTAGAATTTATTAACTGATTCTAGTAATAGATTACGCTCAGGAGTTACTTGTTTACATATTTATTTAATAATAAAAAGATGTTTCAACTTCATGATTAATTTTTCCCTATTTGATTTATTTCAATTTCATGAAAACTTTTGAATGGATATAGGTCGTAGAATCTGTGTTGTAATAATAGTTAGAGAGCCACGTGTGACAGTGAGTCAGCCTGGGTATTTCTGTCAACATAGCTTCTACACCATCAAAGAACCCCTTTATTTACAACTTCATAACCCTAAGCTAAGGTCATTCCTCCCTTCTTTAGCTTATTGCTATTCTTAATGTATTCCTTGTTTGCTGATGTTTAGGGATACTTTATTGTCTTGTTCTATTTACAAACACATTGTGTTTCTGTTCAGCCAAACCTTTGTTTTAAGTCAGTTGTATTTCTTATTGTCTCTAATCAGTAAATATTATAATGTTTTATGCATCAAGTAAACTACTATATCATGTAAGAATAATAGATTTAGCAGACTTAATTATTTGTTTACTTATAGAATTTGCTGTTAAGCAAAACAAATTTATAGTTTGATTCTTTATTCTGTCTGTCTGTCTCTCTCTCTTTCACTGATGGTGTGTGTGTGTGTGTGTGTGTGTGTGTGTGTGTGTGTGTGTGTGTGTGTGTGTGTGTATTTTTAAAGTGCAGAAGCAACAGAGAACATTTATCTAGATGCAACTTCCTTCTACATCTCATGTTTAATTTGGGTAAATTTCAACTGATTTAAATAAAAATTCATTCATACATTGTTGAAGCTTCCAAACAAACTAAGTGAATTAGTGTAAAATATTTCATCGAAAAACAGAGTCTCCCTCCCTAAACTAAACTGCTATTTGTATCAACTTTTATAATATGTTACTTAATTGTAATCTCAATTAGAAAGAACCAAAAAATTAAGTAAATGACAACAACCAATTTAATTACAAATGGGTAGTCATTCATTATACCAAACAAGAGCCTGGGTTGTTTGGCAGTGTAAATCCAACTGTTAATAGAAACATTACTTAAGCAATTTTTTTTCTCCTTATTTGGGTTTACACTCACTGTTTTGAACCGTGTCTGGGGACCCTCTTATATTATTTTAATAATTAAAACATATTAATTGATATATAGATGTATGCTGATTTTAGACTTTATCAATAATATAACATTTGTTAAAGGAGGAACAGCATGACTTTAACTCCTTTCGAATTTATAACATCATAAACTCTAAGTTAATAATCAAACTTTTTTGTTCATAAGGCATTATGTAAAAAAATCATGTATAATTATAACCTATTTATGGAATAACAAAAATAATTCTTTAAAGTAATTATTTTAAACATAATACCAATTGTAAGTTATTATATATAATTAATTATCTTCAACAAAATATTTGAAAACCATTAGTTTTTACTTTATTATTTTCCCTTTCTTGATAACTTAAATTTAGAGGTTCATTGACAAATTACAAAGTTGTGATGTTCTAAAAAAAATAGCTATAACGATATTGAAGAAATTTTACTATATTGTAGTCTCTATTAAAGATAGTGCAAACCAAAATATCTTCCATGGAGCTGTTACATTAAAGACATGATTTCTCAGAATCATTTTTACTAATTTCATATATTGGCGGAATATCAAGATTATTGACCCAAACTAGTGTACAATGTTCTAGTAAAGTGAAATTACAGTTAAAAAATTGGGAAAAAAATGAACCTTGACTGCCGTCAGTAAAATGTAAATTTCATCAATTATGTTTTATACTTAGGATAACTTTATGTCACAAACTAAGCGAGTTTAGTAAATTATAAATATTTTAAAATAATTTGAGTAAATCTAACATGTTCTTCAAGATTTATTTTCTGCTTTTTGTCTGACGACATCTAAACTGACATTTTTGATGACGAATAATCTTGTTTTATTGATATAGTTACACACTCTTTTTTTTATATACTCTGCTCAACTTGTTCAAACTTAATGTTATATAAGTACCGAGATGTGTGAATTACGTTTGTTCGGTGTTGGTAATTTCAATGATTTACTAATTCAAGACTTTTATGTTTGTCACAATATTGTAAGACGAAAATTAGTGCTACAGGTGTAATGCTTAGGGTTTATTACACATAGGTCAAGTAAGGTGGCTCTTTATATGTAGCTACCTTACTTGACCTTGTAAGGTAAAAACAATATTCGATCACTGAAGTCAAGCAACTTTGTGTGTGGTTAGTACAGTACTTGGGTGCGAGACCGCTTGGGAACACCACATGAACAATTTTAATTGGGATTAGAGTTGTCATATTATATAGGTAGAAAAAATTCGTCTACAAACCTATTTTAACGTGTAATTCACTTAATGGACCTTAACCTAGAAAACCTGAAGTGTGATAAATATGGATTTCTCTTGCATAATTTCAACTGTAAACGGGTTTTTATAACAATACTAAAAGAATTTAAAATTTAAAAATTTTGTTGGGTATTTTCCGAAAAAGTACCAAATTATTAAATAATAAAAACCATATTTTGTTTTAGTTTTTCCTTGTGAAGTTTGTTCCATAGGGACAAAAAATTGATGTAGATGGATTGCTTTCAAAACTTTTTGAAGAAAATTTTATAAACAATAATTAAACTTTTGATGTTGTTAGTTTTCTTGGTCTGTTATTCTGGATGAAGCTAACTCACCAATATGTTCATTGTTGTAGTAGATGTATTTACCATTAATTACTTCTGCTAAAAATAGTATTGAACTATGATAATTTAATTCACAGTAGTTGTGGAATTGTTTGCCTATATGTTTACACAACCTGTGTAATGAATCAAATATTTGTTTAGTAAACACAAAAAGTGTATCAGATTATTTGAATATTTTTTGATACAGTATGTTATGTTAACAAATTATCAGATATTAACTACTAATTATTTGTTTATTTTATAAATTTAAAAATTCATTCAATTACAATACCTAACATACAAACTAGGTACTTAGTATTTTATTTTAGGCCTCTTATACTTCTCAAAATAAAAATTTTCAACACTTTGTAGAATCTTGTGAACAAATCATTCAAAGAAAACAATTCATGTCTATATGAAGCTTGATCTAACAAGTTTATCAAAATTCTGA
This sequence comes from Aphrophora alni, assembly GCA_963513935.1. Lineage (NCBI taxonomy): Eukaryota > Metazoa > Arthropoda > Insecta > Hemiptera > Aphrophoridae > Aphrophora > Aphrophora alni. Next base: position 70,268,396 of record OY740767.1, read on the forward strand.
AGCAATTTTTATGCAACTTTCCTTGATACAAATCTTTTTGCCCAAGAATAATTCAATAAAGTTTTCGTGATAATAAAACTCTTTTTTCTTGTTGTTTAAACTTTCAATTTTAAATGGCAGCTGTTATATATATATATATATATATATATATATATATATATATATATATATATATAAGGGTATACACAATCTTAGATGTTTAAAAAAAAAACTAGAATTTATGCATGTTATTATTTAGAATACAAAGCGTTTTCAGAAGCATGTGCAACCATTTTATAAAATATTCACCCTATCCTTATGGAATTTGAATTTTTCTCTTTATTCTGATTTTTTTTTAATTACCTGAGGAACAGTTTGATATTAAAAACTGTATCATTGATCTGATAAAATTTGATTATTTTTTTGGTGGCTACTTTAAATGCTTAATTATATTTCAATATTATATTTGTTGTTAATTTCCTGTGGAAAGCAGTGAGCTAAGAATACGAAGTGCGTCTTGGTCTCAAGCCAGACTGAAGCACAGCTGTGCAGTGAGTCACTTTAATTGCATCTTACAATAGGCCTTTGTCTGTCACACTAATCTTACTGTCTCTACATCTGTCTCTAGATATTTTATTTTCAAATATTTATCTTAATACAAAAAATAGCAGTAGGCTATGAAAATTATTACAGCTATATCTTCATCTGTGTTTTATTAAGTTATTATAAATTGTAAATAAAGTGTATCAAACATACAAAGAGATAAACCTATTCCGTCCATAATATATATATATATATATATATATATATATATATATATATATATATATAAATGTATATTTATTTATTTAATTATTTCAGCTAATGGTGTATATTGTAAAACAGAACTTGATTTTTATTTTGTTTTGTTTAAAGGCATAATTTTTTTTATTTTTTATTATGAAACTCAATCACCTTTTTGAAATGGTTTAGACTGCCTAGTTCAATAAGGTGAATCTTTTTGTTATGGGTACGTGACTCGTCTTACCAATATTTGTTTAAGGATAATTTAGAATTGTTTATTTGTGTGGTGAATATCTGACCATCATAATATGGTAACCCTTTGACTCCCAAGTTTTAAACGTCCCTCAGTACCTGTTGATCCAGGTTTCTTGCTATAAGTTTGCATATTAAACTTAGAAAATTTATAAAAATACAATTTCACTCAGAACCTATAAGTGTTATATGTTTTTAGAAAGGGAATGAATGGGGCAATACGAGTAAATCAAATAAAACTATGAAATTCAAAACACAAAAACAAATTTAGGATAGTGTAAATATATTTTTTTGTTATGATAATTGTTAGTTGTTGTTGTTAGTTGCTAAATAAAGTTTGCTATTTTCATGATTTTATTTACAACATGGTGGCAATGGTGAGTTTTAATTTATTAAGTTTATAAAAGTTATTATTAAATTATAACGGCTATTACATTATCTGCAGAACAATTAGATAATATAATAAACTTAAGCTTTAGCCCAAATAAATTTAGGCAATTCAAATCCATTGTAGCAGATAGTGCCTTCTGAAAGGTTCAATATTCAGAGCCTATACAATGGCCATCATAGTTAAACGAATACAAAAGGTTTTAGTAAGTTTCAGGACTATCAAAGAAGGCAGAGATTCAACAGGTTAAGATGTTCATCTATTGTCTTGGTAGGGAAACAAGACAACTACTTTCAGCCTTAGACTTAAATACTGGTAAAAGACAACTGCTATGATGAGTTGAAAAAGAAACTAAATGAAGAATGTTTTCTGTGATCATTCAGTACGTGTTTATTGAATAGACAAAGGCCTGTTGATGGAATATACCAATATATTAATTATTTATTCAGACAATTAATTATTTAACAGAGCAATATGAATGGAGTTGTTTAGATTGGGAATTAAATGCTTTCATGGAGGATATGATTTTGTTGGAATTATTAACATGGTAAGAAACTATCATATTCATTGCAATTAGAGGAATCTCTTTCCCTCACAAAAGCTATGTCAAGAGTTAGCCAGGTGCAAAAAGTAGGGAGGAAGGCTAAATCAAGTGCTGATCATAAAGAGCAGCGTATTGATGGAACTAAAAACACAGAATCAGTCTAATAAGAATAGAACTAAGTGGTATAAAAAAACATGCTGGTATTGTGGTAAGTGCCAAAAAACATGTGCCACAAGAATGTCCTGCATTATTAGCTAAATGTTTCCGGTGTGGAGTAACAGGTATTATTTTCGCAGTTCAAAAGCTTGCAAAAGGTTTAAAATAAAATGAAATTTAAAAAAATATATGATCCATACGTTTACAGTTTCTTATATTACGCTGTTCCAAATTATTTAGTCTTTTCCAAATGTAATAATGCTTAATGAGTAGGTGGAGTTCTAGAATGAATCAGAAGTCAAATTGAAAATTTTGATAAAATCAAAGGTTTTCATTCTCACGATTATTTTTAAAATACTTTGTAATGGCATCTATATTTTTAAACCCAGTAACTATATGTATGATTACAAATAATAGAATTGGATCATTAAAAAATAGCTAGTTACCCACAATAATTAATCCTTAACTCTAAACTAATTAAAAATATTAATATTGAAATAGTTTTCAATGATGTCTTTCCAAGTAAATTAAAAGACACTGTTGTTATACTGATTTATAAGAAAGATAAAGCTAAAAATGTTATTAGTTCTAGTCCAATTCTTTGGTTTCTGTTTTATAAGCTGATGAAGAGTAGACTTATTGTATACATTAATATAATTTAATATCTCGTGAAACAAATTTGGTTTAGTGTAGGACGTAACACTAAAGAAGTAACATATAGCAGTATAAACTGTGAATGGAATTAATAATGAGAAGTTAGTGGTTTATATTAGCAAGGCGTTTAAAAGTATAAGTCATAATATTTTGTTAGAATTTTGTGGAATGCTGGAATTGGTGGCTAGGCAAGGTGAATTTCGGAGTTCCTCAAAAATCTGTTACAAACAAAAGATGTTTATAATATATATCAGTAATCGGCTGTAGAATAATTTTAAAGCTCCTTTTCTGCTCCTCCTGTGTTATGTAGGAAGAAAGTAAATCTTCTTTGGTTCTTAGGAGGAAGTAGAACAGAATCAGTGATAATGTGTGCACTTAGGTGGTGGTTTACAAATGATAAGATGTTGCTAAATCCAGAAAAACTAATCATGTTAATTGTAAATTGATAAGAGTTGTAAATTTTGACATTACCATTAGATATAAATGTATAGATCTTGATACTTTTTACAGCTCTATATCTATTGTTATACAACAAACACAATTTGTCAAATATTTGAGAGTTATGTATGATAATAAATTGAATTGGAAGAACCAATAGAACATCCGTATAGAAAATATTTGTCCTAAAAATGTAATGAGTCATATTTTGTTTTAATTCATAGTAGTATTGATTATAATATATCTTTATGTGGAAGAGGTTTATATACCATTTTACAATATTTGAGTCTTAAGAAATACGTATGGCTTCATTTTACTCTTGGAGCAGAAATCAGGATGAAATATTTCGCTAGGCTTAACTTAAAAATTCAGAATTTTCAGACATACGTTTTACCTTAGAATCAGTTCCAAAATATTGCTGTGCAATTTTAAATGATCATGTATATGAATAAATGGTTTAGAGGATGCAGTTTTAGCAGATTTATTAAAAATTGGTACACAAGCTAAGTTTTATAAATAGTTGGAGAAGTTCATTAACCAGAAAAATAAGTTAATCCCACAACACCTCTTTTATTTCAGTTTTAAAATTGACATTCTTTAATGTTAATATATCTTTTCTATTTTAATAAATAAAAGAGTTAACACTAAAAAAACTTAATTTTTGTGTGCATAACCTCAAAATTACAAAAAATATCTGTAATAATACCTGGAAGGTTGGCTGAATTTTAATCAAATTTAGTATGTAAGTTAAGGTGTACTATTCATCAAATTCAATAATTGTTTAAACTTAAGAAATTAAGCTCTGTAATGTTAGTTGTGTATCAAATATTAATATTTTTAATCATCTTTGGATATTTTACTTTGTAGAAGAACCATAGGGAATTATATTAAGGTCTAATGTAAAATGATTATTAAAATATAGTTCAATGGACAAGTGATCCACAAACATATAATTTTCCTCATTAGTAAATTTAACCTTTACTAGTTTTGTTTCTCAATGATAAATTGCCTTGGTCAGGTATGGGTACTATTATTTTTGCTGTAAATATTCTCTGATTCCATGAATATGAGTATGATTTTCTTAATGTGAGTCCAAATAAGTGATGTCCATATAGAGTTGATTTATGTGACAAGCTTATTTGTAAAAGAACTTCAATGTAATTTATTTGAGCTAAATTGATTTGACAAAATTAAGCCTACTTTAAAAGCTTGTATTATAAGAAACAAATATATGTATAATAAGTTTTACGCTTAATAAGAAAACACATAATAATCTACATATATCTACTCAGATTTTAGAAAAGGAAAAAACTGATTCCACCCACTTGATCGGTTATTTTTCTAATGCCCACTGTCACAAACATGCTTTAATTTAACTAACAATTAAATTACCTTAATGGTTTCCGCCAGGTGACTTCTTTTTTATAAACACTTACGCGTTTTGAAGCGTGTGCTCCATCTTCAGAGTTCTTTTACTTTTCACTCGGTTGAGATCGTTACACATTAAAATAACACATAAAAATAAATCACACAGATATTACATATATATGTTTATTAATTTATCGCTTAAGATAACGCGACACTTGCGATGTGTATCACATCGATGTCCTAGGAGTTGTCGATAACATATTTTAATACCACCATTGTATAAACTACACATATTTTTTTTAATTTTTTAATTTTTTTTTTTTTTTTATAAATTATTGTTATTTCAAATTTGAATTTTTGTGAAAATGGATAAAAATATAAACACAAGGCTTTTACTCAGTGTTGAGAGAGAGGAAGTACATCAGCAAGAAAGGCATACCGGCGCATTTGTAAAGCAGCTTTTTTGTGAGAGTGACGAAGAGGATACTAATGTGGATGGATCTGACGATGATGAAGGTAGAGATCATGTGAAAATTGATGTTCAAGAACAGCCTGAAGCTGATCTTCAACAGCAAGAATATGGCGAGTCCTATGATTATAACACAATTGTTTTTGACAATTTCAATTAATTAGAAAATATCTCACTCCACAGTCGCCTAAAAGACGACATTGTAATAAATCTGATTGTTTGTTAGCTTACATCAAAAGAAATAGAAAAATGTTTTGGGACATGTAAGCAAGACACGAGTATAGAACCCTAAGAAGAAATATTTTACGAATGAGAGTAGGGTGTGTTGAAAGTATTGCAAACGATGTAAGAACCCCCGATAGATGTTTAGAATCTGTACTTTACTGAAGATATGATTGCAGAAATAACACAAAACACAAACATTTGGATAGTTCAGAGCAAACATTGTTATGACCGCAAGAGAGATGCAAAGGAAACCACTCCAGATGAAATAAAATGCGTTATTGGGATTTTGTACATGGCCGGTGTTATGAAATCGTCCCATCAACTCCTTGAAGACCTTTGGAGTACCGATTGATTTGGTGTTGAGTTTTTTAGATGTGCAATGTCCATAAAAAGATTTAAGTTTGTTCTCTCGGCAATGCGGTTTGATAATGTAAGATCAAGGGAAGATAGGCGGATGATTGACAAGTTGTCTCATATAAGAGATCTTTTTGAAGAGTTTGTGGAATCACTACGTACCGAGTGAATTCGTGACCATTGATGAAATGTTGGAGTCATTTCGAGGTAGATGTAGTGTTCGTCGATGTATTAAAACCAAACCGGCCAAATATGGCATTAAAATATTTGCCTTAGCATCTGCGAAGACAATTTTACGCCTCAAATCTAGAGGTATATGCTGGGAAACATCCCCAGGGCCTTTTCAAATTGATAACTCGGCAAAGAGTGTTGTAGAAAGAATGGTTGAGCCAATATCAAGGTCTTGCAGGAATGTCACCGTAGATAATTGGTTCTGTTCCATACCACTATGTCTTAACCTTTTGAATAACCATGGCCTAACTCTAGTGAATGAAACTCTAAAAAAGAATAAGAGAGAGATTCCAAACAAGTTTTTGGACACAAAACCACGAAATGTAAACAGTTCTATGTTTGCATTCAAAGATAAATGTTCACTGGTGTTATATGTTTCACACAAAAAGAAACATGTGCTCCTTTTATCCACCATTCATAGTGATGATGCCATTGACAATAAACCGAACTCCCCAACATTTGGAAAACCTGAAATGGTGTTATTTTACAACTGCAGTAAAGGAGGCATCGACACAGTTGATAAGTATAAGGAGACATTTTCAACTGCGATAATTTGCAATCGGAGGTCAATGAGGATTTTTTATTCTCTGCTAGATATTGGAGCTTTGAATAGCTTCATAGCACTGAAGGCCAATCGGCAACTTCTGAAAATGAAGAGGAGACTTTTCCTGTGTAACCTAGCAAAGGAACTGTGCAACCGTACTCAATACTCAAAATCAAGAACACTCCAGTTTATGCAAAACAGAGGATTTGTAAGATAATGGGGATTGAGGATCCACGCCCACAGCAAGCAGCTCCATTTGATGAGGTCGAGGCAGCCCGGTGCTACAGCTGCAATTACAAGAAGCATCGCATTTGAAAGACCTGTTGTTCGAAGTACAAGTTACTCATATGTAGAGAATACACCTCTCCAGCCGTCTGTGTCAACTGCATTGCAGTAAGTTTAGAAGAAGATGCAAGTGAGTAGTTATGATGTAAGAAGTGAAGGAAAAAACAGTTTCTTTAGCGAACGTTACTTTTAAAAAAATTTTGTATACATAATAATAGTTTAATTTGTATAATTGTTTAGTAATTTGTCTTTTGATTGTGTAATTATGTTTCTATGAAAAAAATGTTTTTGCTACACTTTCATGATACCTTTATATTTTTGGTCAATATTATTAATTTAATATTATTATTAATATTTATTACTATATTAATTATTTTTTAACTTTATTAATATTGTTATCATTTTTATTCATGCAGTTTAGACAGATATTTTAAAGTCTGTAATCAAATATTCATAGTATGTAATAATAAAATGTACGTAAAAGTTTCTTGCTTCATTAAGAAACATGGAGGTAACCTCCATATGCACCTGATCTTGTGTCTAAATTAATGCGCTCAATGAAAGGTTAATGTGTAAAGAGGTCTTAACTTATTCTCCAATTTTGATAAAAATTTAACATTTAGCTGGACAATAGGAAGACTACAGGATAAATATGTCCAACTAACATCTTAAAAGGCCAGTGACTTTAGTTTGCATATGCTGGTTTTTAGCTTTTACACAGGAAATAGACATTCAAAATTATAAAGTAATAAAATGTTAATATAAATTCTTACTAAACTTTTTGTGGTGTTGTTCAAACAAAAATTGTAACTTACTCCTTGTCTGGGAACAAGCAATATGTGCAATATCACTGGATGTCTCTTGACTATTAATTAACATACTTGTAAACACTGCATTAATTGTATTTTGTAATGCACAGATGAAAATATTAAAAATTGTTTGAAATTTTGTGTAATTTTGTTGTAGGCTTTTAGAAAATGACCATTTATTGAAAGAATGCATGAAATTAAAAGTGCTTTAGTTTTTTTTTTTTTCCCTTTCTTTCTTTACTTCCATGAAATTGTAAATAAATTTGTCTTCACATTCCCTCCACCCCCTCAAACTTAATTAATTTCGAAGATTCTTCTATGTAAAGTTTCATTGGAAATACTACTTAAAGAAGAAAAAGATTAAAATTCACTAGACACTAACAGATTGTTGTAATGCTCATTCTCTACGTTATTGTATGTACTGGCAACCAAAACATAAATATTAGTGTGTGTTTTAATGAAAAGCATCAACATTGTCCTTCACAATTGTTCAGTCTGCAACTATGCAAAACTGTTTGTTTGGTTTTCCTTCACTTGCTGTTATGTTTAGAGATTTAAAAAATAAATCATTTTTACAATTTTAAAATAATTTTTGTTGATATGAACATTGGGGGGGGGGGAGTTGTGATGGATTGAGCTGGGCAGGAGTTCCAATTTGAGGAGTATGACTCACAGTCCAGATTTAGGCTGCAGCAACATCTTAGTCTTCAGTCATGTGTGAGTTCAAGTGCTGTTGGTTTCTTCTCACAACAGATGGGGTCTACCATCGGTATTCCAGTAAGTGTTCACATTAAATCAACATAAATATATATATACACTTCATCGTCTAAATATATATAAGATATCTTCATCGTCTAATTAGTTGCATTGAATACTTCATCAGATATGTGCAAAAAAAGTATTAAGACTTATGGAAGATTTATGGATTTCTCTGTTTTTCATATAAAATAACTAGTTCTAAATACTTCTTTTTAAGTTTATTATTAAATTGTTGGACAATATAAACTAAGAAGAGAGAGAAAACCATTCATATGCTTATTATAACGATAGTTATTAGTATATAACACAAACTTAAATATCTAGTAATGGACTGTTTTCTCAATACAGTATATACATTTGACAAAGACCTCAAACATGTTTTTTCTTTAATAAATTCAAATTTTTAGTTTAATTTATTTACCACTAAAAATTTATTATGATTACACATAAATTATGAAACATTTTATAAATCTTTCACAAATAAAATAGATGTCTATATACATGTAATTAAAAGCAAATAATAGTTCTTAGAAGTTACCGGTCAAATGATTGGTTTCCCATAAAAGGTGCAAATATTAAATACTAAAATAATAAATTTTTTCAGTTTAAAATAGGGTCATTTAATTTTGTGATAGATTGTATTAATTATTTCTTAAAGGTGGTGAATATTATTAATGAGGAAACAATAACGAAAGGAGAAACATGTTTACAAAAGTCTTGACATTAGTACTTTGTTAACTATCTTTGCAATACTATAAACATCCAAATTCTTTTTGATAATTGAAAATATTCTAAATACAAATTCATGTATATATCTGGTACTGTATACATTCCATGTTTTGGCATTTTTTTAATCATAAAATTTCTTTTCCTTTTTCACATGTGTACAATGTTGAAATGAATCCTATGCACTGGTTTTATAAATGAACATAATAAAGTCAGTTTTATTGTTTATTTAATGTATTTAAATATTTTATATAAAATAAACAATAAAAGATTCTGAGTTATTGTTTTTATTAATGTATGAAATTGGTAAATATTCATTTCACATCATCAAAACTACAAATCCTACAGTAAATTGTTTAATGATCAGTGTTTCAACAACTGTTGTAATTCTGAACGTTGATGTGAATAAAATAGCAATTAATGTTAATTTTGTTCTAAATATATCTTACATGAATACTTAAAATATAATTCCTGATGTTTGTGGTCAATTTGGAATATTGGTTTGTTTTTCAAATACAGTATTATTCTACTGATTCAACCTATTTTGTTCCTAAAGATAGTATGTGTATCATATCCTTGGAGTTACAGAAGATATGTTAGTAAATATAATTAGTAACTATTGTGTTTGAAAGGCTGGAACACATTTTAACTATACAAAAATTAAACTATTAAAGGATCTAACTTTCATGAAGTGGGTTTTGTAGATGAGTTTCAATTGATTGAATTAAATGTGTACAAGGTACTGAATTGTAATGATAAAAAACTTTTGATTGTGTAATAATTAGATAAGATATAATGGCTATTTTGTGTTTGAATAAAAACAAAGATGTGCATAAAGGATATTGGATTTGTTAGCCTAATGAAATTTTCTATAATTTTTATAGCTTCCATTTGCATTTCAAGTCTTTGAGTCAATCCATCCATTAAATATGGCTTTTGTCAATCCTAATGGGCTATATATTTGTTTATTTCTTTTCTTATACAAAAAATAATAATGTGTTTCACTTATATTGGTTGTTCAGCTGTAATGAACCGTATTGTTTATCTGTCAATATGGCCTCCACTTTCTACATTAATCTTGGTGAATCAGTCCCAAAAGGTCTTATAGATTTAAATCTGGGTTTCAGTCACTAAGATTGTATCAAACACTCTGTATGAGCTTTTAAGTTGTTAATATTTCAATATAGTTGACACTTTCTACATTCGTGTCGGTGACTCGGTCCTAAAAGTCTTTAATGATGTTCATTTTTAACTATTTTCTCTATTCACTATACTTGACATAATCATATAGAGCCTTATAGTTGTCATTATTAAAATATGACTTTCAGTTCTATTAGGCACTATAGCTTTTCATGTTAAGACTCAACAAAACTGAATCACTAAAACACAAGTATAGCATAACTGGTGCAGGCCATATTTAAATATGAACAACAATAAGGTTCAGCAGGATTTAATCACCAACACAAGCAGATGTCATATTTAAATATGAACAACAATAAGGCTCATCAGGATTAAATCACCAACACAAGCAGATGTCATATTTAAATATGAACAACAATAAGGTTCAACAGGATTAAATCACCAACACAATCAGATGTCATATTTAAATATGAACAACTATATGACTCAACAGGATTAAATCACCAACACAAGTAGATGCCATATTTAAATATGAACAACAATAAGGATCAACAGGATTAAATCACCAACACAAGTAGATGCCATATTTAAATATGAACAACAATAAGGTTCAACAAGATTAAATCACCAACACAAGTAGGTACCATATTTAAATATGAACAACTATATGACTCAACAAAACTGAATCACTAAAACAGAAACATAGCATATCTGGTGCAGGCCATATTTAAATATGAACAACAATAAGGCTCAACAGGATTAAATCACCAACACAAGCAGATGTCATATTTAAATATGAACAACAATAAGGCTCAACAGGATTAAATCACCAACACAAGTAGATGCCATATTTAAATATGAACAACAATAAGGATCAACAGGATTAAATCACCAACATAAGTAGATGTCATATTTAAATATGAACAACAATAAGGTTCAACAGGATTAAATCACCAACACAAGTAGATGCCATATTTAAATATGAACAACAATAAGGTTCAACAAGATTAAATCACCAACACAAGTAGGTACCATATTTAAATATGAACAACTATATGACTCAACAAAACTGAATCACTAAAACAGAAACATAGCATAACTGGTGCAGGCCATATTTAAATATGAACAAGAGGATTAAATCATCAACACAATCAGATGTAACAAATAAAACACTGCCGTCAAGAGCCTCGTCAATGCCGTAACTGGCGAAACCATGGTCGGCTAGACCAAATAAATTATAGAATTTTACAAAAGAAAAATTGTGTTTTATTTGTTAAAATGGAATTCTATCAAGTACCGTCGGTCATCAGTGTAAACAATACAATCAGATGTCATATTTAAATATGAACAACTATATGACTCGACAAAACTGAATCACTAAAACAGAAACAGTGTGGCCCAGCCAAGGAGCCCACCAAACCAAAACTATAATAAGCATAAATTAGGATGTAATGGAAAGGGATTTTAAATAATAAAATATGAATTGGCACTTGTGATTTTGTTGAGCAATGCAATATGACGTAGAAGGGGGGGAGAGACGAGGAGTGGAGGGCTTGAACCAGCGAGCCGCGAGAAGGAAGACCATGACGGGACGAGGTCAGTCCATTTTTCGGCCATGTGCTAGCTAAATTAAACGGTATGTTTTTCGGCCACTATTAAGGCTTTATCTTGCCGTTATGTCTTTTTTATAAATTATAAATAATTCTGTAATCTTTTAATTCGGCAGTAAATAAAATATAACATTTAATTTCACTTGCGTTGCGTGCGTTCATTAGCGTCCTAACCCGACTCCTTGGCCCATCCTGACAAGATTCGGCTAACGTGTACGCGGTCTCCAGCCAGCCGGAGCTTCCAGCTGGTCAAAAGAAGTGGAGACGGTCACAATAGCATAACTGGTGCAGGCCATATTTAAATATGAACCACAATAAGGATCAACAGGATTAAATCACCAACACAAGTAGATGACATATTTAAATATGAACAACTATATGACATAACCAACCATACTTCTTGATAAATATATCTAATATGAGTAGCACAATGTACCTCATACATTAGCATCAAAGTTTTTTTACTTTGCTGAAATAGATTTTTCCTTCCGGGTCAATTTTATTCCGTCCATAATATCTCTAGGTGGATAGAATGATGAGTCAACAACAAAAGGCTTTCTTCATTTGCAAAAAGAAATTTAGTAGTGACTGGGCAACATAGTTTTTAAAAGCGATTAAATATTAATCTGCCATCTCTACAGAACATTTGACAATGGTTTCTTAGTTTTCTCACATTTCAACCGTTTGGAGAGGGTAGGTGTCTCTGTAAAGGGATAAGTCCAGGATGATAGGATGATCGTGAGTTCAGAGGAACAAATGGCGAGAATTCATCTTCTGCTCCACCCAAGATAGTTTGCTGTCAAGAGTGAGCTCTAGAAATTTTATTGATGATACAGTCTCCATTATTTGCTCATCCAATACTATATAAGGAAATAAAACAATGTAAGAAATCAAATATATATTATATTATATATATAATATATATATATATATATATATTATATAATATATATTATATATATATATATATATATATATATATTATATAATTTTAAAACAACACTCATACTAAGTCAATAACCAATCATATTATATCATTCAGAAACTCGCCCACTGTTAGAAAGCATGAAACTTCAGCAACCACTTTAATTGTTTTGAAAACATTGACCTCCATTATTTTTTAAAACTTTTTAGAGAGTTTGTTCACGAAACGGACCCCAGTCTCAGAGATCAACTTTCAATCTGTGCTGTTGGGCATGGAAATCATATTTATGATGTGTATTAAATATATATACATCAATGTTTTGAGTGATAAAACTCTTAATTGTAATATAAATTACTTCAAAAATGTACATATTAGGGAAGTTCAAAATACCTTCCTTACAAGAATCTTAAATGCCCAAATGAGCCATTATTCCTTACGGCTTACTTTTGTAAACTGAAGACCTGTTGGGTCATTTGCTTTGTGGAATTACCCCACAGAGCACAATTCCATAATTTAAGTGAGAAGAAAATAGACTAAACTAATATTTGATAATTTCAAAATGTGTTCTGAGCAAAACTGTGCTAATGTGTTGAGTAAAAAAAATCATTGAACTGAGTGTTTTTTTTATAGTTTATTAATGTGATCCACCTAAGATAGCTTGTTGTCAAGAATAAGCTCTAGAAATTTTAACAATGATACAGTCTTCATTATTCCTCATACAACGGTATATGAGGACTTACCTTATATAATTCACAGTGGCTTCTTTATTTTAAGATTATTTTCATAAAAATACTGGCAAGCCATGTTTAACTAAAAGAAATGCATTACATCACAAAGTCGGTGATCTTTTAGACTTATTGTCGTATCATTAGCAAACTGAATTAGACCATCACACTTAACACTGAAGTATATGTAATGTTAAGAATAAACAATACTGGATCCAAATGGATCCTTGTGAACTCTATAATTTAGGACAATTAGATTGGATATAAAGCATTTCCGATCTGAACCACTTGATTTTTCTTTGCCAATTATGGTTTAAGGCACAACAATTTCCTGTGCATATTGATCAGCGATAACAACTTGTACAATTCTAACCAATAACTAATCTTTCGTTATCATTAACATTGGTGATGACATTATCATAACATGTGTAAGAGAATCAATCAACCACATCCAGTCGAATGTTAGTAACAAGTCTTGCAACCTTCTGCAAGTCTGCAAGAGTTCATAATTCCTCAATAGCCTACATCAACATTGTTATCACGAATAATTTAGAACTTAGTTTACTAATGAATAATTTGTAACAGAGTCAGAAACACATCACCACTAGGTGCTCTATATATATATATATATACATATTATAACAAAATTATATAATGTAAGCCTAATACAGTTACTTCAACATGTTTTTCTATACATTTGTATTTGTTTGTATTTTGACAAATTTAAAACTACATAGCTATTAGTTTCATAGTCACTTCTTACAAATACAGCGACGCCTCCTCCTTTTTCCCTAATTGACATAATGCTGATCCTAGTTTACAATTTAATAAATTATTGCTTATTGTATCAGTATTGAAAAGCATGCCCAACAAAGATGAACACGCAAGATTTCATAAAATCCAAAAGAATATCTAATTCATCCACCTTATTCATAATACCATTAAGCATTCTGGTGTAAAATAGACAAATTATAATTATGATTATCCAAAACTGGTGCTTTTTTAACATTATTAACTATTTTATAAGCATTTTGCCCTTGACATATGATAGCCAAGTCATTTTTGTTTATAACAAAAATCTACTATTATATATACTATATAATAGTAGATTATTATTTAGAGAAAGTGCCTTGTTTGTGTATTAAAGGTCTTTTACCACATCAGATTAAATATTTACTAATAATTGACCATCATTGGTTTGGCTTTTGTGGATGATACTATTTTTTCTTCTCATGGGGAAAATTAATTATCTGTTAATGTAGATAACAGATACCTTTTCTGGTATGACGCTCCAAAAAGTTTAATCAATTGTGATGAAAGTGTCATTAAGAGGTTCACCATAATAATAGTGTGTAAAAATAGTTTTTAATAATATCTTTCATAACATCACAAACCGTTTGCTTCCCTTTGCCATTTAATTTCAACCCATGTTAGTATAGTTCTATCTGCCGAGCATAGAGTGAACACCTGTATCATTGTTTACAACGGTTTTATGTGCAAAAATCGGGAGAAAATCTTCTTTTTTTAGTTTAAAGACTATTTACAATGGGTTTTTCTAAATTTGTTCACTATTATAACACTCAAAAACGATTAATTTGAGACCTGGTCAGTTAAAATAAATTAATAACTAGTTTAAATAATTGCAAAAAACCTATCAAATTTTCGAAATATGCAAATATTTTTTATTTCATGAGAAAAGCACCTAGGCAATTGGATCTTTCAGAAAATAAGCCTTTTATGACCCTTAAGTCACCATTAAAATTTTATTAAAAAATGTTAATTAGTTTACAAGAAATTTTATTTATTAATTAAAATGTTTGTAATTGATGGTTACACATTTTGTGATGTATGGCTTCTAGCATCTATGAAATATTGTCAATTAACATAAAAAGTTATTAATAACTTAATTTGTATTGTAGTTTTGCCATAATGAATTGAATACACAGTGTTTATGGGTTGTTTACTAATATTACAAATAACATAATAAGTAAAATATTAATATTTATTTTTAAAATTAGATAACAAGGCAGAAACACTGCACATACAACATGGCACAGTTAAAACCTATAATAAATATGTTCACACTGTATAAAATGCTTATCTGACTGTATATTATATTGGGGATTATTAAAAAAACAAAACCTTAAGGTAGATAATTTTATTTCATTTATAATAAAAAAAATATTGCTAAATGTTTGTACCTAAAATATTTTAAAGAAAAAAATGTTGTACCGAGATATGAAGGTCCAAACAAAATAGTGACATCATTTGATAATTTGCCAATAGTGTCCAATATCTGCAAGCACAAGATGATTGAAGCTAATCTTTTGGCAGAGACGTCTAAAAATTACTTTTAAATAATGTATATAATCTGTCACCAACATTTAATTTTACACTTCTCTCTCAGTCGCACCCTCTCTTTCTCTGTCTTTCAAATGGAAAGTCATTATGGTACCATCCTGAACTTCCCTAAAGATATACAATTAAAAAACTACACACATAATTTATTTTCACTATTAAAACTGCAACTGCAAGAGGCAGTTCTTGCAAGAAAATTATTTTTAAGATGTGTTCTAATCATTGACACAGGTTCACAAATTCGTCTTATATTTATTGTATTTTTACAGTATAACATCAATTGGATAGCTTCTCCCATTAATATTGTTTTAGCCGTATGAAGTTCTTCATATGAAATTTCTTCGAAGTATCTAAAAATTAATCGTATTTGAACTTAAAATGAGCACACTTACACTCATTCATCCACCCAGCCATAAAGGCGAAACCGATTGCTATATTCACTAGTTTCTAGATTATTTTGAGGTTTTTTTTATGGTTAATTTTGATAACAGTCGGATGCATATATTTTTTGGAAAAGTTATTTCTGAGTCTTATCACAAGTTTTTGTCATAATATATAAAGTACAAGAACAAATAATTGTAAAATTTGTTTTTGATTGCAAAACTTCCCCTGTATTTTATTTAGGGCCTATACACAGAACTCTAAATTATTTTTACCTAATACTTTTTTTATTCCTACTGAAATTATAATTGATGAGCAAACCTAGTTTTGGAAATTAATTCATCCTTATTATTTCGAAAATTTAAAATATAGTTGGAACATATTTAAATATATTAAATATGTTAAATATGTTAAATATGTTTATATATATGTAAATATATATATAAATAAATATATATATATAAATATATATATGTAAATATATATTAAATATGTTAAATATTTAAAATATATTTAAATATATATTTAAAATATAGTGTACTATTTTTTTTCGTTGGGCCAGCTTAAAAGGATTGAAATTTTAAATTAAATACTTGCAACTATGTGAATCTGTCAATTATCTCATTTTCAAAATGTTTTCTATAAATTTATCTTTCGAGATTATTTTATATTGGTATTTTTGTTTAACTAAAAAAGATGGCAGGAATTGTCTACAGATTAATATATCTTTGTATTAAATATTTATGGAACTATGAAATAGTTATGTTGTACCATTCAAGGTGAAAATTAACAAAGTTTAGAAGATCGTACTGGGCTCGGAAAGAATGGTCATGTCTCAAGTAATGAAAATTTTAAATTAGCCCAGTTTTTTGACCTTACCTTCTTTTGAAAACTGGTGGTACCTGAGTTAACTATTTACAAGAAATGAAAAACAGATTAAAATATAACAAGCTAGTTTATTCAAAAAAAATCAGATGTTTTATATATATATATATATATATATATATTTGTATTTAAAAAATTGATACATCCTTAAAGAAAATTAGATTAATACGCCCTTAAAGAAAATTTTACAACAATTGAACAAACCCACCCCAAAAGAAAATTAAAATTTAGTAAGCCCTCCCTTTTATTTAAAATTACAAAATATTTTGATTAAACAATAATAATCATAACAAATCCTTTGTGGTTGACAAAATTACAACAGGTTGTCCTTAAGACTAAATTATTACAAGGAGTGCACAGAAATTTTAGAAATAATATAATAAATGGTTACATGTACATTATTACTACGTTGGCCAGCATTAAAAAGAAACTAATTTATTAGGAAATTTTGCAAAAGAAATTTTTTTATTGACGTCAATTTTACAAATTTAGAAAATTAACCCCTTTGGGGTCGTGAAGCCGAAAGTCGCTAGCATATCCCATCCTATAATATTTTTGTTTTCTAATAATTAATTTATATTATCTCTTTTTTTATATATTACATTAAAGCCTAAAACATTTAAAAAAAGAAAATTGACAATTAAATTCCTTAACCAACTTAGTGAGATCAAGTTCTTTTTGGTTTTTCCACTTTCACATTTCGTAGAATTTTTGGAAATTTTTTTGTATTTTTTTTGTTTTGATTTTGGCTGGAGACTTGGTTGAAATGTCTCTTGACTGAAACTTGTAACTTAAACTCGAACTTGAACCAGCTTGAGCTGAGAAATATACAGGTTTGAATTATAGTACTAGCAAAACGGGAGTGCCGATGGAGGCCAGGTAGCCACGCAGAGCGTACACACACAAGCGCAGGGGATTAGGATCGGCCGCATTTCTGCTCCATCAAGTCCCCTACTATACTTGACCAATCAAAATATAATTTTGTTTATTTGTAATTATCTTTTGATTTGTTTAGTATTTTTGAACTCTATAGGTTAAAACTAGAAAAATGATACCAAACAATGTATATTTACTATAAATTGTACCTTGTTTGGTATCATTTTTCACATTCCACGTAATCCAATAATATATCAATCCACAAGCTTTTCAGGTTTATAAAAACTCAAACTTGTAATGTAATCTTATTATAATTTATTATTCAAATATACTCAAATATTATTTAAATAATATATACACTCAAATTATATTTACAAGTATAATTTACAAATAATATTCACATAGTTTATAATAATAAATTACTAAAACCAGACTGTTATAAAATGAATGTTTCAGACTATAGGGGAGGTTATAAGGACGCTATTTTGAAAGACAAAATGAACAGTATAAATTAAAATTAGTAAACAAAAATTAAGGTTAAAGTATATCAACAATCTCCGATATTAGCCAGTACTTTGTTAACTATCATTGTATTGTGATCCAAGGTCTACTAGAGTAAATATTCATACTATGTTTGGTATCATTTTTCATGAAATGTTATGTAGAATCTGTATACATAGTTAATTTTTAAATAAAATTAAGTATAACAAAAATGAATGTTCGATAGACTGAAGTACACTAGGTGACTCATAGAGTTGGAAGGAATGGCAGTCCAAATCCCTTGCGCGTGTGAGGGTGCGTGCGTGCGAGGGGACTTGGCCTGGCTTCCATCGGTGCTCCCGCTTTGCTATTACTATAGTAACTGAACAAGAAAACTTTCAAGTTCAAACACATGCTGTTCTTGCTTAATAATGTAATATATTTCTCTGTAACTAAGCTTGATGAGCCAAAACTGTAATTTAGATATTTTTTTATTAAAAATAAGAAGACATGTATTTTAAATAACTCAAAGATTTCACTTTTACAATTACTCCATTATACATGAACTGATATTTGTTGGGAAAATAGCTGTTTAAATTTATAAGCTTAAGATCTAATCACATGCTAAAATTTATTTCTAATCAAAAACATATTTAAGTTTTTACAATCTTTAAGACAATACATATTTTAATATAGTCAACTCAGTAAATAGAAACAGTAATTTTTCTTTACCTGGTTCAAAAAAAGAAGATATCAGGAATTTTCCCAAGGTTATAAGCCATGGTCACGAGCGGTGAAGTTGCACTTTTTTTCTTTTTAAATTTTGACACACCATGTATTCATTTTATTTTCGTTTAAGAATCACTTTAACTAAACATGATTTATTTAAGAAGAACGAGAAGGAAAGCATGAGGCTTTTGTGAATGCAATTTTACAATTTTGTAAGCATTACTAATTTTGCACACAGTCCTACATGAAGACTCGACCTAGTCGTATATAGAATAGAGGCCGGTACCGTTATTTTGCCCTGCGGCTTGAGATTATAACAACGCATGATACTGCTTCAAACTCACCGCTAGGGTGTGTAGCACCTCCCGGCGGTTAAATTATTAGACAAAAAATTCTTAAAACGCCACAATGTGTTTTTTTTTTTGTGTAAGTGTTTTTAACCCTACCAATGTTCCGATAACTAATAATTTAATCTATTCATTCAGGTGAGAGCTGTCATCAAGGGATAGATAACGTATACCTGTGGGATATGTTGGATCCACAGCTCCATCCTGTTGCACCCGATACATCTTGTCAGCAGTCGGTGCAAATATTTGAACAACATAAAATGGTAAGATTTGTAGACTTGTTTAATCCTGTCATCTGAAATGCATGTTAGTTCACCCCCAAACTTCCAGATCCCAACCCACCTAAACAACCTAATTTTCCCCACAGTTCTTTTCCATGCAATAGGCCAAGATGCAAAATGTGCAAAATACATTTTTCCTCCATCAACTTCAGTAGTTCCTCCAGTCAAATTAATGTTTAATTAAAGGTTATCACACATGTACAACAATTAATGTTATCTACCAACTACAGTGCAGGTTTTGCCTATTTCAATATATTGATTTAACCAATACAACCGAAGCACCAGAATGAATGGCCACAGACATGATGTAAAAATCATGTATATGGAGAAATCAACTTCACAATATGCATCCGTCCACAAAATCGTGACTTTTGATGACTGCTTCATGACAAAAAATATAAAAATCATTCCCTACAGAACCCTTCAAAACTATGAAGATGGAACTGTCTGATCAATGGGTCACAGAATCTAGAGAATCCTTAAATCGTAGATAAATCATCCTTTATCCTCTCCCAATAAGATTACTTAAAATAATATAATTAGTTTAATAAATGGAATAATAACGATAACAATAAAACATTCGGCTGTGATTTAACACAACACAGATCCATCCTCTACAACCAAATTACATCAATTTAGTCTTTTTTTTTATACTCTCTACTGATTGAGAAAGTGAACAGTGTTTATGAACTATTTCACAACTTTAGTGTTTTTATATTTCTGTACTACTAGGTAATATCAAAGACCACTTTCCAAGATAAGCCTTTAATTGGAGTACCAAATTTACAAACATTTAAAAACCAATGTTTATTAAATGAAAAAATAAATTTTGCATCCAACTGTTTATACAATCCAACCCGTTAGTGAGATAATCGTATGTACTAGCTCAGTAAGTAAGTGTAGCATGTGTAGTGAGATAATCATGTGTACTAGCTCAGTAAGTAAGTGTAGCATGTGTAGTGAGATAATCATATGTGCTAGCTCAGTAAGTAAGTGTAGCATGTGTAGTGAGATAATCATGTGTACTAGCTCAGTAAGTAAGTGTAGCATGTGTAGTGAGATAATCATATGTACCAGCTCAGTAAGTAAGTGTAGCATGTGTAGTGAGATAATCATGTGTACTAGCTCAGTAAGTAAGTGTAGCATGTGTAGTGAGATAATCATATGTATTAGCTCAGTAAGTAAGTGTAGCATGTGTAGTGAGATAATCATGTGTACTAGCTCAGTAAGTAAGTGTAGCATGTGTAGTGAGATAATCATATGTATTAGCTCAGTAAGTAAGTGTAGCATGTGTAGTGAGATAATCATGTGTACTAGCTCAGTAAGTAAGTGTAGCATGTGTAGTGAGATAATCATGTGTACTAGCTCAGTAAGTAAGTGTAGCATGTGTAGTGAGATAATCATGTGTACTAGCTCAGTAAGTAAGTGTAGCATGTGTAGTGAGATAATCATGTGTACTAGCTCAGTAAGTAAGTGTAGCATGTGTAGTGAGATAATCATATGTACTAGCTCAGTAAGTAAGTGTAGCATGTGTAGTGAGATAATCATGTGTACTAGCTCAGTAAGAAGTTGAAGTAAATAAGTGTAGAAGGGCCACAACTCTTAAAACAGTTTTTACTACAGACTTCTGCTGTAGTACCAATTATATTTAATAATTATGTTTATTTGTTTTGTGTAATGAATATTAGTGTTCAGCGTGTGTAATTGTGTTCATCACTGATGATGGGATAAGATATACCATAACAGCTGTTATGAGAGAATAAAGAATCTCCTAAACAACGACTTTATAAATTTGATGAACACATATGAAGCCTGCCAGACCTACAATCATAGCTAATGAGAGATATCTACAAATGCTAAAATTATATTACAGCACTGAAATATTACTTCCACAGAATTACGTAAGATTTCTTGCAACACACATCGCAAGTAAAGTTGAAAGTGTTGAAGCAGAATATAAAGTATTTACTACTAGTAAAGTTGGGCGCACCAAGTGCCTCCCATACCAAATTTTAAGTCTATATTAATTTTGTACTTGCTGTTGTGATCATGTATAAACAGTGATAGCAACGATGACCACAAAAGTTGAACTACTTTTCAAAACGATAGTTTTCTATTTCATTAGGTGTAAAAGTGAATAATAAAAAAAAAGTCCATGTTTATGCAACTATACTTAAACTAGCATGTTAGATATTGTTTGTTTTTGTTTTTAAATACTTGTATAGTGTTATTTTCTTTCATATAAGATTTGGTAGATTATAAATATTCCTCTTGTACCCAAAACTTAATTGTGAATTGCTTTAACTGATACGCTTTTATGACTAAAGAAGCAGTTCTTGTGAGAGAATTATTTTTAACAGGTGTGTTATAATCTTTGACAAGCTTTGTAATCTCTCTTGGATTTATTGTATTTTTATACCAACAATTTGATATAATTTTCCCCAATAATATAGTTCTTGCCAATCTTACTATCATACAAATTCTATCTTCATATGGAATTTCTTCAAAATAGCTAAAAATTAAATTTATTTAAACTTTACACACTTACTCATTCATCCACCCAACCACAGTAATATGTCCATGGTTTATTTTTAATTTTTGGCTTATAACTCCTGAATCGGCCTTTTTAAGGAAATGGTAACCAATATGTTTTGTTAGTGTTACAATTTAGCTGAGTAGGCTGACTACCCTCAAATTTTGAATTTCTTTGACATTTGGTTTTGTGGGTGGGTGTCTCACCAAAGGATGGATGAAAAGGTGGTGAAATGTTGTACATCTTTTATGTTACATGCCAGCTTAAATCTTTTTTATTTTACATGTAGTACTGTGATCAAGAATATACTGTAATTTAGACTGTTATATGTTCATTTTTGGAGTCAATAAATGTGTCTCTCCCTAACTCATAGCCTACATGATTTGACTTAAAATCCCCAAAAATCTACAAAATTGTCCCTTACTTACAAAAAAAGTTACAATTCTAAAATAATGTAATTGTTAATATTTTAATTTTCGACTAACCCTACAAGAAAATTTAATATTTGTTAAATAAAACCTTATTTTCCTAATTTTCTACACAAGCATAGCATGTGGAAGCTGTTTCATTGTAAAATTTTACAGCTTTTGAGGCCATCAGGGCCAAGGACCAACATGACCAAAGTTATGCATAGTTACTGATAGACTAATGGAGTAAAGTCATGAAGAGTAGCAGTATTTCCAGTTACAATATTCAGAAATTAATGTTAGATTCTGTTTGCGTAGTAGAGCTGGATATAATAATACCCATAATGGCACTTATCATCTTGTTTTTAAGATACTGTTAACATTTTTAAATAATTGAATGTTTTATAGAGATGGATGTTTACAGTTGTAATAATGTACAAAAACTTTGTTTAGATGATCTTTTAAAATCCTGATGTAATTATATCATATCTATAAAATAATTTCATATTGAATCTTCTTAATAGATTTTTAGAATGAGTTGATTGTGCTCATAAAAATGAGAAATGACTTACATTTATGACTTAATGGATGTGTAGTACTTGGATTGCTGCTTTAGCTGATCCGATTTGTTATTCTAATTGTTTATTTAATGACAGGCTATGATCAAGGAGTGTGAAGTAATAGCATACACATTGCATCAGTTTTAATTATAAGCCAATGATATCACTTTGTACATTCTTGTGTCAACTTCTTAAAAGGCAAAACAAATACTGAGAAATATGTCGTGAGTTTTTTATTTTCGATTATAAAATACCAGCCCTCTACAGACATATGTAGCTAATTGGTTATTTTTTATTCACTTATAACTACATGTTTTATTATAATATTATTATTTTTCATGGGTCATCAAATCAATTTTGAGTTATTTGCATTTTGTCTTCTGACTTATCTTGAAGTATGAGTGATTTCCAAGAAACAGTTTATTTAATATTGTATTTAAAAATATTCTGTAATACTGACAACATTTTCTAAAAAAAAAAGAGGATTTACACACTAATACCGGTTTTCATTCAATTCAGCAAAGATGTAAAATACTGAGGTACATCCATGCCTTGTCAACAAACACGCTCTACCACTGTACATCTTATCCATGAGAAGTTATCAACCCATTTAAACATGCTTCTATTTTTGCAGAGACTGAAACCTAATATTATAATATATATACATATTCTTATCACTACATGGTCAATACAAAAAGCGGTCCACCAGAAATAGCAGAGTATATTGATTAATTTTTAAGTATATATTGGTTGTCATAAGTGGTGAACAGTTTTCTCATTTCGTTCTTTGATTTACACTATAATATATTAAATAGTTCATTTATCAGTTCAATTTGCTATCATTCTTCATTCCGTTCAATTTGCTATCATTCTTGATTCCGTTCAATTTGCTATCAGTCTTGATTCCGTTCAAATGCAACAATTGTAGAGTCCCTTATATATCAATACCCAATTACACGATTTACGGTGTCCTCAAATGTATATTACTATCTAAAATAAGCTACACTTGTATCCTGCAAAGTTGCCATTCACTTCATACCATGCCCTTGCCATAAAACCTTTTTTGTTTGCCTTGCTTTTCTGTATTCAGCTTTAACGTGTATTTAAGGTTAACTGTAATAGGTTTTTATAATTTTAACAATTATTTAAAACTAAATTATTTTTATGTTTCATTGCATACTGATATTCATATCTAGTATTTGGCTGTAGAACATTGAAATATGAGAAGAAACCTTA
The DNA here is from genome assembly GCA_963513935.1 of Aphrophora alni. Classification (NCBI taxonomy): domain Eukaryota; kingdom Metazoa; phylum Arthropoda; class Insecta; order Hemiptera; family Aphrophoridae; genus Aphrophora; species Aphrophora alni. Next base: position 70,292,833 of record OY740767.1, read on the forward strand.
ATTATATAAGTATTTAGATAAGTCTAAACTTGGTTTGCGTGTGCCTTGATATAGTCTTTGACATAAATCATATTTGTTTTAAATCAAATTTATGATCTCGTCAGTCTAGATTCATTTTTGTTTTTTCCCAGTTATTCCACGACCTTAATTCTTATCTCTTGCGATTGTGGATATTACTTTCAGTCATTAATTTTCATCTCTTACCAAAACTTTTAATGAAAACAGATGTGGCATATTGGGATCCGCGGTCATCTGTGAGCAAATTTGAATCTTGGTTGCGGTGACTGATCAATACGCCTAGAAAAGGCACTGAACATCTGTGGGTATGGAGCTTCAGTCTTGCGAGAGCAGGGCAGGCAAGTAGGTCAATCTGGGACAGGCAATTGTGGTTTATAGTGTCCGTGTTTCATTTTACACCATGGCTTACTAATTAAGTTGGGGGGGGTGGCATTCATCGTTTTTTGGAGATCTATTTCCCCAAAAGGACTATTTAAATTATATATTTAAACAAGGTGAGTTGAGAATGACTAATGGCCAATTTAACCATATTTTAACTAGTGGCAGTATTGTATGAGTGAATTATATACTAATTTACTTAGTGTTCGGTAATTAAATATTATATAGATTTAGCTCTTCAAAGCTGGTACTTGTGGTACATGGGAGTAGGTGATTTAGATCTCAAATTAGGTATGGGCTAATAACAGTATCTCTTCTGTTAAATTAGACCCTACCCTGCAATAAATTGTGAGCTGGTTTCCTAGCTTAAGCACAGTCATATCAGATTTTAGTTTTTTTTACAGATAACTCTCGAACCCTCATTTTTGTAGAGATGACGACAAATACATTTCCTTTTGGTCCTTAGACACTACATTTTATCAAAATTTAATCAAAACTGTTACAGTTGATTTTGAGAAAACAGCCATGTTTTTTTGTTTTTTCTTAACCCTTTTAAGGCCAGGCAAAAAAAAATAACATTCAATCCTAAAAGAGCTAGTGATTAAACAGCACTTGTAAGCCTGGATATTGGTTCTAAAACTCCCAGCTGTCAAATAAAAGCCAAAAGAAACACTAAACTACAAAAACAAATACTAAGACACTATAAACACAAAAATATAACTACTTCACAGACGTAAACAATGCACAAATGAATGTAGATATTGGTTCTACAACTCCCAGCTGTCAAATCAAGGCCTACTTGATTTCACGAATAAACAACACATTTAGAGGAAAATGAAAAAACTTAATCTCGATTTGATTACTAGTAACAAACAATTTGATTGTTTCCTTTTCACTACAAATAAATTTTAATTAAAATAGTAAAAAATAAGTGTGTGATCACTAAAAGAATAACAAGCCGATATTTCGGCTCGTGGCCGTTTTCAGAAGTATTTTTGTAAGCTGATATATCGGCACATGGCTGTCAAAGGGTTAAAGAAGGTACTCCTAATTTTTAAATTTAAAAAAATGAAAAAAGTTATGACCTAAATATCCCCACATACTTGGTGGAAATTGTTAAATGCTTTTAGGTTGTAGATAACAACAGTGACGAAAAACATATATCATTTTTAAAACCACATTTTTGGACGTAAAAACTCATAATGGATATATCCGTGAAAAACTGAACATCGATTTTGTGATCCCTTTCCTAAACCTTCTCTATACTGTGTAGACATGAGAAAGTAAAAAGTGATATTCCAACATTATTTAGCATTATGTGCTCCAAGAATCAATACTGAAAATTAATTTAGCTTTTACAATGTAAAATAGAAAAATAGAGCACATGTGATCAAAATATATACTTTCATGTAGTGTTTTATCTTACCACTAATCAAGTTTTTGTTTTAAATACAGATAATTCTATAATTTCTAAACAAGGGTAAACTAGTTGATTAGGTAGATGTATTTAGCACATGATTTTCCAACTACTTAGGACTACGTAAAAACCAAAAATGTCGGCAGGAGGAAAATAAGTTAATTTTTTTTTAGTTTTTATTTTATTAATTATCATTGTTAAATTTATTGTAGTTTTTTAACAGCATATTTAGGTGAATAAATTATTAGTTTTACAAACATCTGTTAAAAAATATTATTATTTTTAGAGATTTTGAATATTTGGGTACCAAATATATTTAACCTTTAATTTACAATTAAACTCAACTGATCGTAAAAGTTAAATTTTATCGTATTGCCTTGGAACTGTTAAGTATAATACTATATACACCCATCCGAATCGGACAAATGCCACTTTCATTTGACATATCCAACCTTTACACTAATGTCACAATTAAACAAACACTAAAAATCCACGAACAAAATATAAAAAAATCACAGAACACTCAACACAAAGAATAAGAGAATTGATCAATCTGTTATCCACATGTCGTATCTCAAATTAGTTCACCTTTAATACAAAATCAACTTACAGAAAGAAGTACTAGACCCATGGGGTCTCCCTTATCTGGTATAATGGATTTTCCTCAATGAAATAGAAAATAAACACATTATCAACCTAATAAATCCATTCCATAGACAAATTATATACTATTATAGATACGTAGACGACATAATTTATCTATTTGAAGGAACTGAAAGGCAAGTTAACAAATTAACTAATCTCTTAAATAAGATCCACCCTATGCTCAAGTTTACTACTGAAAGTAACAATAGCCAAACTTCCTTGATATAACCATAAGTTTATATCTATTATAATAATTTATATCTTGTTAAAATCTAATTAGTTTAAATTCAGGCCCAATATAATGCTTAAAGACAACATATTGGAGCCAATAACTTCAGTTAAATACCTTGATATCACTATAGATAAGAAATTGACTTGGGAGGATCACATAAACAAACTGTGTAAGAAACTCAGTTCAGTAATCTTCCTCTTGAGAGTGTTAGCACAGTATTATGCATTAACGATTTTGAGGCTGGCATATTTTGGACATTTTCGTGTCATCTGAATTAGGGAATCATTCTATGGGGTAACTCTAACAAGCAGTTGACTCACAGGGTCTTTAGGCTACAAAAGCGAGCAATAACAATCATAGCTCATTTGATGTCTAAAGATTCATACAATAATTCATTTAATAGTTTGGGTATTTTAACCCTACCATGTATGTGTGTATGTACGTCCTTGAAGTAATTTTACATTACAAGTTTAATTGTCAAACGGGTCAAAATATGAATGTACATGCATACAATACTCGTAACAGAGCTAATTTCCATGGATCGGCACATAGGTTACTTTCTTTCAGGAAAACTCCATCTAGGCAGCAGTTATTTTGATGAACAAGCTCCCAAACGAGTAAAGAAATTACAGACAAAAAAGTGTTTAAATCAAACCTAAGTTGTTGAGGGTTAACGTATTTTACTCGGCAGGGGAGCTCCTTGAGGCCACACTTTAATATTGATTTAGCCTTTTGAGAATTGGGATTGTGCTTTATAATTTAAAGTGGTTCTAATATATATATATATAAAGGGAAAATGTTTATATTGGCTGTAAGTGTATTATTAATGTGTTTCATTTGGTTTTGTTTATATTACTGTATATGTGATGTAGTGAAATGTGTTTTGCTGTATTTGTTATATAATTAATTTGTGACCCTTTTGCTATACAGAATATGTTTGTGCGGAGCAATTAGGAGAATAAATCAAAACAAAAAAAATTAATAAATCACCAAAAACAATAACAAATATAGTTTTAAAACCACACTATACACAATACTTCTAAACACCTGATATCACACAATTTGGCAGCTTACAATAGCTTCATACACAGGGCCATTAGCATACCTATAAACCAAGAGGACTTCAACAAGAAAATTTCAATAATAAAAGATATCGCACTATGCAGCGGATATGATTCCACATTAATAGACAGACTATTAAATAAGCATAGAAATAAAATCAATAAACCAGCTTCCACTAAAGAAAACCATAAATAGATCATAATGAAATTCAACCATATACTAGACCGGCCCATCAGCAACACTTTCCATAAATACAGCTAAAAGTCACTCATCATTCCGCAAACAACCTGAATAACTTCCTGAAAATAAAACCTAACATCAACAGCGATAAATTCTCAAATAGTGGAATATACAAACTCCTTGAAAGCAATGTTAGATTGACAAACCTCAAACTACACAAAACATTTAATTAATGAAAACCACACACATACACAGACATAGAAACAAATTTACAAATACTATATAATGTTAAAAGGGGGGCCACAATGAACTTATTAGAAGAATCCTAGATCTATACGGAGTACAAGAACAACCCGTGCAACATGTTAAACGATAAATTGATTTTTTCTTCCAACCCCATCTATGACGTAACTGCCAAACTTAGCAATAATAAAAAACAAAAACTGTATAGTGATCAGACTTGAACCACGATACTATGTTCAATTATTCACCAGTTCCAAACCAGTCTCCTACCTGCCGCAGAGTAGGAACGCTCTTGTGAAGTGTTGTGTTCTGTGTTATGTATGTAAATGTTGATACTAAGCCTGATGAAGCTGACAGTGATCGGCGAAACAGAGCTGTAGCTATATGCACAAATATGGACTGAAGACAGCCTATATAATTATAGTATAAAAGTTAAATATTAGGAGTTTCATTAAAGTCAAACCATATCATATTTTAACAAACCATATCATTAAAGTTTCATTATCATATTTTTATAACCATCTAATTATCCCTCCTTACACTATTTCAACTAATGTCTATTTTCTATTTAATGAGATTTATTCTCCCTTATCAATTTTCGAAATGGTTGGTCATGTGGACCACACATTCTTGAATTATTGTTTTCCCACACTTTTACTATTAAGCAATTTGGTTCGTATTCAGGGTGTCATTATATATTTAACTTTAAACTTTTTACTCATTTTTTTTTAATAAAAATATCATGAGCAAACAATAAAAAAAATATCATTATGTGTTCATATATAAGCTCATAATTCAAAATCTCAACATAAATATATTTGTATTATCATAATATCTTCCACTGTATTCTTTTCTTAATATGTAAAATAATTACATCATATATGACAACTCAGAATTAATATAAATAACTTCTATCAGAAAGGCACCTCAAGTATTTAATTGAAACTGTAACTTATGTATACGACATCTAGCAGTCGTTCCACCTAAATTAACGTCGTTCTACATTAAATACTTCCATTACCAAGCTGAATAGACTTTCGATCAGAAAATTTAAAATTAAAATTATTTCCTTATAATATTTCCCTCCATAATCCATATTTAAATCAATCTAAAATAACCAATCTACCCAAAAAATTAACGCCAGAACAACACGATTATTTCAAATTCTTAATTTAAAGGAGTAAGTACAAAGGCTTAACATCAGGAATATGAATAGTCTGTGCCACCGTTAACCACAATAATGGAGACGTGTGGGTGGACCGGTTAGAAGTGGCACGTGTCAGGCGGATATTTCTGAGGTAAAGAACAAAATCTGAGTAAAATTTTAAAAAATAGATATACAATTTCCAAAATAGTTTTTTTTTTTTAAATTAACATATTTTATTTATTTACATATAATTAGTTACATATAACAAGTTTTACCATTTCGTAAAATTATATGAACATAGATATGAGATTTTCTAAGTAAACCTCGACTCGGACAAACAGCGACGTCTTAGCGATTTCAACGCCTACTTCAATCAAATACTGCTTTTCAACTGTTGATGACAACAAATTTTCTAAACTTGGTTATGAAACATTGAAACATTACCTTTACAATAATATAATATACATTTTGATAAAATAATATCTACTATATAAAAGTTGAATTTAAAAAAATTTAATTTTTAGCATGTAAAATAGTGTTAAAATTCTTGATTTTGTTTAATTTTTATATAATAAAAATTATAACACGTAGAAGCATTTGAAAACCACAGATAGAAAGAGAAATATGCGATCTATCGAACAGTGTTATGTTCGATCTGTTTGACAGAAATGTCGAATTGGGAATATTAGACAAACATGACGTTAGTTTTGTTTACAACTTGTCAGCGCAAATTTTTGACATTATTTATCAAATATATGCAAAGTTTAGCAATTTTTGGAATATTATTTATTTATAACGTTTTGTGGTATTTTTTATTTTTTGCATGATTATGCATCTTCGGAACATTAGCTTTTCAACGGTATTTTATTTATGCGATAGGACGATTCTTAATGGGTGAAATGTGGAATTGCAAAATACGTGTTTTAGAGTCGGTGAACTAAACCATGCATCAACACTCGACCCGAACTCGGGTCGAGTGACGGTTCTAGGGTAAAATATGATATTAAGTCTAATTTGTCTTATTCTATGGGGAGACTATAAGTAACAAATATATATCTTATAAATCTATAAGTAACAAATAGATTTTTTTTGTGTGTGTGTGTGTGTTCAACCATGTATCTAACCAAAGTATATAAATCCTGCTAATACTCAAGGACAGAACATATTTAAAAAACTGGTTTTGTTCATTATCACTTTAATGTCACTTTCATTATGGTTAAGTCTTGTAGATAGAAGAAAGTAACTGTAGTCCCTTTCTTGGACTAGTATTAGAACTGTATTTTTAAAAAAAACACAAGAGGCATTAGTATGGCAAGAAACTTAGGTTTTCAGGTTTGAAATTGAAGTTCAAGTTTCATGTTAAGCTTTGCAAGTTACAGGTAACATTATGTCATGTTACAGAATTAAAATGAAGTGATTCTACATTAGGCTGTAAGCAAAATATTCATAACTACAATAATTTATTAGAATAATTTTTAAACAGCAACAAAATAGACTATTTAACAAACTTCAATTAATGAAAGAAAGAGAATAGTTAGACAAAATCTTACAGCATAACCAAAATACAAAATGTATATATGATAGCAAACTCAGATTATATATTTCTTTTATCAAAATTCATCTTACTAAAATAATTTGATATTTTTATTACCTGGATCACAGAGAGGTAGCTTTTGAATTTGTCTTGTGAAGCTTGGACGGCATAACGAAGCTTGTAAACTTTTTCACTTTCAAGATTTTTATATTTCAAAGGTTGTTAGCCGAAAACACGGATGCATAAGCTATTATGACATTATTAACCTATAGTTTTTTTTATAGACTTTTCACAAGGCATTTTAATTTAAATCAAAGTTCCGAAAAGAGCAAAAAAAATCGTGTTGCTCACTACATGATTCAATTAGCAAGACCCACCGAGAGAGCATGTCCCGTTAAGAGACGAAGGACGCATGCGCGAGGGGGAACAGCTGATTTTGCCAGTACTTTGTGTCAGGCCCGCTAGACGGAGTTGAGGTTACGGCTCTAACATTTGTGGGAAGTTTAAAATTTATGTGTTGTTCAAGTTTGAAGAGAGCTGTGGAGAGGGTTGTTTTATTTTTTAAAAATATATGTAGCGGTTTTAAATAAATGCTACAAGCCTAACTTTATAATTCCTACATATCAAGGATATTAAAGTCTGTCAAATAAAAGGAACACTACAGGCATGTTAAACAGAAAATTTTGAATTAAAAAGTTTTCAGCAAAACATCCCAGGAGGCAACAAATATTTACTATATCAAAAACAACATCAACATTAGATATAAAAAATGGAGGAATGGGAAATATATCTGTCATGCAGAACTCAAAGCCACACCCATGAATGGCAACTAACGCAGTGATTAGAGGATAGGATTTTCATTAAACAAAGTAAATCTTAATGCATAATAATGATACTTCTATGTAAATAGTTGATAAGATTTAAAATTAATAAGAGAAGTTATTTGTCCCTTGTTACTTTTAATATAATATTTTCCTTCATAAAACTCTGTTTCTCAAATAAACAATTTAAGTTTCTTCAAAAAAAAACTGTAGGCTGTGATGACAACGCGTTAGTCCGTACCCTGCTTTAACCTACTGTTAAGAATCAGACCTACTAGGACTTCATTATCTTAGTTATTTCGGGTCCATGCATTACGATAATTTTCAATTGGTCTGGCAAGCACTCTCTTCTGTGCTGTGGTTCTGCATAGTCAAAAAATCCCTAGTGATTTATGAAGAGTAACAACCTGTATCAAATGTATGAAGTATTTGAGTGTTATATGTGTATGTGTGTCAATAGGTGCTGCTAGTCAGCACCCCCCTTTCAACGAGAATCCTTTGTTAAGGTAAAAGTGTAACTGTATAATCTAGATGTATTGTATGTATCTAATAGTAACAGGAGTTTCCTCTCCCACCTCACAATACCTACAAATCATGTTATCTACTAGGCCAAGTTTCTCAAAATGTCCTTTAAGTGCGGAAGAGCCCCGTAAGAAAGCCCTTTAGTAATCTTTGCCTATTTTTAATAAGTTAATGCTATGGTAATTCCCGACCAGTTCCTCAACCCTTCCATTCCTCGCCAGAGTTTCAACCTACTTGCTTCTTTTCCTGTTTTGACTCTCATCTTAAAGTAATTTTCTCCAAGTCTGGTCCTATGAATTGTGTAGATGCCCTCTTTCTCGTAAGATCACTGCATTTTTATTTCCCTCTCTCCTTATTTGTGCTCGTACCCAGAAGAAAGCAACTATGTTACTTCTATCTAACACATTCAGTTTTTATAGACATTCTCAAACCATTGATGAAGTAATGGTTGAAGAGCTTAGTACCTTGGCTATCTTACAGAATTTCAATTTTTTCCTTGTATATCCCTCTTTTGCACACACCTGTTAACATAAATTTCCGCCTGGGAGATATTGGGTAATTTGAACATCACTTCCGACTACATGGTCCCTGGCCCAAATACTCTGGCTTCACTCATTTTTGTACTCAATACAATGTAAAAGTGCTTCTCAAAGTTATATCTTCTGATTGTTAATTCCCAAGCAGTGTATTACTTCTTTCCCCATAGCTGGTGATTTACCCAATCCAATTTTTTCCTGTTACGTGCACCTGTTTATGCTGTCTTCACAACTAAATGAAGTTGCATGAGTTCTACTATGGAGGACTCTGGAGAATTAGTGGGAGGAACTGAATAATCATTATCTGAATTCTTGATTTCTTTATCATATTCCTAATTATTTTCTTGTGCTCAAGAACATTTCTTGTGCCCGAGATTTTTTTTTTTTTTCAATAAGAAAGAAAGTAACTTATTTTTAAAATTAATAACAAAAACAAACAAGATCCAAGGACTAAATGTGTTATTATAAATTGACTGGCTTGGATCATTTTTGATATTCCGTTTCTTTGGATTGTGCTATTTTTTTTAATTTGTGCTGTTTCGTTCCTTGTAAAAAAAATTGTATTCAATATTCACTAACATCTTGTTATTTATTATAATTTTAAGATGGCAGGAATTGAACATTATTTTTCTGTCCATGTCCAATTCTGTATAACTAAAGAACCAGGAAAGTCCATGACCACATCTTGTGGAAGTCAGAATAATACAGGTCATATCATAAGTAACATCTGTGTTAGTTTATATAAGCTGTAATAAATTGAAAAGGATTACGCTAATAGCAGGATTTTATTACTTGAAGGGCTTAAAGAGTCTGAGGAAATTTTATAAATTTGAAGGCAAAATTCGGTCTGTGATGTTGTTTTGGTCACAAGTGAATGATTAAATGTATTGACACTGTAAAATTAACCTCCTCTGTTTATCTGGGTCAAATCTTACAATTAAGTTTTGAGATATTTCTACTGAACCAATTTCCTTCAAACTTTGCCCACTTGTGTATTACCAGTGACACTACAATATTTCATAAATTTTGACTTGAGGTCTAAATTTTCAAGCATTTTTGCCTGTAATTAACTGGAAAAAAGCCTTGCAACAATGAATCTTATGATGTACCAAATCCCATCTTAAGATTTACCATACAAAAAACAATCATAGCCTACCATTAGTAAGTCATACCTAACCTATTGTAAACAAATGTCCAGATGAACCTAGCCAAATAATTGTAAAAATCGTTACCAACACTTTAGAAAATTTAAATTACAAAAGTTAGAAACCAACAAATGTAGTAAACACCATATTTTAAAAATATTTATAACTGTAATAACCTTTTAGCACTGAATGTGCAAAATAGGCCTAACCTACAAATAGGCTAAATGAAATAATTGTATGCCAAGATTAATAGAAACAAAACACTTTTATTAAGAACCATTCAAATCAAATATATGTACAAAGATACACTTAGTTAATATAATAAAAGAAGTATTAAGTAAATTAGTTGTAGGCTTGAACAGCTGTTTGATTATATTTAGGAAAGCCATATTGCAAATTCGCGGAATAGTACATAAACAATCTATTACTTTCACATATCAATTTTCAGGTATTTGTAAGTTAAAGTAAATTTTAATTGAACCATGATCTCAAAATTCAAACAAAACGATAAGATACTGAAATGCATCTAACTGTTTACATAAACTTGACTAAAAATCGTAAATTCTGTGATAAAGCGTAAAATATAGATCTTACAACCAATGAACGTAACGTTTACAAAAACAGCGAGACCACGTGATACCAATGGACCAATCACAAGATGACGATGGCGTCCATAACGAATATGCAAGTCCCGGGAGGTATGAAGAAGCCGCCAACCTAAGCGTCGATTTGAAAAAGAGACGCGTACCGACGGCCAAAGCATGAAGATGTGTATTTAGCGTGTGTGAATCTTTTAATAGTTTCGTTTGGTAAAATAAAGTGAAAGTGACTTAAATATGTGCAAATGGTAGGTTAAATTTAATTAAATAAGAAAACCAATCACTAGATATCAAATATATAAAGATAATCCAATTTAAAACGTTAAACAATTACAAGAGGCAGGAAAGCCTAGCCTAAATTCGAATTTGCTTTGAGATCATAATTTTTTATTTAGTTCTTAGATTTAAATATATAACTTCTTCAAATAAACTAGAGATGCGTTTAGTGGTTAATTTAAATCAGCCAGCACGAGTTCCCCAACCCGAGATATAGACATATAGACTAATATGTAAAATTTTATTTTTGAATTCCATAATTGTATATGGATTTGTGTTGAACTATTGTGGTATGTAATATTAAATTTCTCATGCTCCAAGCTGAGTTAAGTCGAGGCATCCTAATTAAAAAGACTATATAAATATATATGATCATTAAAATGTTAATTTCTCATATGAATAAAACCAAATTATGATTAATGTTAAAAATGTGTTGAGCAATTTATTGACTTGTAGAGAAAGTTAATTAACCCTTACCGCGCGGCTAGCGCCTACAGACGCGGCACTGCCCACTGCCACTACGCGGCTAGCGCCTATAAGCGTGATCGCTCAATCGTCTGCCATTACTGCGCTGTAGGTCGTAAAATATCCGAAAGAGTGCATAGTAATGTCGCTTTTGTCTATTTGGACCCTGTAAACCAATATGGCGACTATTTAGAAACATTTTGTTATCGTTAATGGTTGCCTAGCAACAAAGACTAGTATTCGTTAGCTTCTGTACTGCTTTTTGCGCCTATAAACGCGGGCTACTACGTTCAGCTGTTTTCGTGTTTTCACTCTCGCTTGCATTTGTTGTTGACGTCTGTTTAGTGTGTTGAGTGTTGTGTGTTTATTTACGTCGAGTTTTGGCGGTAAATAAATATAAATACAGTAGAGTCTCGCAAACTCGGCACTCGATAACCCGGCAGTCCGGATTACTCGGCGACCCCGACGGGAAAAAATATATTGCTAAAAACAGCGATGTTCGTAAAAGTTCGGCAGATCCCAAAGCGGGCATTAATTTCAATCGCTCGAATCGTTGATGGTACTTTTCCCACGTTAAAAACGTCACAAAGCTTTTTTACAGATTCCCCTCTGTCGAGTCTATTTAACACATTTAACCACGTCTCAAACGAAACCAACACACGCTTCCATTTTCGTAACTAGCTCATTTTTATTTACTGTATATACTGTGCGTAGATCATAACCAGTCAAAGAAAACTGAAGAGAAATGTTATATTTTCCATAATGTATACTAAATTGATTCGTGGAAAAAAAGCGGCCCATCAAACGTTTTTGTAGGTGTATGTCTGCTATACCGATGGGTGCCAATGCCTCGGGGTTTTTACGCCGATGACAATGGGATACCGCTATCGACAAAGTCTTTTGATATCGTCACCGCTTTGGTGCCGCGGTGTTTTTACACCGCCGACAATGGGATACCGCTATCGACAAAGTCGTTTGACTCGCCGCGGTGTTTTTACACCGCTGACAAAGGGATATCGATATCGACAGAGTCGTTTGATATCGCCGTCGCTTTGGTGTTTCAATTACAATTTATTTTTTGCCCTTATTCCCGATAACCAGGCATTTCACAAACTCGGCACACTTCCGGTCCACATTACGCTGAGTTTGCGGGACTCTACTGTATTTTGTTAGTTTTGTCTTTTTCTGGGACTCTTATCGAATATGTATATATTTGATATACACTGTAATGGCTCATCCAGACGTTCCTGATTTTGACGAATTTGTAAATGGACTTATAAACACATCGTTTTCTAGTGCGGGTGACTTTCATAACCTAGAACAAGAAGAGGCTGAAATTGTAATTTTACACAATATTAGTGAAAGTGAAGTTGATAGTTCTAGTGTAAATGAAGAAAATCAAGAAGTAGGGTTAGTTCCAAGACGTAGGCCTATGATTATTGGTAGGCCTATGGTAGGCCTAGCATTATTAAATGAAAATTTATAACATTTCTGTTGTCTACTTGACTAAAACTACCTAAATCTAAAAAAAAACATTGAGAAATGTAATTTTAATTTTTTTACAGTAAATGAGCGTACTATAGTATTTTTACCTAGCGCTGTAAGGGTTAATAATCTGAAAATTGAAATAGACTCATAAATAAAATTTTCTTAATTTTCTTCCAAACATATTATATTTTTTAAATAATAAGTAGGAGTATATTATAAATAGGCCCTCACAACGTGAGGCAAAGAAAAGATAATTTTAAAAATTAATTTTTATAACAACATAGAAGAAGAAGGATAAAATATAATCTAGAGAAGAAATAGACAGAATGAAAACTATGACCTAGAATAAAACAGCAATAATAGTATTTTAGTAAATATGTTAGAAGTAAAAATATATGTATCTGACTTAAAAAGTCTATCTCCCTGTCACAACTGGCTCAGCTTGCTTATATATGTGACTAAAAATAAAACCATGGAGAGCTTATGCATAAAATGAAAGAATTACATTAGTAGAAAAATGTATGAATATCCTTAAAAAGAATAATTTTAGTGAAACCAATAGATTTCAATATAATTGACAAAAGCTAAAAGAATGAATGACAATTTTCAAAAATTGTAAAATCCATATGCATATATTTAAATTTGTAATCTATCTAAAATATACACTTGTTTTACTTGAAGAGTTCTTATTTTTATTAAAAAAAATTGAAAGTAAATTTTTATTATTATTATTTATAAAATTATGCCAAGCTTTTTATGGGCGCCAGGTAGCGTTAGCTTACCAATTTAAAAAAAATAAGAAGTTAATTGTTATTATTAAAATCTCTCAGGGTCGCAAATCCTTTTAAAAGTGTACTTCAGTGGTTCTCGGTGAAATAAAGAAAATCTTATTTTGTTGTGCTGAAAGTGAACATAATTTATTAAATTAAGATTATACATTCATACAAGGTTATAAGTACATGTTCATAATATATATCTTACTACTATTTGATATCTCAGTATCCTTTGATTTTAAATTCTGCCTTAGAGGCTTAAATTCTTTTTTATACTTCTAAAATTAGTAGTTGCAACTTGAAAGAAAACTATTTTTATGGTGAGCTTTAAAATTCTCACGTAACAAAGATGATGATTATTATTATTATTATTATTATTAACATGAAATTAAGTTATTTGAATGACTAATTATTAAACAAAGATTATACATTTAAATACATTTAGAAAGTTCATATAAAAAGTTCTTTTTCTTTTACATAATTATTTTTTATGAAAGTGTGTCTGATTTTTTATTTTTTGTTACCGCATAACCGATCCAGTAGATTGGAAACCTCCACGTGTTGAGTTCCTTTCGTCCTGTGTTGTAAAGACCTTGCAGATTCAATTCTATATACTTGACGATCAATTGTCCTTTTTAAATTCATGGTTTGTACAGAGATTTTCATCACTTTACCAATGGTTATTGTCCAAAAACTAAGTCTTACCACGTCAAACTGTTTCTGAACTCACTGAAACGTCACCATTAATGTTCTGAAACTTCTTTCACTGAAAAACATCAATCATTGAACTAAATGTCACCATACGACTTTAATTACTTGTCTTTTGCTACATTTTGAATAAGTTTCTCTATACTGAAAATACGTCCTACCACCTCAGACTCCTCTCTAAGACTGAAAAAACCACATGTCTCTCTCTCCAGCTTCCAAAGTCCTATTTAATATGCAACGTATGCGAGAATTATTCTCACACCTAGCAACACTGACTCTGTTCAAATTATTTTGCCTAACACAATACAAATACTACCTAAATATTTATTACAACTTAAGATTAATATTTTATACATAACATCAATATTTTGGAAATCTATATTTAAATTTAATTACCCTAGTTTTAACATTTACATTGAGTCATTCTTTTGACTTCTGAAACCCCCTCCCTTATTCAACTTTAACGTTTCCCGGGTTACTTTAAATATTCAAATCTCAATATAACCATTTTTTGGTTATCTAGGTTAAAATTACCATTTTTGGTATTACAGATACCCCATCAAAGCTGTGATTCTATATATAAATATTGAAACACAGATTTCTCTTTTATTTAACAAAAAAATTTTAACTTCAAAAAAAAAACTTTCAAATCCGGTCCCTATAGATTTCCAAAAATAAAAAGTTTCAGCAAACTAAGAATATTCATATTCCTTTAAAGAAAACAAAACTTTAAAATAAGAAATATTCTCTCTTAACTCACACATTAATCATCTTATTATATAATCTATTGATTCACTAAATCTACCTAGTTGCATATCATAATCAGTCAAACCACTTATAACCAAATCTTATTCATCATCAAAAAACCTTCATCAACTTCTTATCGTTGAGCTGTCCATCACTCAACTTTTATCTCATGACCTAATTCCGTCAGAGTGTCTACTCCTGATTGCTAAAAAAAAAAATCTCTATATCTTTTCTCCAAGTCTGCATCAAACTATTCCATAGACTTTCTAGTTATCAATTATACTTTTTAGAATTAACAATTTTCATTTTTTATTTTATAATTTAAAAATCTCTTAATTAATATTTAAAGTTATATTTTTTCACTAAATTGTGTTATTTACCCCATCCAAATTGCATTTCATTTTTTAAAAACCTCTCTTATCATTCACCCAAAAAATTTATTACTTAAGTTATTATTACTCATTATCTTCTTTTATTCAAAAATTCTCAAATTACTTATTTTTCTTGCTGGGACAACGCATAAAATTTCTTCCACAAATCTAATAAAACATTAAAAACTTCATTATCAAATTACAAACACTTCAAATTACAATATTACTTATTCTTCTTTAAAATACAAAAAAAAATCATCTTATTACCTTCAATAAACTTCAACAATCATATTACATCATAGTATCTTATTTCAAAACTCATCTCATTACAGGCTCTCTATAACTTAATAACTAGATTGCATTAACTCCTTAATCAAAAACTTCCTTAATTATTTATATGTAGCCCCTTAGGTCACTAACATATTTCGTCGCATTAAAAAATATTTCCTCGTAGAAATCATTAAAAACCTCAATAATTCGTCGCAATTCTCGTAGAAACCTCCATAATAAAACATCCTTTTTCCTTCAACATCGTCGTATATCATCATTATTTCACCGTAGATCATAAAAAAAAATTCTTCTTAACTTAAAAACTAACTCTTAATGCAATCAAATTACCTTTTTCACAGAAAAAACCTCCTTATAGACTTATTTCTCTCTTTGACACCACTTTTCAATATTCTTGTAAACTTTATATCTCCTTCATTAATCTTAAAAATTCTCATTTCATTATTTTCTTTGAAAAATCTCCTCATATTACCTAAAAAAAAAATCTTCATAGGTTTTTCATCAAAACCTGCTTTTAATTATTTTCCCAGCAAATCACCTTATTTTCGCTAAACATAATCAATCTTTTTAATCAAATTATTCATCTAAAACATTTTATCTTCAAACTTCCTTATTATTCTTTATTTAACTCAATTTACAATTATTTACCCTCAAAATTATTAAACCTACTTCAAATTACTTTACATTATATTACTTATTCTTTATATTAAAAAACTCAAAACAAAAACTTTAATATTTTAACTTTATTACCCATTTAGTGAAATTATTTTATATCCATTACTCCAATCTACTATTATTTTATCATTTCAAACAAAAACCTTTAATATTTTTTAACTTCTAGCAATCTTAAACAATCAAAATATCTAACTCTCCTTACAATCTTGCCTTCTTTTTTCAAAGTTCCTTTGCCCTTTCCAAATTACATCTTATTTACACAAATTATGACATTATTCTTACTAATTGTTACTTATTTACCTAAACCTTAACATTCTCTAACAAATCTTTCAATACTTCATTACATACAATCAAATTGCATACTAATTACAACTAAATTTATACATTTTTTAGAAAAAGTTCATTTTTCTTCCTTTAAAACTCAAATTAGTCACGTCCAGTTAATTCATTTACAGATTGATCAATTCTGTAAACCTTCAATTCGTTTTCTTCTAATTGTGTGGTGAACTCTCTCATTGAATCAGGTAATATGGACTTCTGATATGTAATGGTTATGCATAGCCCTACTCAATTCAAACTATACCCACTACATCCATTATCCCATAAACCCTTTCAATGCTGTTCTTTATGCCTTTTTTTTTTTTTTTTTTTTTTTTTTTTTTTTTTAGACATTGTCAACTATTGTTTAACCCAACCTCTTCGCCCTTGGTTTTATTTTAAAACCAAGGAACCCATATGTTAAACTTCCTTATTCATGTATGAGAACAATAAAAAATAAAAATAAAAAAAATTTATCAAAATCGGTTGAGTTGAGTTTGAGATGCGTTGCCCAAATCTGACTGTACCTTTTGTACACTGACTATACTCCTGCAGACATCTGTCTGTGATCAACAAGTCTTATCTTCTTCCTATCTCTATAACTTAAACATTGGCTAGCTCTGTCATTTGTTAGACTCGGTATTACTGCATGATGTAATCTTTCCTCAAGATTTTTATTCAACTCGACTTGAAATTATTATTTCCCAAAACTATTTTTTATCATTGAACCTAACTCGAAATATTATATTCCCAATTAATTATTGCATTCGTTTTACATTTTGTTCAATTTTGAGTTATGTGCAAAGAAAAACTTTTAAAACTACCTTTTTTTAAAACAAGTAATCAAAATCTGAACCCTGAATTTTGTCACAACTGTATTCTATCTAGATTCCTAAGTTTTGATATTATTCAATCTCCAATGCGATAATATTTTCAATGCACAATCTTAATCTCACTGTAAGCGGCATCAACACCCTTCGAAAGTAAACCTGCACCAGCCTTATCTATGTTTATTATACAATCCTAATCTTTGTTATGGTAAACAGTTGATATTACACTTCCATTCTAACTGAAACCTTTTAGTTCCTTCAATATTATTTCTTTATGACACTATCTCTGCTTTACAAAATTTTACTAAACACAACTTATAATTATCCTGAAATCTTAATTATCTACTAATCTTAACCTTAATAACTAACAAAAAATTCTTACCTAATATTATTCTTACTCATGTCCGTTTGCTTTATAAAAAACTTTATACATTATTATTGTCATTCCAAAATTCAATTTATTATAACTCAATTATAAATTATCTATTTTTTTTCGATGGTTTCCCGATTGGTGAAACAATTTATAACATATTGCCTGCTTTCTTAACATAATTGCAATGTTAAATACCGTCTCTAACTTAGAGACCTGTTCTAAGCTAGATCTTACAAATGACCTTGTCTCAACAAAAGATTCTCCCTTGTTGACATTACATCTTCCTATTGACAAACTCTCACTCCCTTCATTCTTCCTTTCAAACACTCCATTGTATTCCTCCTTTTTAGACATCTTAAGACACAATGACCTACTTTTGTTATCTGTCAGCTTGGAATACTGAACTCTACTGACTTTGCTTACATTTACATAGATTTCTTCCACAATTGCTTTTTTAAACTCACACTCAAAATTGTTTTTCTCAAAGAGACTTTTAATCTGTTGTTCTTGCATTTTAAATATATTTCTAAATTTTAATATTGCTATTTTTTCAAAACATAAAGTTTTATGATAGCTTTGCTTTCTCACATAAATAGCTAACTCTTTTGTTATTACATCATTTATCTTAATTAAACACTCATTCACTTTAATTTTACCCTTGTTATTTAAATCATTTACAATCTCTCTAACCCCATCAAAATTGGTAACCCCATCATTTTTCTTAATTTCAACATTACCTGTTAACTGTTTTAAATCATTGTTCTCCATAGGCTCATTCTGACACATTTCATCTTTCTTAAGTTCTAATTTCATCTCATTGTTACTTAATCCATTGTTTACTTGTTCAAAAACATAATCATTCATACAAATATTCTCTATTATTTCAGTTTGATCATTTTTAATAAAAACTTTTAATTGGAAGTTAATTTTTTCTTTTACAGCTAATCTATTTAACATTTTATCATAAACTTCATTTCTTACTTTGAGAACAGCATGTAACATTTTAATTATTTCCTTTAACTCTAATTCTTTATTTATTCCATCCCTTCCTAATTCTTTATACCAATATTCATTTAAATCATCCCTACTTATTTCTATACACCATAGTTCAGTTCTATTACCCAAATCATCCAATTTCAAATCTTCCTTCCTAAAACATTTACTAACTTTACCAAAATACTTATCAGCTTCTTTTTTCATAATTTTAAATTCTACCATTACTCTGTCTTTCTCACTTATTAGATTATTATTAATTGTACCCTCCATTTTTGATTATTATTATTATTTAAACTTTAAATTTAGAATTGGTTATTTTTAAATTACTTATCTACTTATTATTAAAAAATTTTTTAGAGAGAACATTCTTATTTTTATGTTGACTATGAATATTCTTACCTTTTTGATAAGAATTTCTAATCCACCAAGAAACCACTGTTTTTTCGACTTATATTCTTATATTTTTCAATATAAGAATACAGCCCCACGTTGGGCGCCAATTGTAATCTATCTAAAATATACACTTGTTTTACTTGAAGAGTTCTTATTTTTATTAAAAAAAATTGAAAGTAAATTTTTATTATTATTATTTATAAAATTATGCCAAGCTTTTTATGGGCGCCAGGTAGCGTTAGCTTACCAATTTAAAAAAAATAAGAAGTTAATTGTTATTATTAAAATCTCTCAGGGTCGCAAATCCTTTTAAAAGTGTACTTCAGTGGTTCTCGGTGAAATAAAGAAAATCTTATTTTGTTGTGCTGAAAGTGAACATAATTTATTAAATTAAGATTATACATTCATACAAGGTTATAAGTACATGTTCATAATATATATCTTACTACTATTTGATATCTCAGTATCCTTTGATTTTAAATTCTGCCTTAGAGGCTTAAATTCTTTTTTATACTTCTAAAATTAGTAGTTGCAACTTGAAAGAAAACTATTTTTATGGTGAGCTTTAAAATTCTCACGTAACAAAGATGATGATTATTATTATTATTATTATTATTAACATGAAATTAAGTTATTTGAATGACTAATTATTAAACAAAGATTATACATTTAAATACATTTAGAAAGTTCATATAAAAAGTTCTTTTTCTTTTACATAATTATTTTTTATGAAAGTGTGTCTGATTTTTTATTTTTTGTTACCGCATAACCGATCCAGTAGATTGGAAACCTCCACGTGTTGAGTTCCTTTCGTCCTGTGTTGTAAAGACCTTGCAGATTCAATTCTATATACTTGACGATCAATTGTCCTTTTTAAATTCATGGTTTGTACAGAGATTTTCATCACTTTACCAATGGTTATTGTCCAAAAACTAAGTCTTACCACGTCAAACTGTTTCTGAACTCACTGAAACGTCACCATTAATGTTCTGAAACTTCTTTCACTGAAAAACATCAATCATTGAACTAAATGTCACCATACGACTTTAATTACTTGTCTTTTGCTACATTTTGAATAAGTTTCTCTATACTGAAAATACGTCCTACCACCTCAGACTCCTCTCTAAGACTGAAAAAACCACATGTCTCTCTCTCCAGCTTCCAAAGTCCTATTTAATATGCAACGTATGCGAGAATTATTCTCACACCTAGCAACACTGACTCTGTTCAAATTATTTTGCCTAACACAATACAAATACTACCTAAATATTTATTACAACTTAAGATTAATATTTTATACATAACATCAATATTTTGGAAATCTATATTTAAATTTAATTACCCTAGTTTTAACATTTACATTGAGTCATTCTTTTGACTTCTGAAACCCCCTCCCTTATTCAACTTTAACGTTTCCCGGGTTACTTTAAATATTCAAATCTCAATATAACCATTTTTTGGTTATCTAGGTTAAAATTACCATTTTTGGTATTACAAATTTCAAAAAAATGTAAATAGATGTCAGTTCATAATCAAGAATTGATCACTTCAAATATAATAAAAAGTGAATTGTTCTATGAATGTACCTTCATTCTTTCCTATATTATATCTTATGTAAATGTAAAACCACCTTACAAAGTGGAGAATGTATGTAAACATACAGAGTACATAAAAATACACATAGAAAATGTATATAAATATAGAGGAAATTTATAAAGTTGGAAAAAATATTGACATAAGATACAAAAATATATGGTGTAATGGAATTCAATTTATATGAAATCTAAGAGAATATGTCCAAAAAAAACAAGCAAAAAATTCCCAACTTTTATTATTTCTACTTATATACTTTCTATGTTGACATCACAACCACATTCATTTGTATTTCTGATTATATTCTTTTATAGAGTAGTTTTATTTTTGAATGCTATTTTTTTACAGCTGGCTGAAGAATACTTAAAGGTTCAAAATGAGATGATATTTTTATCTCATCACATGGAAAAGTTAGCTGAACGATTATCTTTAACGGCAGAGCAACAATATGAGGAGGAAGAAGTGCGCAGGCTGGAAAACGAAAAGGTAAGTTGTTTACAAAACTGTTTTAATACAATTAATTTGTTTCTAATGCTAAAAATGTTTCACTATCTGATGTAATTAATTAGGATTGTAATAGTACAGTTATGTAACAGACAGTCATATGACAGAGATATCCCTAGAATACACAGGGTATAGCTCTATAATGGGTTAAATTTGTAAAGCGTAGGCTAGACATTGGATCTTTTTTTTTTATAAAACAAAAATAAATTTTTAGCATCACTGAAATCACTTTCTTATAGTAATAGTATGAAAATTACATAGAAGACTTATTGTAAAGATGAACATTGAACAAATTAATCCAATATAATTATTTCAAAAGTAAGGTTATGCATTGCTAGGTTTTAAATGTACACATACAGCCTATTTTACCAAATTAGTAAACTTGTTTAGAAGGTTTAGAATTCAAAATGTCCATAGTGTTTTCAGGATGAGATTAATGCTAAAAGTTATTATTATATGATTTCTCTAGTAGGTCACATGACATACTGAACTCGAAGATCATCAATTATTGTTGGTACCTAGTCATGAGTAGGATGATCTAAAACTGATTATGAATATTTTAATGTTGTAAAGTTGTTAAAAATAACTGTGTTAATAAAATTATAATTATTTGGAATACAAAAATAATAAAAGGAAAAGATAAAATTAAATACTTTATAGCTTGGATATAGATAAATTTAACATGAGGGATTAGAAGTGCTGTAAAACAGGTGACAATGAGGCTAATTACAAAATAATAATTAATTAATATATTTATGTTATGTTATAAGTTTAAAATGTAGAAAAGGGATCTTAAATTTGTAAAATGTGATAAATTTATAAACACACTTAAATGGGTTATATATAAAAATTATTAAAATACTTAAAGAATTAAAAGAAATAATACTTATTATAACAAAATTGGCACCCCTGGAGGGGAGGAAGAACCTCACAGGAAATTTAAAGTTATTATTACAAAAAGGCCGCCAAGAATAATCAGTTAAGACCAAATCTCAGAATAGGCAGAGTGTGTCCAGCTCAAGATAATAAAAATTGTATCTAAGAAAGAATAATGATCAGTGAAAGAAGAGTGAACAGTAAGAGAAAATCTATAGAAAGAATTGCAACTAATAAAAATAAGAAACGTTATGACTGGAAAATTTATGTAATGAATCATTGGAGAAATTTTAAATGAAAACACTAATTTTATATTTGTATATTGTGTATTTAATAGTGTGTTAACCTAAGACAAAGTGAAATTGTGTGTAAATAAAAACAGTTGCAATTTAACTAAAATAAATTAAATTATACTTTACAATTTAACTATAATAATTTTGATCAAATTTGGTATATGAGTAGACTTTTTTTTTTTTTTTTTTTTTTTTTTCATGAGAGTGCTTTATTATTATGTTGTCAGAGTCAAACGCTATTAGTCAAAATGACTAGTTACTTTGTTAAAAGTTTTACCTGTTACGATAAGTAAAATTAAATTAAAAATTTTTTTTTTTTTTTATTAATCTTCCTTGACTCAAAATTAAGGGAATTACCATAAGACAAAAACAGAGATTTAGATTTTCTTAAAGTGAGTTCTAGTTTTGATTTAATTTTTGTAAAATGTTGTCTTTAAGGACCCAAACAAAACATTTATTACAATATCCACAAAAATGGTGGTTCATAAGAGTTAACAGTAATTTTTTTTTTTTTAATCGGCCATAGAGCTGGTATAAAGTTAATGTCTCAAAATCAGCACTACCGATTTTAATTAATTTTGGTAAAATATGAAAATTAATGACCAAACCTGTGTGCAAAATTCGCAATTATAAGAAAATTATCATTCAGAAATCTTGGCAATAATGTAATATGAACCTTGTAGGACAAATGGCACTAGCAATGGAAAATGTTGATAAACAGATACACTTTTATAACGTTTTATCATTTATAATAAATGTGTAGGGGGGGGGGGGAATCAGTAATCAAATTTTTATTCTGGCATAATAACACAGAGTCATTTTCAGAGAGACAGCAACATATATTATTTACATTTTATTTCAGGATAAGATCATAATAACATTTATTCATAATGAGCAATATTAATAAATAATACATTTTATATTTTACTTTATATGATACCGGTATATAACAACTATTTCATTATAAAATTGTTTATGTTTTGATATTACAAACATTAAGAAGTATTCATTCTTATTTTTTACGGTATAGGAGAATTTGGTTCAGCTCCAGCATAACCTAAAACGTCAGCTTGAACTGCTCAAGAGACAACGAGGTGAATCTGCTGGAGATGGATGGGTAGTCGTACCACACCCAACATAACCTTGCTAATTGTGCTGAAAAATTTGTTATATAACATAAGTTGTCCTTTAGTTGTAGAATTAATTTTTAAACATTATTAGGCAAAGATATATTTTGTTTGTGTAATATTAGATATTTCATGATACATTCAAATAAAAACTGCCTCTCATGGAAGCAGTTGTGAGGGTTGTGTTTATGTATTAAAATCCTATAAATTATTCTCTAGAGTTTCTCTGTTTGTTGAACTTCAGATATGTAACAATAACCGGGCAAACATTAAATAGTAAGAAAGAAAAAAAACAAAAAACAATGTTTTTAAATTCAGTGTTTCAATTGTAGAGTAACAATTTGAACTTTATTAATTACCCTTGCAGTTTTAAATTCTTTTAAAGAATATTTTTGTGTTTGCTTTAAGTTTGGGTGAATGCTTTTTGCTTATCTTTAAGCTCCTTGGAACGCAAAGAGCTCATTAAGTCACAAATCAAATTAAATAAAAGAAACATTAATATTTTGGAGATTCTTTTTACAGTAATATACATCTCTGATATGAAGGATCATTTAGCGGTCAAAGCATCTGCACATCTATTTTGGGAGGTATCTGTGGTAACATTAATTTAATGAAAACCTTTATTGAATCATGCTGTATTCTTTTAAAATCTTTTACATTATCCAAGCAGTGAAGTTGCTTAAGATATAAGATAAGATATATAATTATAAAATAATTGCTAAAAAAAAATATGTTTTCTTTGTGCTGAGTATATTGATTACAAAACAACCCAAAAATTATGTTGGACAAATTATTAGAAAATCTGTAAATTTTATTTTAAAAAATTATAACTCATATCACATCACCTTCCTTTTATAATTGTGTAATGATTTATATGTATGTTGTACCATTTGTCTTAAATTTTAAAAAGTATATGAATTGAGGTATATCCAGTTATTTAAAATGACAGTTCCTCTCCATTATAGGCAATAAGAGTTACCTCTCCAATGCCCCCTCACTTACACACTGAATAATAGAAATTGATTTAAATCTGAGTCATATAAATATCCCCCAGCTGGTCTAGCAGTTAGCGCTTTTACTTCACGAGTGAGAAGTCCTCATGTGAGCTCAAACATTTATCATTTGAGATAAACATCAGCATCGAGAAGAAAATTAGGAAGCACAATTGGTAACAAACTCTGGTTAGAAAGATAAAACAATGGTAACGGGAATTTTGATATGGTAACCCTACATTGCATGTTTGAAAAACATATTCTAGCAGTTCTAGGCTCTTCATGGGCTGTTGCGACATCGTATAAATGACATTAAGGAAGAAATTTATTTAAAATTGGTTGAATGAATCTTGCAAAAGTTGGTTTTTAGATTTAATGGAATGTTAAAAAATTTTGTCAGATAATTTGAAAATATATTTTATATTGTGTATATAGCAATGATAACACACGCAAATGTTCAAGTATTTTGATTTTATAGAAATTCCTATGATAAAAATTTATAATTTATCCTTCATTTTTTGTTACATAATCAAATGTATGAATATACACTTCAGCTTGGCTTGAGAGAAACGTAATAAGGAAATGATTAAACATACACAATTCTCACAAATATATACACTTTATTTCAGACTTGTTTCGACAGCAATGTTGTCATCATCAGTGACAGTTACAAAGCAAAATTATAATTTATAATTATTGTAATTGAGTTATAATTTTGCTTTGTAACTGTCACTGATGATGACGACATTGTCGTCGAAACGCGTCTAAAATAAAGTGTATACATTTGTGAGAATTGTGTACGTTTAATCATTTCCTAATAATCAAATGTACTGGAGGTTAAATGCTAGTTAAATGTTTAAACTTTCATCATTAATGTTGTTATTAGTCTAGTACAAGGCAACATTAGCCTTATTATATTGTTATTGCTTGTAATTATTACTGGTTAAGTACAAAATACAAAGATATTTTAAGTTCCACATATTTGTAATGTATCAATACCTTGATGTCTCTCTGTAGTAACTTCTTTAGTTTAAAACAAGTTAATCAAAGAAATGACAACCTATTGTATAATATATGTAACTGTGACTATGGATGTACTTTTAAGGACTAGCCTATTTAGATTAAATATACTGCAAATACAAATACAAGGTTTTTAAAATCATTCTAAAAACTAAAATGAATCCATTATTAGTCTTATGTACAAACATTTTTGTTAAATATGCTAACAAAATAAAAATTGTATAAATATATTGCAGTTAAAATTAAACAGAAGTGTTACTTTCCAACAAAAAGGAACTATGATTAAATACATTTTTGACATTTTTGTTAGGTTTTTTAAAGAAAATTGTGTATATTGTAAAGGCTCTATTTGCTTGTATATTATTTAATTTTTAAAACGAAAAAGAAATGCAGAAGAGAAGTGTTTAGATTGATTATATCTAGTTATTTAAGCATAAAATTTACATCTTAATGGCAAATATATTATTTTAATATCAAAGTGTTTACAAAGTTGTTTATGTTTGATAAATGTTTAACAGCTGTCAAGAAAGATAGGAGTGGTATTTTAAAATATTAAATACATATATTTTTGTTTGTGTAAAATGTTGGGTATATTTTTACTTTTTCGTACCGTATCTGTATTGTAATGAAAACTATATATAAAGATTTATTGATTAAAAACATATAACAAAAATGTTAAGCTTCATAATGAAATTAGTTTATTTTCTCAAAATCGGTAGTCAAGTTATAAATGAACATTTCAATTTTAAGAATTTTTGGTATAAAAATAAAATAATCATGACAACTATTGTAAAATAAACAATCAACATCATTAAAATATATTATTTTCTCAATATATTTGTTTGACATAGTTATTTGCTATTGCACATCGGATATATAAAGTTCATTTCAATAAGTATTGATACATTTCAAAAGTTTATCCACTCAAAAACTTTCAGTATTGCAGCTAAAAATTGAACATTTATGTTTTTCTGACAGGTTTCATTCAAATCAGGCAGTAAATTGATAGATTCAAACTCTGGGTAAAAAAAAACTCCCATAATTTATTTTATTTTATATATATTGTTCAATTTGTGCAAAGTCGACTTTTGGAAAAGTATACTATCAAGGATAAGACTACAATGAATTGATGGAACAGATTAATTATATAGACTAAAAACCATTCTTTTTTTTGTTTTCTTTTTTTAACCATGCTATTTTAAAATTTATTTTTACTACTGATTACTACTTTTACTTTGATATAAGTTTAAGGATATGTGAATAGACTGGGTGTGAGAAATTTTATGCAATAGATGTACATAATTTACTTTAAATAATAAATGTTAATTAAATTATACTCTTAAATATAATCACTATAATTTAGTTTTGCTGGTTAGCTGGT
This sequence comes from Aphrophora alni, assembly GCA_963513935.1. Classification (NCBI taxonomy): domain Eukaryota; kingdom Metazoa; phylum Arthropoda; class Insecta; order Hemiptera; family Aphrophoridae; genus Aphrophora; species Aphrophora alni. The sequence goes on from OY740767.1 coordinate 70,319,799, forward strand.
GAAAACAAGCTTATAAGGAAGTTAGGGAGACCTGCGTAGACAACTACTATATTTGTATTTTTTTACAATTTTTATTTTTTATTTTACAGTTTTATAAACACGTATGTTGTTTTAATCTGTATGTGAGTAATTATTTATTTTTATGTTCAATTAAAAATGCTGTGTCACACACATATCAACACCAGACTTTTCTTTTTTTTTTTAGTTCTATGAGGTGCAAAATATTTGTACTTGTCCACATAAAATAATGTAATGTTTTTATTATTTACCTTTTTTAACAACCCGTTATAAAGTTTTCATCTATTTTATTTTGATAATTTGAAGTTAGATTTCATATATTGTTACATTAGTTGAAGAGTATCTAACAGGAGATAGTTAGAGATTGAGGCTGTATCAAAATGTATATATATATATCAGCGTATAATTTATTAATGTTTTGTTTATAAATTTGATTTAATGTGCTTATGTATATATTGTAGATAGAAAGTTTTCTTAATTTAATTGTAATACTAAATCATTACAGTGAACATTATTGATTCTTTTACATATTTTATTATCCATTATATTACAAAAAAAAAGATTCTATTTATTGATACATAATTTACTTTCTGAAGTCACCAAACATAAACCTACCACCTTCTTCACATTCAAATACAGTGTTAAGTATTTGTTCCTTGTACCTACTTAAGTCTGTGGTATTTAACAGAATTCTTATATAAAATTGCTTTAAAAATTAATTTAAATTACTTTTAAAATAATCCCATGTTCATATTGATAAGGTAGGTGACATAATTATTTCCTGTCCTGCTTGTACTTCAAAATTAATTGTATATGTTGACAATAACAACATTTATTGACTTTGTGTTTGACAAATTTGTTTGAGATTTTGATTTTTATATGTATATAAAGAGTTAACATTTTGATACATTGTGATACCATTTTTCTTTTTATTGTATAATGCACTGAATAAATTTATTTTCTTTTTAAAATATTGTGCTTTTTTTATTTTATCAACTTGATATTTTTCTAATATGTATACTAACTACAATTTAAGATTACTGGGTATATCGACTATCTTTTGCTAGTGTTTTTTTTTTTTTTTTTTTTTTTAAATTTCTGTGGACTTGTATTTTCCCGACCACAATCTTGGTATTTATGTAAGCAGATTGCCAATATGTACAAAGTAAGTTGTTATAGGCTGATGTATGACCAACACTTAAGAAAGTACTACTGGAAAAAGTGTTTAAAAATATTATATCACAAACATAACAACTCCAAACATTTTTTTTTTTTTTTCAGTTCTGTGAAGTGGAAAATGTTTTACTTCTCCACAAGAAAATAATGTATTGTTTTTAATATTTTATATTCTTAAACACATCTTAAGAGTTTTGCATCTATTTTGTTTATTTAATTGAAATTAGGCTTCTGTATTGTTACATTAGTTGAAAATGTCTGAAATGACTTAAAACAGGAAATTATTAGTTTTTAAAAATTTTTTAGTAACAATAATTTTCAACAATAGTAAAACGGATAAATTTTGTTTTAATTTGATCCAGTTTTATTGTCAAGTTCAATCAAAATCCAACTTAACTTCTGGCTACATAGATTGACAAACCATCATTTGATACAAATTTTAAAACTACATAAAATAAGTTACTTATACAGTATTGAAAAAAATTCTCAAAAATTGTTTTTAATTTGAAATACAACTGCCATTTTAAAATTTACCAACTAATATTTCTGTTTAACAACTTGTCCAACAATTCAGAAGCTAAACCTTCATATCAAGTTTGAATAAAATTTACTATAATAACCTGTAATGTAATAGAGATTTAGTTGTTTTAAAGAAGTTGTTAAGAAGAATCATTTTAACATGCAACAAACGTGTATTTGGGCTTGCCTAGTAACAAAGCCCCTGGCCTTCAACGGTCCTGTTAGTTTTTTTTAAAGAAAAAAAAATTAGAAGAGAAACTTAACAATTAGGCCCAAAGTAATGGTTTTTAAACATATTTTCAAAAAGGTTAGTTTGAAAATATAAGTTAACGGACAAGGACTCTGGATCTGATTGGAAATTTTTTTTTTAAACTCAATAAGAGGGGTTCCTTTTATACAAACAATAACGAGATTGTAAAAAGCAGTTCCTTTTAAGCACTCGACTGATCAACGCCTAACTATTAGCCAGTCTTTACGTCAGTCTAAATTACTTTGTTTTTTTTTTGTTTTGTTTTTTATACAAGATCAAATTTGTTACTGAGTGTAGAGTGCAGTTGTTTTTGGTAAATAAAAGTCATCAAATAATTTTTTTTAGATTGACGTTTAAAGAGCTGCATAATTATTAGTGCCATCTGGATAAAGTCGCAGACATTAAATGGTATTTGTGGAAAAATTAGGATTGTCACAGTAAAGAGATATTTTTGTAACTTTTGTATTTTGACGGACTATACTTGCAAAATTAATCATCGGAACATTTGTTATCCTGTGGGATATTTTATATAGTGAATAAAGTGATTGTAAGTGCAAATTCATTTAGTGGTATGGATATCTTCTATGATTCTTGAAGTAATTCCACATATATTCAGCCCGCCTCCTGTGCCCATCCTGGAAGATTTAGAACCAAATTCATCGCTACAGCTTCGGTATTACAATCTGCACAGACTACTCTACGTTCATCTTGTGTATGAACTAGTGGTTTTTGTAACTTATAATTGGATGGAGTTATGCAGAAAACTATCAACCCACATGTAGACAAAATAGAAAAATCCTTCTTAACTTTCCAGGGGATTATTATAATCAGGATAGGTTCTAGACATATTTTTTTGTACACAACTAAAATTATTAAATATTTATTGGTGTGTTAAAATTATTAGTAAATAACTATAATTCTATAAAAACATATAATTTTGAGGTTTGAATGTATTATGGAAAAATAGAAAAAACACTTTACAAAAATAACAAATGCTTACGAAGCATTCTACAAAAGTATAAGAACTATAGTTTTATGATTACTTTACATTCATTTTGGATTTTAAAAACATGATAATACATCTAATATTATTTTAGTTTTTACTAAACATTTATAAATATTGAAAAAAACAGTAGGGCTACTTATTATAAAAACAAAGCAATAAAAAGGAATAGTAATAGCCTTAATAATATACAGTATCTTTATTGAAACCTTGATTATTATTATACATCTACCTTTTTTTTTTTTTTTGTCCATGATTTACTGAACATATATAAATATTGAAAAACAGTAGGTCTTTACTAAAAAAAACAAAACAAACAAGAGAAAGAAATTAAGTAATTCAAAATAAAATGTTCACTTGCCAAATAATTTTAATCATTATTGTGGTTCAAATTAAAAATTAACGGTCTTGACATTAAAACAGTCCCACTTCTAAACAACTTGTAAAAAGCTTTAGCATCAAAAGGTATCAGATGAAAAATGGATTCGATATCCTTTATTTTAGCTGGAGCTATTGGTTTGCTACTAGGCGAAATGGAAATTAGTTCATTTTTTTAAAAATTAGTGTTCATTCTTCTCAAGGATTTTTTAATGTCAATAGTAATAACGAAGGATTGAAAATCATTTAACTTAAAACGTAATAAGTAAGGTTCAACGATATTCATTTATATTTGGCGGATCTTTAGCCAGTTATTTTTTCATTATTGATACTGGTTTTGCGATTTGTAATTTTTTTATTTTATTATTTTGGATCTAAAAAATTCTTGCGCTTGCATCTCGTACACAACGTTTCATGTCTGGTGGTAGAAACTGAACAGTAGTGTCACTACAGCAATAATGTGATATATAGCTTGTTATTTTCTTTTTGTGTTATACTACTAACTGAATTCTTTTATCTTCAAGTTTGTTGTGGCCACCTTGTTTTCTCCGTACTGGTCTAAGAGTGCAGACCTACCATGGAACTTATTCAATGCAGTATTTATGCGAAAAGGTGTTATATTTAGAGATCTGCAAAATAATTCCCTATAGACTCGACAAGAATTAAGAGAGCCCTTGAAAATAATCTACTTTCAGTGTTTCTTCCATACAAACGTTTCTTTGGCTTTTCAGATACACAGGCTGCGATATAGGCAGTTTGTGATATCAAAGCTACATTCTAAGATGGTAAAAAGTCAAGAAACCCAAAAACAGTAAAAATGGTACATAACTACATGGTCAAATCTTCATTCAGCAAAGATGGTCGCCTACCCTATTCACATTCATGCACATTTTCACTAAAAAGTTGTGCTCATCTCCTCCTACTCTTCAATTAATCATTGTATGTTATTCATAACTTCACAAATTTGATGTTAAATTTACAATTTATATACTACTGACCGATGGTACTTGGTAAAATTACATTTTCAGGGAAAAAACTCACAAACACAATTTTTAGTAAATTCTACTTTTTATTGAATCTTGCTGACTATGGTTTCGCCAGTGACAGCATTTACAGGGCAGCTTAACACAGACTGATGTTAAGCTGCCGCATAAATGCCACCACTAGCGAAACCATGGTCGGGAAGACTCAATAAAAAGTAGAATTTACTAAAAATTGTTTGTGTAGTTTTCTTTTCTGTTTCTGGATATTCTTCATAACAAGGACAAAATGCAGGACCAGTGGATTTATAATGCACACATTTTAGCGATTGTGAACTAGCATAGTTTATGATTCTGTAAATTTTTATATAAATGTATATAATATAAAAGAGTGTTAGTAAATATTCTAGAGGGATTATAACCCAATGGAATATCTGGAACCTCTCACTGAATTATACGAAAATTCAGTGGTATTCTGAATTTTTGTGTTGTCAGAGTCAAACGCACAAAAATTAATTTTAATAGTCATATTAATATTAGGTCATATTTTATCATTGACTCCCACCCAAATTTCATGATAACTTTTCATAAAGGTCTTATTAGGTCAAAACTACATTATGGCTCTTCAAACTACATTAAATCGTTTGGGGATTTTGCTGGTTTTAACTTGTCTAGATTCATGAGCCGAGACAAGTTTTCGATAATCTTGCGGTGTATAAATTTTGAACCAAGACCAACAGATCAAGTAAAGTGCAGTTCCTTATTGATTATTTTAACAATAAGATGATGAAAGTATATTACCCCCAGAAGAAATTGTGTATCGATGAGGCGATGGTTTTATGGCGCAGTAGGCTGTATTTTCGCCAGTATATAAAAGGGCAACGCCATAAGTACGGAATCAAATTATACAGCCTATGTGATCCCCATGGACTTATACTGAAATTTTTCATGTACTGCAGTGTTTTGGATGCCTTGAGGGGCAAAAGTTGAGGGGGAAATGTTGTATTGAAACTTATGGATGGAAAATTGAACTGTGGTCATAGCCTATTTATGAACCATTACTATAATAGTTTTCATTGGCTGCCCTCTTGCTTCGGAAAGGAACGCACTGTACTGGCACTTTGAGGCTTGATAGGAAGTACATTTCACCAGAAGTGAAGTCTGCAAAATTGAAGAAAGGTGAAACTGTACGCCGAAGGTGTGGTCGTGGGAAAATGGAAGGACCAGAGAGTTGTCTCTTACATTTCCCCAGAATACAAGAATGAAATGGTTACAGAACAGAGTGAATGTGGAAAGAATAAAGCCTCTGCCTATTGTACAATATAATCATTTTATGAAGGGGGTTGATAGGGCAGATCAAATGATGTCCTATTATCCTTGTGAAAGGAAAACCCTTCGATGGTACAAAAAAATCTTTGTTCATGTGTTGCAAATGATTTTATCAAACGCACACTACCTATTCAATGAAGTGCAAGTAGCATCAGGGTACAGAAAAATGCATTTTTACGACTTTCGTCTCGCCATAGTTGACAGTCTGCTGCCGGATATACCAACGCAATCCAGACCACTGAAGTGTAAGAGCGTCCCTACATATTCTCCAGAACCACGGAAAAAGCAAAGTGTGGTAAAAGGGTAAAACACAAACGATGCCGACAATGCAGCAAGAACAACATAGTGAAAAAGGTTGTGTAGCATTGCACTGAATGTGAAGAACAGCCGGGATTTTGTGTCCCAAAGTGTTTTGACGCATGTCACAATTGAATGAAAAACATTTGGGTATGCTGGTGGGTTGTATATAGTATAATTTTAAGTTCTTTTCAACATTTTAAAAATCATTTTATCATCTCTGTTTTTAAATATTTCAAATAAAATAATTACTGACTTTTTGTGTGAAACTAGTAATATGACAGTGCGCGGTCGCATGGAAGGACGTGTTCGGGTGCTCACGTCCACGATAGTAGACGCAGACTAAAATGGCCTAAAATACATTTTTTTTTTTGCCCAAATTGTCTTCCTACATGTTTTTCGATCATAACACATCTGATGGTATGTAAAAATTTTTTTTTTTAATTTTTAGCATATGCCAACCAATATTGCATGAATTTTAGCAGTCAATGTGTTAACAACTAATGAAATAGAAAAAAAAAATCTTTAAGAGACAGTATGTTTTTATTTACAATTTTTTTAGTAAAACTAATTTTTGAAATTAAAATTAAAAACCTAAAATAGAATAACACTTTACAAAAACAACAACACTCACTACAATTAAAAACATTATTTAAAAAATATAGTAAACTAAGATAAAACAATTTACATGAGATGTTGTATAGTAGAGATTATCCGGGCTTCAACAAAGAGAATAAATATGAATTAGGATACATGGAAAAAGTATGTATGTTGGCATTCATTTTATTTTTTAATAATTAAATATTTAGTTATAAACAGTGTAAAAAATATCATTTAAAAGTCCAACACAGATTTAAATGTTAATTATTGTAATTTTTCATAACTTTGAAAAATGTAGGACTACACTGTGTAATTTTACTTACTACACTATATACATTAATATAAAATAAATAACATTAACCACTAATGAAAAAAGACAAAATTTCTTTACTGACAGTGTGTTTTCTATTCACTGACAACACTACAGCAAACAATTAGTCTAGCATGTGAAATAAACTAAATAAAGTCAAACTGGTTATTTCAAAGCATTGTCAACCTATAAAACTTAATTTAGTTCAACATTCCTCCAGATGATTTTACCACTAAGCAGAGAGAAAAATAATTATTTACGTAATATCTAAATAAAGTCCGTGGAATGGCCAGTTGTGCTGAATATGCGAACTAAAGGGGAAAATCTACAGTGGAATTTACCTTACCATTTCGTTATCACGAATGCTAAAAAAAATTTGATTTTCATATATTATATTTAATAGAAGTAAATCGTTTACTGTCTTATGGCGAGGTATTATAAAATTGGGTTTAACTAAAGATCCGCTTTTTCATAAAATTAACATCTCCCTTGATGATCTCAATAATTACTTTGTAAATCAATCTTCTCTTGCAAATAGCGATTTTGTGAAAAAAAAATCACATTATCGTTACACCAAAAATCTACATTTGTAAATAACATTTTAAAAATTTCTCTTGTTTCTAATATGGATACTGTTAAAGCTATACTTAGGATATCATCTGGAGCTGTTGGTTCTGATGGTATATCTGATCCTACCCATGATTACCAAAATACTTAACGCATCATTGACCACTGGAGTCTATCCGCATGCTTGGAAGTCTGCTTTAGTATGTCCAATCAATAAATTTGATTCCCTCATCCCCCGTGATTTTAGACACATTAGCATTTTACTTTCCCTTTCAGCTATGTGACTAAGGCTAACTATTATAATTAATTATTAGTATTATATTCTTATACTAATTACTTTGTAAGTGTGTGTGTCTGTAAGTATGTATGTGTATATGGGTGGATAGTGTGTTTGTGTGTGTGTTTGTGTGGGTGTGTGTGTGTGTGTGTGTGTGTGTGTGTGTGTTTGTGTGTGTGTGTGTGCGCGCGTGTGTGTGTGTGTTGAGTGTTGGTATATAAGGAAATTAAAAACTATTTTATTAATTTCAATTTATTTTTATATACATGAACTTGGGTTATTGTTAATCTTTCCATCTTTTTTTTTATTTGCTTTTTAAGTATGTTCTATTTTCAATTTATTCGTTTCAAAAATTTTCATTCCTTTTAATTATTATTTGTAAATTTTTATGTATATTTAAATTGTGTTATAAATGGTATTTGTTTTTGTTGGGGTTAGGTGTAAGAGAGAGCTTGTTAGCCATAACCTGGCCTTTAGTAAAGTTAATATTATTATTATTATTATTATTATTATGCTTTTAGTTTTAGGGCCACATGCATTTGTTATAAAAGCTTTTTACAAGAACAATGACAGTGTGAAGGCGTCACGTAGAGAATTCCGTCGTCCTTTTAATTTAGGACGCTACAAGGAAACTGGTGTGGCAATAAAAAAGAAACCTCCAGGCCATGTGCTGACCGCTCGTACACAAGACAAATATCCAAGCTGATCGAGATGTTGTCATAAGAAGTCCACATAGGTCAATCCTTCGCCACTCAGCGTCTTTACAGTTGCATAGTTCAAGTGTTCAAAGAATATTAGTATAGGACTTCCATTGCTATCCATACAAGCTGCATATCGGCCAGGAACTGAAACACAACGATCATATGATGGGATGACAATTCTGTGAATTAATGCTTCAAAAGATAAACGAGGACAAGGAAGTTTATTAACAATCTGTGTATGTCAGACAAAGCCCATTTCCACCTCAGTGGATTTATTAACAAACAAAATTTTAGGCACAAGAAAATCTTACAGAATTACACCAGCGTCCATTCAACAGCAACAAAATTAGCATGTGGTGTCCTATGTCATCATACGGTGTAATAGGCTTTCATTTTTTTGAGGACAAAAATGGTCTTGCAATTACAGTCACATCAGATCGTTACATTCCCAAACTTGTGCTACAACTACAGACATTTCCACAAACTATTATAACAGCCGAGTTTCTTCAACAAGATGGAGCAAAGTCACACACTGCACGGGAGATTATTCCCAATTCCTGGAAATAGGTTAAAATTTATGCTATTCTCAAGCCTGTAAAAGATAAAAACTGTGTCACCTCTTATAGACCTTTTTCACTGATATACTTTTTTAAAATATTAAATATTATGGTTATAAAGAGATTGAAGTGGTTTTTGGAGCATATGAACCTTATTCCAGAAACTCAATTTGGCTTTCGAAAAGGTAAAAGGTATAGAGATCATTTTCTGACTTTTTCACCCGATATTTTGATGGGTTTGAGTAAAAACCATATCACCATTGCAGCCATTTTTGACCTAACCAATACCTACAACAATGTCCATAAAACAACCTTCCTTCGTAAAATGTTCACAATGGGTATCCCCCCTACATTCATCAAATGGTGTTCCTCTACTCTGATTAACAGAATTAACATTTTGTCCTTATGCGGGCAGTGTCTTAAGAAGGAGGACAGTTCTCAAAGGATTACCAAAAACAAGTATTCTCAGTCCACTCCTCTTTTCAATCTATATCTCCAAAGTAACAGGCAAATTGTAAGCCCAGCTATCTTTACAATACGCTGATGGCCTACTAGTGTATGTCAAGGTAAAATCCACTAACGAAGGACTGAAATAATACAGGAATCCCTAGGCCATCTTACTACTTACATGACTCAAATACATCTTACATTCAACCCAAACATATGTAATAAACTCATCTTTACAAGAACAATGAAAATAACAGGAACCTTAAATTTCAATAAATAACAATACGACCCCTTAATCGTCAACAATGCAAATATGTTAGTTACAGTATTTGGTTTGATAGGAAAATGCACATTAGGAAGTTATCCTACTTTATCCAGTTTCGGTAGTTAAATCCTTAAAGCTATTGCAGGAAAGAAATGGGACTCCCAACCAAATTTCATGATAACTTTTCATAAAGGTCTTATTAGGTCAAAACTACATTATGGCTCTTTTTTGTACAGCCTAACCTAAACAAACTAAACACTATACATAATAATGGATTGAGGCTTATTACTATAAGCTTTTAAGACTACTCCAATAAATAGCCTTACAGGTAGAAACAGTCATTGCCTCTTTACAATCCAGAAGACAATAATTGTGCGATAAATTTATCTGGAAATATATAAAATATAACGAACAACCTTATTATATTAGGCTACATGAATTTAACATGCTGGAATTTAACCATCAGTACTTGACACATAAAAGAATCCCACTCTTAATTCAATCTTTTAACTGGTTTGTTTAGATCCACAGCAATTCTTTGGATGTAAGCAAATACAATATTTTTCTCTCACAAATATTCATGACATTCGTGATTAACTGATTATTAGCACTATAGCACAATATTTTCCTCTGTAGTGGCAACATATTGGGTTGTTAAGCACCGAACAAACTATGTCTACATGCGCATTTTGACAGCAAAACTTACATCTAGTTTTTTCTTTGCAACCAGCCTCAGTATGGCTTTATCAAAACAACCCAAACAGAGCTTCACCGAATATATATATTTATACAGCCTGACCGGTGTAATAGAGTAGTTGAGTTTTATAATTTTGGGGATTAGCTCTCCCTCAAATATCACAATAATTACACTGTGAATGTCTTCTTTTATTTCTATCTCCATTGTTTCTACTAATCCTTCGTGTATAGAGGACGGACTGGTCCGATACAGAGTAACGTATTCTTTCTTCTATAGATATGTCCGGATTTATACTAATCACATCAGCAACCTGAACCTTGAATGATGGGATAAATATATTGTAAACCTGTAAAAAGGGTGAGTCCTTATTGAGCAGGTTATTGGCACTCTCTCATTGAGAAATAAGTTATAACACTATTTTTGCCTGCCTTTTTAACGCTATTTGCATTAGCATGGTAATTATTATTTTCCCATAATAGTTTTCCAACTTTATGGGGGGTGGATTCTAACATTCATCTTTGAGAAATCGATACTTCAAATTGACCATTAATAATATATTATACAATCGTATTCTACGATTAATAGTTTCATATACTCCTACTTTCTTTGAATTAGGTGGATTAATGTCACTAGGTAAACTTTCATTGGATATTAGTTGTTGTGTAATGTCCAAATGTGCATCTTCCGCTGTTCGTTTAGGTATTTGAGAGGTACTTTTTCCAAACGTAAGTAGCCATAATACCCCATTTTCATTATTAAATCATGTTCTGCCATCTTAGGCCATGGAATTCAGCACAAGACTAATCCCACAAGATTAACTTTAAAATAATTATTAACTACTATATAAGTATAGATACATGTAAAATACTAAATAACTCAAATTTACCTTCTATGTCTGAACACAGAATACAAAAACAAACTCACAAATTCGTAAACAGAACAATTAATTTGTTACCAATACAAAAGAAACAAAGCAGTCACCTGTACTATCTGCCACAAAAAAGCACAATTGAATGTACTGGGAGACTTAATTTAGTACTCTTAAAAAATATGTCTCAAAGATGGAGGGATTACGAAACGCTTCGAAAAAAATAATAATTAAGAAGAAAATGCTTAATGCTATGAATGGCAGAAGATTGTACTCAAATTAACTAGGTAGATCCTAACAGGTGTAATTAATAAACAAAATGGTCCTATTTATTATTATTCAATTGAATAATATAATTACATTTTCAAATCTTAAAAATGTTTCGATGAAAGTAGACTGTATAACTTGAAGTAGAATTAATTAACGATTGGAACTGTTGTTTGTCTGGATTTAGACCTCCAGATCCCCTATCTGCAAGGGTGGCTGCTACTAGTAGTCTAGTACTATTACTGTTGTTCAAGTTGTAATAGTTGCATGCAGCTATCAATAATATACTATATTATACTAATTCTTGAATTTAATTATCATTATCTAGTAGGCCAAGTTTGTACTATGTACCTTTTGGTGAAATCAAATGATTATAAAAGAATTAACTGTGGAAATGAGCATTTGAATTCTGTTGTTCGTGCTCTTGAATATATATTAGCCTCAATACTGTCAATACAGTTTATTTTAAAATCGTCGTAGTGTGAAGGTTAAATAATCATTGGTTTTATCTCGACTAGTCTTCAGTGCATAAGTACTAGTCGTTTTATTTTAAAAAGTAGTTTGTTCAAGCCATATTTTGAAAAATGTCTCAAGCACCACCAACAACTCCAAATTATATTAAGTTTTTGTTTGGAGGGGCGTCTGGGTAAGTTTGAAAGTAATTTCAATAATTTTTTTTAAGGTTAGGTTTAAATACAGAAATGTTAAGGTTAACTTCAAGGCCAACTTTCTAAATTAGGTATAGATTTTGTTCTTATTATACTCTGTTAATTTATGCTTCAAATAAGTAAATGTTAATTTATGGTTCAAATGGTAATTGTTTACAAATAAAGTTACCGGTATTTTTAGCGATAAAATTTTTTTTTTTAAATCTTATTCGACATACCTTATTTCTTAATAATAAAATAAGTTTTCAATGCTGAGCTAACTTTTTCATATTTTTGCGTTATTTCTCAAGTGGTCATCCATCCAAGCACTAACCATGCTCAATGTTCCTTGACTACAGTGACATAGGGCCTAAATGCATTGAATTTTGTAGTTTTGAAATTGCGATTTTTTGGTGAGAAAATTAGCTCCACATTGAAAACTTATTTTATTATAAGAAACAAGGTATGTAGAACATGTTTTAAAAAAATGCCAAAAATAGTGGTAACTTTATTTTTGTAAACATGCCCTTCAAATAAGTAAATGATAACACTAATATTCATTGTACATTATTATCGAATTTTGTTTTTAAAAATTATGAAATCGTTAACTATTTACCTTTTATTCAAACAATTTGTTCATATTTTTGTTGGAAGATACTTTTAAAGTTACAAAATGGATTATTTTAGTATAACATAAGAAATATAAAAGTACGAAATAGCCTACAGCTTAGGTTATGAATTATTACGTTAATATTGATAACTACGTTCATTAGGTCTGGCTAGATGACTAAATATATGTTTTAACCTTTAAATACGTTGATTTGATGTTTTAGATTGTAATTTTTCAGTGAAAAAAAGGGACCTCTGCAATGAAAACCTTTTTTATTCCTAAAAAGTATGGTATGTAGTAGACGATCAAATTAAAAATCCAGAAAATTAAGAACCCCCTTTAAGTAAACAATTACCTATAGGCTATATATATTTATATATATATATATATATATATATATATATATATATATATATATATATATATTTTCATTAGAAATAGGTTTGGCCAAGTGACTATATATAATATAGTCACCTAGCGGCCTAATAAAACAAATATTTTTACTATGACCATTAGTTTTAATAATAAACATACAAAGGTTACACATTCACTAACTTAGTCCTACATATTAACGTAGGCTTTCGTAATCAGCTGGATTTAACCTAACAACAGCTGGATTCCTTTGTTTTCTATTTTGTCATTTTACAGTTAAGAAATGCATTTTGAGACTTAGAAACATGTCTTCCGACAAATTTTTTGATCTGATTGTTTGAATACAAGGTAGTTAGTTAATGATTTCATAATTTTCAATAACAAGATCCGAAAATAGTGTACAATGAATAACTTACTTAATTTATCTCTAAAACATCTTGGTTTAATATTCTTATTGTTTACATTCATTAAGTTGTGCTAAAAACTTATTTTAATAACATAACCTTCATTACAGATATTTTTTGGAATATAATAACTTCAAAGCAAATAGGCCTACTCTACTTTTATAATGATTTTGGAAGTAAAATTCTAAATTTAGTTTATAACTAAACTAGAATATTTTTCTAGGCACTTGCTCGTATTCATGATTAACTTTATGTTAAATATCACAATCAAACCATTATTTATATTATGCATCCTATCTCGATTCCGATAGAATGGGGGCTTTATGTGCTGAAATCATGGTACAGTGAATAAATGCATCGTTGATAACCAATAGGTAGGTATACATAGCTACTAAAAGTGAAGTGACAAAGAAGTTGAATTATGCCTTTTTATCTCGATCATAATATGCAGCACTGACTTTGTTTAAAGTTGACAGAGTTAATCATAAATATTAAGGTTAATCTTTGGAGAAACTCTAAATGTCATAGTTATCTTCTAAAACTGAATTAAAATATAGTTCCCTCTCTCTGTTTAAATTAAAAATATCCATCCATCACAAAAAGTGAATTTACTTATTCGTTAAAATAAATCATTATTTTTTTAATATTCTCTTAAAAAAAAAAAAAATTTTAGTGAACTATTTAAAAATTAATAATTTTAAATAATTTTTTACAGCCACCATTTGAACATAAACACAATAGGTCTACCTATTATTGAAATAGCAATAAGATTAATTTTCCTCAAAAATTTGGAGTCTACAGAAAAGGAAACTTTAGAACCTCTAGTCAGAACAAAAATATCTCCTAATTAGAAAAGTATTGAACTAAACCATTCTTTATTTATTGTTTATCTCATTTTAATTTTTTTAACTGAAAATTAAAAATAAGCCAAAATGAAAATTTACTTAATACTGTAAATGTGTTTTATTTTGTTATTGCTGCTTTCTCAAATAGTGAATGAAAAGTTTAAAAAAAATCACTGATAAATAGTAAAGTATAATTTTTCAAAATTTAGAATGGCTGCAATTTTTGAACTTGTTAAAAGAATTCACTAATTATAAACCTAAATGAGATCCTCATAAGAAATGAGTTTTTTACCAAATGTTCTAGAAAAATTAGAGAATCGTTGAGGACTTTAGAGAGGACATAAAATTGCTACATTATTGGCCTATATAAATTATATAATATACAATTTTTAAATAATGGAAGTACTGGGATTCTAAGGTGCATATAGAAATATTTGGTTGCTTCATTTTCTCTTACAGAAAGGAAAGAAATACTGTAAAGTCTTCCTTTTTCTGAATCTCTACAGATCCCATGTTGGATGCAACCACCATATTCATTTTATATTAGGCCTGCACATGTTTTTTTAAAATAGTGAAAAGGCTTATCAAGAAAAAGTAAATTTGATAACCAGTACATGGAACACCATAACCGATAAGATTAAGGCTAATGTTGATTAAGGCTACAATGAAACACATGTAAATGAAAGTTATAATCTGGTTAACATGTACATTTTTCCAAGTGCTATGAAGATTTACCTGCCCTCATGGTCTTATTGGCCATAAGGAATGTACATAATTTATATTATGAAACAAATTCATATTGTGTGGTTTTTAAAATTTTTATAGGCTACTATAAACAGAGTGTATTAAAATCTATGGGGTGTGTAAAATAAGATAGTAGTAAATATGGTTGTGTAGCTTTAAATTATTTACAGAATACTGAAATTTTAAAAATTCAGTAAACTAATGAATTTTTATTCATTGGCCTATAAAATTTCACCTATTAATCTACAACATACAGATTTAAGCTTATATTCTTTATTATATGTATAGGTACCTAATTACAAAATGTGGACCTTGACTACATAGTCTATTTGCTCTGAAAATAACTTTGCTTGTGTACAGATCTGATATGATGCTAGAAATTTATAATTATATTTACCTAATGTAGTCTAAAGTTGTTTGATCTATATTCACTACTCTCATCCCTCCATGGATGAGTCAACATCAATCATAAAAGGAGAAGATTTTAGTACTACATAATATCTCTGCATTTTCAAGCAATATGAAAATCTGTAGGCCATACATTCTTAATAGAAATACTGTAAAACTTCATTTATCAGGCTTAATTTACTTTTATGGTAGGCCGAATATAATAAGCCAGATATTACAATCTAGCCTAGTCTTAAAAATGTATAAATTAACAATTTTAGGCTCGGATGTACTGAAATGTGCTTACTCAACTCCATCCTACCATTGGATAATACAAGCAGATGCTCTATATGTAACGCCTAAAAGTTTGTCTGTTGGTCATTGAAGAAAATGTTAAATTGTTTTCTTTAACATCAAGGAATCTTGTTTTAATATGTTGTGATTTATTAATTTGTTGTATATAAGAGTTGTGTTGTAAGTTGTTGTGCTCAAAGACATTATTGAAATAAAGCTATGTAACTTAGTCACAATTCTAATTCTTTTGGATTATACTCAGTTTTTTTATTTGAATCGTATTTAATTTATTTGAGCATTTGAAGACTCCATAGTACCAAATACTGAAGTGAAATTTAAAGAAACTTTACAATACAAGTTCTCATTGTAACGATCCTATTTTTCACTATATTAATTTTTTAAATTATGAACCTACTTTAACACCTCATTCGCCATACTGAAATCCCACTCCAATCATTTCTGAATATTTTCATTATTTGTATTCTGTTCCCATAGTTTTCCTTAAGGACAGCTCATGTTAATTTTCTTGTAATTCCAAACTCTACTTTTTTTATATTAAGTCTACTTTCAAATCCTATTCACCATACCAAAACTCCATTCCATTGAATCCTGATTATTTCTATTTCATTCCCACAATTTTCTGGATGAGCGGCTCAGGTTCATTTCCTCTGTAATTACCCATTTCTAGTTGCCTTATAAGATGTCATAGAAATTCCCATCGCCACACTGAAACCCTATCCAGTGATTCACGAATAGTCATTTAGTTATGTCTTGAAAAGCTTGCCTTTTTTATTTACCCAGTAGGGCCTATACGAAGTATAGAGTAAGTATGTTTAAAACCATTGTTACATATTGTTCTGAACCTCGTAATTGTGTATATCACTATTTTATTGATGTCAGCCAGATCCTAACAGGTCTCGTAGATGTGTGTTGAACAGTCTTCCACTTCCTTTGTTTGTGTCAGTATCTCAGCCCTACCAATCTTATAACTATACAAATCATGTTTTTGACAATAAATTTGCAATTTGTCATCTTAGAGAAGTGGGGTTTAAAACCAATTATATGCAGAATTAAAATGTGCATATTTTTTATTTTTGTGTGATAGGTTGAATAACAAGAGATTGAACAAAAAACTAGGCTATTTAAAAAGACCACCAGTTTTACATTTTTAATTAAATTTTTCTGAATTTCAATAGGATTCTATATGAGCATACTATAGTCCCCTGTGGCTGCTCTCGTGCTTACGTACAACGTACGATGGACAGTTACCATTTTGAAAATCACTTTTTTAGTTTCCTGAGGCAATGAAATGTGAAAATCATGCTATAAATTGAAATCAAATTGTGTATAGCCTTCTCGGTAAGTAATATTGCTAAATCAATAACATTGACCACTATTATTTGTTTTCAACAGGTTAGCACTGCACAGCAGATAAGTATGTAAAAACTTTCTGCCTTGCAAAATAACATTAATTAAATAATTAATAACATAATTAATTTTAATAGTGTAATTAAATAACATTCAACCAACAAAATAACATTAACCTTGTGAACCAATGCTCGAAGAAATTTGTATGTCAGTTCAAACCCCCCCCCCCATGTATACAGTGGATACTCCTGCAATAAATGACTCAATGTCTTATCCTTCACATATTTCTTTTCCTCTAAACTTTCTTGGAGTGGTGGTATTTAGAAGTCCAGGTTAACTACTACTAGGCTAGCTAATACAACCTGATCAATATTATTGGTTGTTGTTTGGGGTTAATTCAGATCTATTGAAACCAAGCCAGGCAGCCCGATAATCGTAATTGAACCGTAATGAATTTTGATGTTAATGGCTCATAAGAGACTATAAGTTTATTAAGAAAGTCTAATTATAAAACTATTGGGAAGAAAACCAGAATAGATTTTATCATGGGAAATGATCAATTAATCGAACATATAACCCAATTCAATAACTTGAGATACATTTTATATGAAAATCAAATTTAATGATTATAAAATTAGTAAATAAACTTATAATAGGCAATATTTTAATCAGTCTATACTTTGTTATTTGAAATTTTACTCATACAAATTGTTTTGTACAAAAACTAGGTTCAAATAGGTAACCAAGACCCTGTACAACTTTTTAAACACACTAATAACTAATAATGACTTATTACACAGATGTTTCAACATTTGTAATATTGTAGTATAGGTCCACGTTATAATTCTTAAAAGGATTAATCATTCAAAATGTGAAACATAATAATGAGTACAAACTTTATTGAGTACAATCTTACCTGCTTTTTTACATTCCTCTTACTATCTTCTTCAGGTGATGCTGTACAGCAGAGTACATTAAAAACTTCCTATGTAGGCCTACTTGGTAGGATACTATATTCAAACTTCGTCACTTTTTCAAAAGGTAATTACTTCAAAACATGTCACTTGAAGAAGGTGCAAATTAAAAACGGTTCAATAAGGTTGTGCTAGTTGCGGAATTTGGTCTAGGTTTATTAAAGAATATTGTTGTTGTTTTTAATTGCTCAAAATTGACTAATACTATTCTTGATCTGGCTTACCAATATAGAGACTTTTAAGTTAGAATCTAGAACATTTAACTTTAGATTTTATTTTAAAGAGAAAAAGAGTTGTTAGTCATACAGTATGTGATGAGTTTGCTAATTATTTTGTTTTACAGAATGGCTGCCACTATTTTTGTCCAGCCCCTAGATCTTGTAAAAAATCGAATGCAACTTAGTGGTGCAGATGGTGGAAAAAAAGAGTATAAAACAAGTTTTCATGCTTTTCGAGGTATTCTTGCAAAAGAAGGTGTTATAGGCATCTATTCTGGACTATCAGCAGGATTGCTGAGGCAGGCTACATACACAACAACTAGGCTTGGTGTTTATACTTATTTATTTGCTAAGGCTACAGGGTAAGTACATTTAAATCTTAGAGAAAATAATTATTTGCTAGTCCATAAATATATGACGTATATATATTTTTGTCAGATAAACCTATCAACAATATAAACAATATGGAAACAAAATTTAGACAATGTTGATTATATCTTTCATTTAATGTCTTATAGATTTTCATAAAATTATCCAGTTTTATATAAATAAAATTGTTATTATTCTTCTATATTTATTTTTCATCTCATGAAATTGAAAAAGGTTGATAGGATTTTATTAAACTGTGCTTTATGTAACCATCTTTTATCACTGTTTTAATTTTTTTAATTTTTTAAGTTGCCTAAATATAAAATTGTCTTTTCTTTAATATGAGGGATTAAAATTGTATGAAAATATTTATTTATAAGTACAGTAGACTCTCATAAATCCGGACTATTGTGGCGAACGGCCGGTCCGTATTGCGAAAAATCCGGATTTCCTGGAGTCGGAGATAAGTCGGCCGCGAGGCCGATACGAGCGGTGATAAGCCGCACATGCAATCGCTATATCGGCCCATGCCGATACCCAACGATACTTGTTACACTCTGAAACATTAACTAATACATAATACATAATAAAGTACCGGACTGAAATTAAGTAAAACACAGGGTAGGGACTGTCAATTACCTCAGCCGCGCGGAAACTTCCACTGCCCGTGAATCATTACAAAATACGTCATTCATGCAATGCGGAAGATCACATGAAAATTGAAGGCTCTAAAGCGGCAAATTGTTATTAAAAAAATTTTACTGTCCGGTCCGGATTTTCCCGGAGTCGGAGATAAGTCGGCCGCGGGGCCTATACGAGCGGTGATAAGCCACACACGCAATTGCTACCGGCCCATGCCGATACCCAACGACACTTGTACACTCTGAAACATTAACTAATACATAATACATAATAAAGTACTGGATTGAAACTAAGTAAAACACAGGGTAGGACGTGTCAATTACCTCAGCCGCGCGGAAACTTTCACTGCCTGTGAATCATTACAAAATACGTCATTCATGCAATGCGGAAGATCGCATGAAAATTGAAGGCGCTAAAGCGGCAAATTGTTATTAAAAAAATTTTACTGTCCAGTCCGGATTTTCGTGATCCGAATTTATGAGAGTCTACTGTAGTAATATTAGCAAATCAATAAATCTAAACAAAATGATGTATACAACAGTAGTTTAATGTCTTATAGTTTTTCATAAAATTATCCCTTTTATCACTTTTAATTTTTTTTATTTTTTAGGTTGCCTAAATATAAAATTGTCTTTTCTTTAATAAGAGGGATTAAAATTGTATGAAAATATTTTCATACAATTTATAAGTAGTAATATTAGCAATTCAATAAATCTAAACAAAATTATGTATACAACAGTAGAACTTTAAGAGTGGTTTTTTTAAAATTTTTTATTATTATTATTTTTTTTTTTTATTATTTTTTTTTTATTATTTTTTTTTTTACGAGAGTTCTTTAGAGTGGGCACATAGAGTGTTCATCCAATTAACTGAGGATTTTTATTTTATTTTTTAATACTAAGTTTTTGGTAGCTAGTTGTGTTTCCATGTTGGTAATTATACTAGTTGATATATTATATCAAATTTCAACTGTCTAATCAATAAAGGAGTAGCCATAATATCTTGTATAGACATAAATATAAATCAGTCATATAAACTTAAAGGTTATGCAAATACTTGTGTAATTTAAGGCTTTCCACTTTAAATAGGTCAAGTCACATAGCCTCTACTTGTACACTCTCTCAGTTTTATCTGTACTATCATTCTATATTATAAAATCCCTGGTATTATATTTAAAATTGTATATGAGTGCATATTAAATATGTATAGGTGTGGGAATTAAATAAATGGACAGAGCTACAAAACATTTTATGATCACCAATTACATTACAAAGTTTAGCTCTTTCAATGTACTCTCCATACCAATCCCTAAAACACTTCATACAAATTTGTGATAAATATTCACTTCCGTACACTTCCTTTAACATGGCAGAAGCTTCTGTAGCAGTTTTTCCCAATTGCATAAGAAATTTGGGGTTTAGTTGTTACTCCATCTGAACACTTTGGATTTTTCTAACAAGATGCTAGCGGAAGGACGATTGCTGCAGTGGAACTAAGCGACGTACAACTGTGCCCATAGAGCTCAGGATGAGGTAAATGTCATCAGGTACAGACATGTTAAAACCTGACACAGCGAGCTCGCTATTTGCCTGTAGTAGCACTGTTTCTGTTATTTAATTGCCACACTTCGAATGTAATTTGTTGTCACTCAGATTGTTCATCTGTTCTCTTCACTATCAGTTATGTTGCTTCATGTATTGTGATGTAATCAATAAGTTAAGTTGTTTATTATAAATTTGATTTTGTTGTTTTTGATTTATTGTTTTGCATAAAGTGCATGTTATGTTATTTGATTTAATGTTAATATGTGAGAAATCATTCATAAACCTTTTTCGTAAGTCAAGTTTAAAATTAAGATTCATATTGTTAGAAATTAAGTTTTTTTAAAATGTCAACTCAAACATGTGTTTCCAAATTTTGTAACAGGTATCAGTGTTAAATTATGTAATTCTCGCACAGAGTAGGTAATTGAATTTGCTAAAGAAAAATAGTTGAAATTAGAGATCAAATATTTATTAAGTAAATTGAAGGTTAGAACTAGAATTGTATAATTTACATATAAGGTTAGCTAACAACTGAGAGCCCAATGATTGGGATGATTTGTATGAAAACACACACACACATATATATATATTTAACAATCATAAAACTAAAAAGAAAATTTCAAAACTAGATAAGCAATTTAAGTTTCTTACTATGTATTTAAATATCAAAGATGAAATTATTGATGATAAGGGGGCTATCTTTAGTTAGCAATGAATCTAATCAGTCCTTTAATACTGATGAAATTAATCTTTTAAAGGGGCTTAAATTTTCCTTTCTGAAGTACTCCAATAGTACTATAGAAGACAACCATAGAAAGTAGTATTACTTACTTAAAAGATTCTGACAAATATTATATATGAAATGCCTGTAAAATTAAACTTCAGGAGAGTATTATTTCAGATCCGTCCGATGATGGTAACTTGGTTACCGAAATGTACATCAGGGAACTGTAATAACTTAGGCTAAAGAAATATTTTATTTTAGTTTGTGTGTGTGTGTGTTATTGTACTAAACTTGTGGTAGGGGTTTCAGTATTTTAAAATGATGATTTGATTTAAATTTTTAGTGCAAATTATATAAACTCTATTAGGATTTATCTGTCTGTGACAGTTGGTTATTAAGTTTTAATTTTCAGTTTATTTAACAATTTCTGTTCATACTAATTATGTAGTTTTTATGAACAATGTTAATAGGCACTTAAATTTGTTTATCTTTCGTATGTTCTGTTAATTGTGTTTGCTTATTCATGTAGTATGCATACCTTTTAGAAGTGATTATATTGTTATCAGTAAATGGTGTTAAGTTGAATAGCTTGTTTTACATTACATAGATTTAAAGACAATTCCAAATCTCGTTTTGTTATCTTGAGTTCTAAATCATGGTTTTACAAAATTTGTGTCTTTACAATTATACTTACACACTGTATTGTCATTGTTACAAGTCATTCCCAGTTGTTTGGCACAAGTTCAAAGTGCCAAACAACTGTCATATTTATCTGGAGATAGGACCATTTAGATTAACCATCATCAAGGATCATTCAAATACTTTAACCATCTTGCAATAGGGTATGTCTTGTCTTTTTAAATCTCTGGCTTTACGTCTCCTGTCATCTCCAATATTCCACTAAGACGGAAACTTCTCATAAAGTTGTTAAAAAAAGATTTGCTTACAGATGCACATAATTCTCATCCAATGATAATAATGACAATCATAATATTAAGTTACATTTTAATGATCAACCATAGATTCTTATCTTGACAGTAATCTTAATAAGAGGTAAAATTTTGTTATGAACTGATACTAATAGTGTAAATAATAATTAAAGATATTAAATATGTATATATTTTAATTATAGCTGAGCTCTCTTTGATTAAGGACTTAGATAAAAGTGAGGTGTTACTATCAATATCAACCACAAATAAAGATGTAATACATTTTAATTATATCTGACCACCCTTTTTGAATAAAGGCTCAAGTAAAAAATACCTTATCTAAAAGTAATTTTGTTTTAATAGCTCTTTACAATAACATATCATCCATCATTACTTTAATATTATAGAACTTTTATAATATAGGAGGGGGGTTAGAGGGGAGAAAATATAAAATGAAAAGGGAAAACTAATAACGACCATTTCTTCTTTTTTCCATAAATCAACAATTATATTTTCTATATTGATAATCTGGGTCTAAAGCTTGTTAATAATTTTGATGAACTTGTTAATAATACTCTACTAATATTTTGGAATAAAATAATGGAAATTAGTATAATTTTACAGAAGCATCTAAGCTACGTGTTTCAACTTTTAATTAGTTTAAAAATTAGTGTACAATGAAAATAGTGTGTTGGATTATGAGTCTATAATGAATTCTATAGACGTTAGCCAAGTGATTAGTTTTGAATAGACAAAGTATTTAACTGACCTAGATTATTTTGTTATGTAAATAAACCATTAACTATAAAAAGAACTATTTATTGAAAATATTTTGTGTTTTATATTAAATGAAATCATATAATCGGAAGAAATAGAAATTTAAATCACTGTTGAGGAAACTGAAGGCAGTGCAGTCTGTTAGAAAAGGGTAAAACTGACAAGTTGTTTTCAGAGAGTCTCAAGCTATAGTATTTGTCCATTCTAAATATAAGCAAAGCCTAACAGAAGTAGTATTTAAAAATATGGTTTTGACTTATTTTTTTCTTTAATAAACAAGGACATAAATTAATATCATATTTAAAAGAAATAATAAACCATAATTGGTCACTCTGAAATTTCCAATCATACTTTGTTAAAATGCTTCCTCATTCTTAATGATATATGAAACTTTGTAATTAGAAAAATCATTGACTCTGATTTTTAGACAATAATTTGTATCCATGCTCTAATGTAATTAATATTTGGTTTCTGTTTGTCTATCCGACTGAGGCTAGTTCTCATAAACGATTTAAAGAATTTCTACAAAACTCAGTATATATATATTCCTATGGTCAGTAAAAATGAAATGAGTTTTGAAAATTTTAATATTCTCCATTTTATTTTAAAATGGTCACCATTTAAAATTTGTGAATAGTTTATACTTGTAGGTTTTACAGTGACCTGCAATGGGTCATTTATGTAAATTCTGCTTCAATGATATCACTAATTACATTAATGAATATGGGAGTTATCACTAAACACAATTTTAAACATATAATCTTAAAATTTGTACAAAGTAACATATAAATAAATAGTCATGTAGTCATAATTTTAGTCCATTCAGATCACTATTTTGGATTCATAACATGGTCATACATTATATCTATTCTATTGGCAGTTATATTTTTATAAATGTTATTTTGTATTAATATAATTGTATTATAGTCAGTAAATTGATACAAAAAAATCTCTCCCTGAAAATATTATATTAAAAACAAATTGGATGTATAGTAGTTATAAAAGATATCCAATATCCAATAAAGATATTCTTTATAAACTGACAACTTATTATTTAATTTATTATAATAAATAAAATAATTTTGGAGCCAATCTTTAGATGAAATAATTTTACACTGTGTATATTTTATACATTAATTAATTTGTTAAACACATAATCATTAATCTTTGTATAAACAGATATACATTTGTTTGGAAAATATCTAAAATCATTCCATGTCATAATTTGTATGATGTTCATCAACTCTCCTTTCAAAATCTATTGTTATACCATCTGTTTATAATAAAATGTGTTAATAAAACAAATTTAAAAGGCAAATAATCAAATCAATTCCAATCTGATTCTTGCATTATATTTACACTCAAAGTATTCCATTTTTATCCTCTAAAATGGGAGAATAAAAGTGTGGTGTCAATTTTAAAAGTTAAAATATTCAATATATTGTCAAATTTAAACAGTCGCTTAACAACCATTAAGAAAATAATTTGAACAAAGAAAAGATGGTAAAATATAAGTTGTAAGAGCGTATAAATAGAATTGGCATGCCCCTTCTCAAAAAAAAAAAATTAAAACTTAATTAACTCTCCTAAGGTTTTATGTAGAAATTGGTTTTGTTCATTTTACATTGAGATTTCACTATTCCGGCGAAAAATAAAATATGACTTGTTGATTTATCTTTCAGAAAAGAAATTGCATGATTAGCAATGAGTAATATGAGCAATGAGTAATATGAGCAATGAGTAATATAAGCGATGAGTAATATGAGCAATGAGCAATTAGTAATATGAGCAATGAGTAATATGAGGAATGAGTAATATGAGCAATGAGCTATGAGTAATATGAACAAAAGGAGATTTTTAATTCTTTTTTTAAGATGAAAAAACTCATAGTCATCATTGTCTAAATAAAGAAAAGAATATAAAATAGAGACGCCTTGCCTTCGAAGAGTCTAATAGTATCAAGAGTCGTAGGAGAACAAATCTTTGTCAAGAGAGACCGTGGTAGGAGGTATAAAAGAGAGGTGTCTAACCCAAAACTTCTTAAAGTGAGGTGTAGATTCAGCTAGGGGGACTTCAGCCTTGCCACACCTGTACTTACTAAAAATGAGCCTCAGAGAGATTTTAAAATTCTTAACTTTAAAAAAATCTAAAATCCACTCTGAGAGTTTCAAAAAATATCCTTTTGATTACAATATTATATAAAATCTAGTTTATTTGTTGCATTCTAATAACAATATTTAGTAACTACATGGCCAGTAACAAATTTGATTAATTTTACTTTACTCAAATTGTATAAATAGTGTCATTAAATTATAATTGTAGATAAGGTTATTAAATATTAAATGTGACATCACAGGCTCAAGTAATTGAACTTTGGTAATTAGGAACTGTACCAAGAGATAAAGGAGTACTTGTTATTACTACTTGAACTTATTTGGTTGTAAATCAAAAATAAGAAGATTGTGGTGTTACGTAGTTGTATAAACACTGAATAAGATTAAAGTGTTTATTATCTTAAAGCTGTTACAGGTGGTAATCTGAAACTTTGTACTACTGTGTATCTTAAATATTTCAGAATATGTCTAAACAGAATAAATTTTTATAGACATTAAACTCAATACTATCTTTAAGGAAAATACCCAGATCTAAATTCTGCCTATTTACTGACTTAATGGTGTTATACATTTTCATATAACTCGTATTTTATTCTTATGTTTTGTATAGTTTTTATATTTAGGAATTCATTTTACAAAATTTTAATTTGTGTAGCTTTATTATTTTTCCTGTAGAGTTGGTGTTGATACCATTAAATCTAACAATTTTTTACCTAATTTTAGTTAGTAATATTTAAATTAAAGTTGCTGTTTATTTATATAAAGTTCTTTAAAAACATATATTTCATATATGTCTTAAAAACATTTTTCAAATAATAGGAACTGAACACATTTCATCAGTTTAAGAAAATCAGTGTAAAAAATAAAAATAAAAAATATGCTAGTGTGAAATAATTTAAGCCTACAATTTCAGATTTATTATTTTTATCATATATGTTGATAAGACAAGTTTGGAAGTCATGGCCTTTCATAAGTTGATCAAGGTTATTCAAATCATTACTAATCAACTAATAATTGTTTTTTGTTTTTTTTTAATGTTTCTTTTTTATGTTTAAGAAAGTCATTTACAAAATGGTTTCTCATTTTATATTATTTTTAAATTTGCATTAATGTATTTATTATGTTCCTGCTTTTTAAAATTTGTAGATGACAATTAAAACCTTGAAAAAATAAACTTCATTCCTAAATTTTACTTTTAGACCTATTATAAAAAAAAATGGAGGATATCCGGATATATCATCTCTACACTCATCTCTTATTTTCGTACCGATTTGACTAATCTCTTCCCTTAGATATCCTAGTTGTGTTTTACAAAACCTTGTTTGTTCAATTTTAGTTTTAAAGCCCCAAAACATTTTAAAAAAACTCTTTAAAATTACTATAAAAAATTGGTAAACATTTCTTTAACTATTTTTATCTTCTAAGAAATTACAGAAATAGAGGAGGGGAGTAGAAAATTGGGGAAATTTTGTTGTTTATATTTATAAGACTCACAATTCATATGAATATTAACATTTTAAACAAAGACCAGAGCACTGTGGTGACAATATATACACTTTCAAAAGTCCCTTACCACATTTGGGAATAAACAAAATAACAAAAAACAAACTTTTTGTCAAAAGTAAAATGTTTATTCTTATTAGACCCTTATAGCTATTACAACAACAAAGTTGTCATCTTCAGAGGGAATCTTAACAAAGACTAAATTAAAACTATTTACAACTAAAGTGACCAGTTTCTCTACCCCACTCCTACGGTGCATTGACCTATTTTTTAACATAATAATAATGCATGATCTAGGAATATTTTTTTCAATTGTAGTGAAATATATTATATACGCTGATCATCTAAATGTTTGGACAATTGAGGGAGTCTCAAAATTGGCTACTCAAATAATACAAAAAGTAATCACATCCTTGAAAATATAATAAGTAAACCAGCATCCAAAATTTTTTGGAATGACTTGGGATGAAAACTATATGTATTTCTAGAAAAGACATAGAAACCAATATAGGCAAATGTCTGAAGGGAATTAACTTAATAAAGCAGTGGAAGTTATGTGTTAGGAAGGAGATAAAGTCACTTTGAGACAACTATAATCTTACTTATTCCCAAAATTATTTGTGCTTGTAATGTCTGGGGACCACCAAAGGCACAGCACCATCGCATAAGAAAAGGCTGGATGGGATTCAGAACTCTGTCTCAGATCACTCCTTACTATTCCAAAAAATGCTCTAAAAATGGAACTGATTGTAGAACCCCTCAACATTAAAATTGATAACCGCATATGGGGTCAAATTTTAAAAAACTTAACTTTCCCAAACAGCCATCCCTCACATCATATTGTCTCCACTGGAAACAAACATAGGCAGTCCTTTAGCCAAGCAGTGAATAGAAAAAATCAAGTATAGGATTAGTTAATTCCTGAGGAAAGACCTTTTGTAAACTGTATTTCGCCATGCTCATAGACTCTGCCAAATGTTTCTATTTCTCTGCCGGGAGATATTACAACGACTGAGATACCAGAATTTTTGATGCAAGTACAATAGAAGAAATTATAAGGACAAACTACACATCTATATAGATGATTCACTATGTTGGAGTGAGGGCTTGTCAGGTGCTGGTTATTATGTTCCTAAGACTGGAGAAAAATATTAGATCATATCATCTTCTGAACCTCATGGGATATTGAATTTAGTATATATCGGTACCCCTTTTTGTATTTAACTCGAAACATCCTTTTGCGAATATTTTTAGGTTTTGTTATTTGTCTACTGCTCTAACAAATAAAAATGACATAACTGCAACTTTCGTTCGCAATCCTTTCATGTTCATCCAGTTTAGACTGTACCTATACGACGAGGTTAGTGCTACCTGAGTTTTCTGGTGGTAGAGGGGGATTGGATAATTAATAATTACAATAATTGTAATTAAATATTAATGCTATATTCTTTTTATAGTTTCTCAATGGTAAAAAAGACAATCATATTTAGAGAGAACACTATACTTATTAGAAATTTGAAGCAACTACAGTTAGCAATAGAATGCAGTTAAAAGTTCACATTAAATCATCAATAAATCACTATTACCTTAACAGGCTGTAGTAAAGGAGAAATCTTATTTATCCTATAACCCTGCAACCGGCAGATGTTAAAGGTTTTGTAAAAGTTTTGTTCTCATAAAAAATATACAAAACCTAACTTATAAGACATCATTTTTCTCAGAAAGATGCATAGAATTCATCTATGTAATAATTTATTTATTTTTTTGAAACGGTTTTGGAGTAAGTATGTTAGATATCAAAAAATGAAGTTAGCATTTTTCAGAAAAACCTGTATCATCTAAAATCAATATCTTACCACCATTTTCTAAGATATACAAAAGTTTTGTGTAATATTTGTGAATATATTTAGAAAAAAAATAAAATAAATTTGTTAAATTTTCAAAATTTATTTTACGAAAAAAGGGAATTTGATCATTTTTTTTCAAAAATTTATAAAAAGTAGTAATATATATTTTATACGCAACTTCTATATATCATTATATTTAGAAAGGTGCATAGAATTTAGTTTGTGTAGTGAAAAAAATGTTAGATGTAAAACATTTAGAGTTTTTATGTCAACTACCAAAAAATCGGAAAGTAACGGAGGGAAGAATTTCACATAAATAGTAATGTACATCATACAACTTTTTTTTTTGTTTTTAACTATTACGAGAGCTTTGTAATATATTTGTGAATATATTTAGGTAAAAAAAAAAAAATTGTTACATTTTCAAAAATACAGAAATTGCTTTACGCAAAAATGGAATTTGTTGAATTTATTTTCAAAAGATCACCAATAATTGTAATATTTATAGAAAACCAACTTCTATATATCATTATATTCAGAAAGGTTCATAGAATTTAGTAGTGTAATGAAAAAAAAGTTTGGAGTCCGTATGGCAAAGAACAAAAAAAAAAATTTTAAAAAAACACAAAATGGAAGGCTAAATTTCACTTCAAAGTCCAATTGAGCATAGAAAATTCTGTTTTACATTTTTTTTAAAGTATTACAAACGTTTTCTAGTATAAATGTTAATAACAATTGGTAAAACAAAAATAAAATTCAAAAATTTTCAAATGAAAAAATTGTTTCATCTAAAAAGTAGTAATCGACAAAGTGAGGGTAAGTTTTGTATCTTCCACAATTTAGCCTAACTAGTAACAATCTAAAGCTAGGCCTAAGACAAAATCACTAGATTTTACTAAATCAATATATTTTACAAACAATAACACATATATAAACTTGTATAATCAAATAAATCACTACATATAAGAAAATTTGCTTTTAGGCCTAGGTTACAACATACCTCTAGGTTATCCCAAATATAAACCATTCAATAAACTAGAACTTCACTTAAAAAATAAACTTTAGAAATAAAAACTCATATATTGTAACTTGTATACACAATTTATATACAATTTGTATACACAAACCTTCAAAATAACAGAAATATGTAATCCCAAAACAGCGCCACGGCTTTCTGTATCAATTTATTTTACACACTTGCCTATGTTCCGACTTGAAAACACAAAACAGAGAATAACTGTATCCTATATCAAGTAATACCAACTTGTAGAATGAAATCTCCTCTACAATATACTGTAAAGATCGGTTACAAAATATCGATTGAATAATCAATTATTATCTTATTTAGTAAACTGCTCTGAATGCCAAGTGAATTTCGTTCCGTTAGGTTTCTACTATGGTCAAATAGAAATATATTGCGATCTATGACACACAGAACAATTTGTAAACCACGGATAGAAAGAGAAAGATGTGATCTACAGAAGAGTGTTTTGTTCGACCTGTTTGACAGAAAAATAGATTTGTAATCATATGAGAAAAAATGGCGTCGCTTTTACTAAAAACCGCTCAGTTCAAATCTTTGATTTTACACATAAAAACTATGCGAACTTCACAAATTTTTGGAATATTATTTATAATGTTTTGTTGTATAATGTTGAATTGCAAAATATGTGTTTTAGAGTCGTAAACTAAACCATGCGTGGCGTAACGACCCGAGTTCGGGTCGTAGTGCGGTTGTAGGGATCATCAATAATTCACTATTACCTTAACAGACTGTAGTAAAGGAGAAATCGTATTTATCCTATAATGTTTTATAATTAATTGTTGTTGTGCTAATTGTAATATTTTAATGAAGTTGGGTAATTACTAATTACCTTCTTTATTTATGAGTATTCTTTATTTAACTCTATCTATTATTATTATTATATTCTATAACAGAATACATTCCCTATTCACTGCCTTGGGTCAAACTACTTTTCTAGTCAGACCAAGTTTATGTAACCGAAAATGTACCCTATTACAATCCCAAGAATTCCAACCATGTTCAATAATTTTCTATTTAAATTTAAAAGATTTCAATTTCCTGTAAATGTTTGCTTTGCAATAACTATAAATAAATCATAAGGCAGACTTTACAAGTAGCAAGGGTAGATTTAAGAAGTCGATGTTATTTTTTCATGGACAGTTATGTTGCATGCTTTCGAGTTAGGGAAAGTAGAAATTTCTTTAGTTATTCCAATGGGAGTACAAAAAAATGTTGTCTACAAGGAAGCAATTCAGTGACAAATATATATGTGTGCGTGTTCATGTGTATGCATGGATGAGTGTGTGTGTGTGTGTGTGTGTGTGTGTGTGTGTGTGTGTGTGTGTGTGTGTGTGTGTGTGTGTGTAGAAAATAAATAATTAGTTTTGCTTTATACTTAGCTTTGAATCTGTAAAAGTTTTGAGATATCAATTTATATTTTAATATACTTTATATTTTGTAAGGATAGGAGACACAGGCTTATCTTGGAAAGTAATCCTTGGTTGTAATCCTTGTGTTTCCTAGTAGTACACAAATAGGAAAACACACACAAAAAACACTAAGTTCTGAAATATTTTCTAGACACTTCACTTTCTCAATCGGAAGAGAGTATAAAAAGGACTAATTATATATTTTAATATAGATGTGTATAAAATTTGTATTTAAAAAACTTATTCTCAAAGATTATAATTGTCTTGAGCTAATTTTGATTCCCATTATATAATATGTAGCTACAATCAATGTTGAATCTGAAATAATCGCATGCGACGCCACCGGTGTAACAGCTAATTATTATTTTAGAACTAAAAATTTTTTTATCTACTTCTGCTATTAAAAAATAAAATGATCACCTTTCGGGTGATATTTAACATGTTGGGAAACAAGATTGCCGATGAAATTTCTAGAATGGGATCTAAGTCTCTACCTCCCATCCCAGCAGTACAGTTGTGTTGCAAAATGCAATAAAACTCTTTTAACTACTGGCCGCCAGCTTTTCAAAATACAGAAAATCCCAAACAACATTATTATAAACAGAAATATTAATAGATCAACCCAGACATATTAGCGAAAATAAAAAATGGGCCTTTAGTGATGGAAAGTTACCTACGTAGATTTCACCTTGTTGATTCATCAATATGTATCGTGTGCAACAAGAGGAGGATACTATTGAGCATACCCTTTTAAATTGTACTGGACAGTGTGAAGAAAGACATCGCCTTCAAAAGTTAGTAAAGGAAGAGGAAAGTTATTACTGGCAATAATAAAAATGTATTCACTTTTCTGGGATTTGGTGCATAGAGTTTATAAGAGACATCAAGATATTGGCACTTCAGGGCTGAAAATTTGCTGACCAAGAAGAAGAATATTTATGTTAACTTTAATTGATTCTATATAATTGTTCTTAAATGAACTAATATAAAGTATTTTAGTTTCATTAAGTACATTCAATTAGACTATTGCTGCATTATGGACCAAATATTTAAAAGTTATTTATTCTTATTATTTATTATTATTAACTTAGTTGTTTTACAGCTCTTGGTAATAAGGCTATTTTTATATACGAACTGGGTAAATTGGTATTGTCGGTAAAATGGCTGTTTTACACAGATTTTAAAAACTCATGAGCATCCATTTTGCATGATTTTTTACCATGCATTTCATTAAAGAAAATTGTTTTAATGAAATGCATTGAATCTTAATACATTTATACATGTATTAATACATTTATAACATATATGTTTCTTTTGTTATAAATTAAATTAAGATTAAATTACCAACCAAATTTTAAGAAAACAAAATTTTCTACAATAAACACTAATTGTACAATAAAAAAAAATACATATATTAAAAAATGACGCTTCAATGACCAAAGTATCAACAAGCACACAAAACCTGTCTAGCACTAAACTACAACTACAATTCCGGATATTGTGAAGATGTGACGGTCATTGAAACGTCATCTTGTATTGCATTGTACACAAAGTGTTTATCATAGGAAATTGTATTTTCTTATATCCTTCAAGAAAATGAGTTAATAAGCAGAAATGTGTGTTAATGTATTGGTATTTATATATGCTAGTCTTATGAGGATAGATAGATGAGTAAGTAATGTAACCAACTGGACTTGAATTTAGTAATTTTTGCAGTTTATAACAAATATAAGATACACTTTCTCCAGTCATTTATGGCGAACCATTCCACCAAATTTGTGATATCTAAAACTGTTAGATGAAGTTTTATAAAAAATTGTAATATTTTGACCATTTGTTTATGATTACAGAAGTGATGGTTCACCACCAGGATTTTTAACAAAAGCAGGTTTAGGTATGGCAGCTGGTGCATGTGGTGCATTTGTGGGAACACCAGCAGAAGTGTCTCTAGTTCGTATGACTGCAGATGGTCGCTTACCTGTAGAGCAACGACGTAATTATTCCAGTGTGTTTAATGCTCTGTTTCGAATCACACGAGAAGAAGGGTTACTAGTGCTATGGAGAGGAGCTATTCCAACAATTGGTAGAGCAATGGTAGTAAATGCAGCACAGCTAGCATCCTACTCACAAGCAAAACAGTATTTATTACAAAGTGGATATTTTCAAGAAGGAATATTCTTACATTTCTCTGGTAGTATGATCTCAGGACTTATTACAACAGCAGCCTCAATGCCAGTTGACATTGCAAAAACAAGGTACAAAATTTCTTCTTGTTTTACTATTAATTATTAGAAATGAAAAAAGTTTTTTGTGTTTGTTTATGACTTTATACATTACTATTATACCGACTAAGAATTTCAGCAACTTCTAATTGCGAATTTTATGTGTTTGTACATTCACATACCTTTATTGATCCCAATTTAACTTTTAAGAACCATTGCACATTAAATAGAGTAATTGATGAATGAAATAACACAAACAGTAAAGTCAAGTCATTAAATGCAAACATTAGCAGCAAGAAAGGTTTTTACTAAGATTGTTCACATGTAGTGAACTTTATAGATTTAAATAATGTAAAGTAATAAGTATAAAGTCACCATTTTGTTGTGCAATAGCTATAATGGTGTGCAAATCCCCAACTTGTTCAAGTTTTGATCTACAGTCAAAAAATACTTTATTCCAATCATAGCAAAATGTTGAAAGAAATTTACTGATAGTTTTTTTGGCTCTGAAGTACGAGAAAGTAACAGACGTTTTGCCCTATCACAGCGGTGGGCGGTGCTAGAGCTACCATCTTGATGTCAGAATGTTCCTACATTCAGTACGCATGCAGGTGTGGTAATTGCGGACTGTGTTCCCCTCTTACTTTGCTTTCTGTGACATGTTTAAATGTGTACTGCATTAGAAATCCCACTACTTGTGAGATGCATTCTGTGATTTGGTTTTTGTTGGCAAAAAACCACAAACCAATTGAAATTTATGACCAACTTTGTTATGTGTACGGAAAAGGAATAATGAGTGAAAGCAGAGTGAGGAAATGGTGCATAGATTTTAAAAATGGTCATATCAATGTTCATGATGAGGACCGCAGTGGTAAGCCTAGCCTTGTGACTGATGAACTGGTGATGAAAATCAACAACAAATGTCGTGAAAATCGTCATTTCAAGATTACGGAACTTTCTAAACATTTCCCTCAAATTTTATGGAGTTTGGTGCATGAAATTATTGTGGAAAATTTTTGTGGTAGGTGGATTCCGAAAATCCTAATAAAAGACCACAAAAAACAGACTGGCTGCAGCACTGACTATCCTCGAATATTACGATAAAAATGGTAACAGAGTTTTCGGTGATATCGTAACTGGGGACGAGACTTGGGTAAAGTGTGTCAATTGTGATACAAAAAGACAGTGATGGAATGGGGACACATAAATTCTTCCAAGAAACCAAGGAAGTGTTTGCAAACGCTGTCAGCAAGATAGATCATGGCTACTGCTTTTCGGGATTCTAAGGGAGTGATTCTCATTCATTTTCTTAAACGTGTCACAACAATTAACTCAGAGTGGTATTGTGAAACACTAAGAAAGTTCAGGCGTGCGATACAAAACAAGAACTGGGGAAAACTTAGCGTGAAGCTTTAGTTTTTCCACAATCCATGTCCACCTACAGCCAATCGTACCCGGGAGTTCTTGGATGGTTTTAGATGGAAAGTGTTCAATCATCCACAATATAGTCCAGAGCGACTACCACCTCTTCCCAGCGATGAAGACACGGCTCGCTAAACAATGCTTTGATACTGACGCCGAACTGCATGCCGGTGTAAACCAGTGGTTGAAATCGCAGGTGGTAAATTTCTACAGAGGCGGTATTAAAAAACTTGTGCCACGGTATGGTTAGTGCCTTAATTTGAATGGTGAGTGTTGAGAAATAGCTTAAGAGTTTACCGTTCAAATGTATATAATAAAATTTGTTTTTTTTCATTTTGTTATTTTTTTTTTTTCAAAATGTCTGTTACTTTCTGGACAGTTCTCGTATTTAAAAAAAAATTACCACTTTTTTCCACTTGAGTCAACCTAACGTTAAAGGTAACATGGGAAAGTATCAATGAAATTTGTAGGCCATATATTATTTTTATGGAAACTAATTTTTAAAAATTGTTAGAAATAGATTTTGTTGTTAGAAGTTTCATGATAAGTTCTAACTGCGACATGTATTTAGACAAATTTTCCCCATTGGTATTTTACAATAGCAGAAATTGCTTGAAGTGTTTTTATTGCTCTTGGTCTCCTCAGTTTCTTGACCTCTCATCCCAGTCCAAATCTTAACCCACTAACCCACTCTCAATCACCTAAAAAATCAATTTCACAAAAATAAGTATATTGTACAGAAAATAAGGGTGTAATTTTCAATTTTATTATAATCTCTAGTATTTATCTAGAGATATAAATACTAGACTTTTAAATAAGTAAAATCTGGTTATTTGTGTAATCATTTAATAAAAGGGGGAAGCTAATAATGAAAGAAAAATACCTAAATGTTGGGCGCCATGGCAACTGCATAATTGCCAGATTTAAATTTTGAATATTTACTCTATGGGTTGTGAATTCTTTTAAAACAGTGTACTTAATGGAATAATGGATTGGAAGGTAGAAGTCCTTTTTATTTTAAACAAACATCTTATTTATTAGAAACAAACAATCATTAAGTACATATATATAAAAAATTACAATGTTCATGAACTAAATATTATAAAAACATATTAGATTATCTATGTCATTTTTTATAACATTATTGACAAAGTTTTATTTTTTAAAATTTAAGTTTACTTTTAGTTTATTTAAGTTTACTTTTAGGTGAGATGAGAGTTCGAGCTATGTTGACGTGGAATCATTCAAACTCTCTTTTAGACTTAAACTTCAAAACCAATCAAATTTATTTACAACATTAAGCATTTTAAAATTAAATTTTTGATCTTCCCTTTAACTAAAATCATGTATTCTTATCCTTCATGCAGATTA
The DNA here is from genome assembly GCA_963513935.1 of Aphrophora alni. Lineage (NCBI taxonomy): Eukaryota > Metazoa > Arthropoda > Insecta > Hemiptera > Aphrophoridae > Aphrophora > Aphrophora alni. The sequence continues at coordinate 70,356,086 of OY740767.1, forward strand.
CTTAAAATAGAGAAACTCTAAATCTACATGAAAACAATTTAGTATAGAAACAAGTACATAAAAACAAATAAAGAAAACATGTGGAAACTTATGGTTAGTTAATGTTCATGAACCTTAATCTATTACATACTTATTTATGCGTGCCTTTTACCATAATTATTGTCACCTTCAATTACACTGTAAACCATCTCAACGCTGATTATCAGAACACTCAAATCGACGGTACTGTCATATATGAAGTTCCACTTCCCGCACTAGTCTGTCATTATTTAGATTAAATACGCATAGTTTTTATAGCCTAAAGTCTTCTGTTCACTAATAACGAATAATGTTTTTACAAAAGAATGTCTGTCATCTTTATACAACGTTTAATTACTGGTTTGTTACTGATTCTAACCCTAATTCTCACTTTCAACACATGGTTTTTCTTGTACAAAGTTTTTTAATCATATCAACTATAAAATTTCAATTATCAGTACTATAAATCACTAGTACTGACCTTAGCCTTTAAAATGACACACTTTGCCTAATGTTATCACTCCATAATTTATGCTTTTGTGGACAATTATACAACATTAGCCACCATGGGCGTCATTCTCTTATAGCCGCTTCTCTAGACTCATGAAATGTCCTGTTACGCATAAGCCTTCTCTAGCGCAGATCACGTGACTCACACCTCTTTCAATTACAATAGTTCTTGCTATTCTACCTATTTCTAAACATCACATACATTTCTTTGATTGTTTCTGATTAATTACATCTTTTAATATCTAGTCCTTTCTTATGTTATAAATAAAAATAATTGCTCGGACTATATTTTGTCCCGCGCATGAATCCCGTATAGCCTACGCACATTTTTACTTATATCTAATTACACAATTCTTATCTTCTACTTATATCTAATCACAATATACACTTTTCTGATCATTTGTATCTTTTCGAATTTTGTTCTTTCTTATGTTATAAAAGATCATTTTGCGGACTATTTGATCGTTCCACTCGGCCTGTTGTTACTTCCTTTTTACATACTCGCGATTTTAAATTGTGTTCTAGTTTATTCATACACATGTTCTTTATTTTACAACTAATTAAACTCAAAATTCACAATATTACATTTGTTATGTAAGTTTTTTGTATATATAGATATTTTATTTTTGACTGACACAGTTGTTTTATAATACTTTGGTATTGCAGGATTCAAAATATGAAAATTATTGATGGTAAACCAGAATACAAAGGTGCTGTTGATGTCCTCACTAAGGTTATCCGAAATGAAGGGTTCTTTGCACTGTGGAAAGGATTTACACCATATTACGCACGTTTAGGTCCTCATACAGTTCTTACTTTCATCTTCCTTGAACAATTAAATGCCTTTTATAACAAATATGTTCTTAAATTAGAAAGTGGGAAAGGATCAGGACTTTGAAAAGGAGGAAAAAATACTAAAATTAAATAAGTGATATCACATTTGGTTCCTTCTTAACCAAATTATGCATTTTAAAAGTTACCAAAAATAAAAGCTCAAAAATGAAAACTATGAGAACACTGCACAAATAAGTTTATGCGCAAGTTAGTAAATGCAAAATTAATGATGATTTAAAGACAATACATGATTTGGTTGACTGGATCAAATGATAGGCTTTAATTGTGTGGGAGAACAGCTAAATATAATATATTGAATTTTTAATAACTGAACATTACATTTATATTGATTGCTTACTGCCACTGTGTGATTGCACATAAAAGTAGTGAAATGAAATAACTATTTAGCTGATTATCAGATTGTGATAAAACAAAAATTAATATTTTGTATTTCCAACTATAGCAATTTTGATTAAACCTTTATTAACAGACAAGTGTTTTAAATATTTTATATATATTTTATGAAAGAATTGTTAATTAATTTATAGTTTATTTATTTAAAGTTTTTTTTTGGTGCTATGTTTGAGCAATTCATTGAAGGTTTATATTAAATTGCATTGAGGATTCATATTTTTCCCCATATTATTATAATAGTAATATGAGGATAGTTACAATTAAAGTGTATTTTTAATAAACCGAGAAATGTACTGAACAATTATTTTATAGTTGTAAGATGTAATTGTTTTTGAAATATATTATTAGTAACATACTTCTCAAAAACATCTTCCAGTCTAAAATTATTTCTTCACACACAAATTTGATCTCTCGTAGTTATAATAACATTTCAAAATCCACTAAAATCAGATTACAATTTAGGAAATTGTAATGTCTATTGATAAAACATCTGATCCGCTGGAAAATGTATATGCTAAAAATATTGTCTTTAAAAAATATTTATACGTTAAAACATATATGCTAAAAACATTAACGCTTACTGACTTTATTTCAGCTATCATCCAACATCACTGTTTTCCCGTTCCTATTGCAAGTCGGTTAAGAGCCAACATCGCAAATTAGTGTTTATCTTTGGCTTATTATCCATTCAATATTATGCTATTTCGATTTTGTGATAGATTGTTGTGTACTCTATGTTTGAAATTGTGCAAAATTGGTTGTGTGATTGTATTTTTAGAATATTTGGATGGCGTTTGAAGCATCCTCAGCTGATTGACTTTTATCATTTTTTTCTTTTTTTAAGATGTCTTTTTTTAATTCCTGTTAAACTTAATAGTAGTTATAGCTTTAATTGATATAGACTACAGGATGTTGGTTCACCAATAGAACTCAATGACGGTCTTAATTTGAAGCATGCTAAAAGTTGTTTTATGGGTAGGAACAAGTACAATAAATTTTATGCACTTAAATCCAGTATTTGTATCTTCAAAATTTTAATAAATAGGGAAGATGCTGCTAACAAATATTATGTTGACAGTAAGACAATACCGTTGGACAGTAGAGGTTTGAACTTTGGTGGAAAATTTGTTCAATGTGAAGGAGGTCGCGGTGTATATTCGAATGCAGTTAATTTTGAACAATTAGTGCAATCTCTTGGATGTTGATTTTACAACAGAAATCAAAAAGAATCAAGAAAAATTAGAGGTAATTTAGAAAGGAAATTATTGATCTTGTACATATGATTAAAACGGAATATAGTAGTAAAGTCAAGTTGCCAAAACCTAAGGAAAAATATACACATTGGAGAAGGCTATGGGATCCTGAAGATTTAGTTTCATGTTTAACTAAAAAGAAGACAATAATTTCAACTATTATGGGTTTTATTGTAATTTTAACAGCTATTTTTATGATAATGTATGTAAAAAATTTAAACCTTTGATAGATAAAGAGTGAAAACAAACAAGAGAGGGAAGAGGATATGTTGAAACAAAACGATAATGATTATCATAATATAAATTTTATTATAACTACGATTTAAGAGTAATTATATTGAATGTTCAATTACAAACATTAATATATATTGAAAATACACTCAGTGATAACAATTTTGTTTATATGGATGTAGATAAATGAAATGTACTTAAGGAATTAGCTATTCTATCAACTAATGAACAAGTTTACGAATTGCATCTCTTTCAATCTCCTAATGGATTTAGTGAACTATCTCAGGAATCTACAAAAACAAGTGATATAGCTGGAAAAAAGTATTATGGACTTAAATGAGATTCTGGAATTAAACCATACTGTATTCTGGAAGTATTATTTCGCGGAATAAGTATAAGTGGAACTGTTAAAGGAAGTGAGAAACAAAAATTTATTGCAAATTATTTATTTGATTTCAATGTGAAAGTAATAAGTCTTGATAATAGAGATTGTCCAAATTTAAGTGTTTTGAAAAAAAAATTGGAGTAATTTATTGTAACCGTGTTTAATTGCTCACAGTTCAAATATGCATATGTCAATGCTATTGTTTGACTTCAATGGTGGAAAATGAAAAAAATTAGTGATAGATCGAATCAATACACTGAATTTAGCAATCAAAGGGTGTTTCACTAAAGTATATAGAGGTATGCAAGATGGCCTAGTTAAGTTTTACCATACGAATTTATAATTAATCATTTTAAGAAAGAGGAAATTATGTATAATAAATTGGCATTCAATTTAAGACGGGATTTGGTCATATTAAATTGTTTTCTATGCAAAGATCACAAACAACTTTTTTACCCAGTTTTTATTTTTCATTGAAAAAGGAAAATTGTTTTCACTGTAATAATAGATGCTGATCACATCGTTCAGTTGTAATGTATGTAATTATACTAATGAAGATTTATTGAAGTCTGCATTTTATTGCACAAAACTAATGAATAGTATTGTATGTTGTGGGTGCGGATGGAACTTCTAGTGACTCCAAATTAACAATTAGGCATATTCACTTTTACATAAAGTGAAATATCCAGTTTGCATTCAAAGTAGAATTTTTCTTAAACAGTATACAATGTGTAAAATGATCATTCATGACACCAAAAATATAATGAGAGATACCTGTACAACTTGGCTATATCCGAAGATTGAAGATATGTTGCAGAAGAAATTCTATTTTACCGGTGAGGATGATGATGTGGCCTTTATTGATTGTAGAGTTATAATTAGTGATTGGCAAATAGATGACATTGCTAAAATAGAACATAAAAAAGCCTCACTTTATTGCGCTTTAATGAATTTATACAAATAAATGTTAAAGAAAAGAGTGAACAATCCAGTTATAAAATTTCTATTTTACTAATTTATCAACATTTTTTACTGTTGTCTTTTGTGTTAAGTGACACATGCAACTTGAGGTTTGCTACAGACTTGAGTAATTTTGTTTGTGTCTCGTTCTGTTATGGATGAGGATCATTTGCTTGAGTGCACTAACTTAATAAAGTCCAGCAAGAACTAAAACACATGGCTTAGCTATATTGGGATGCCAGATGTTTAATGATGAAATGACTTCTCTCCCATCACCATAGGAACAACAATATGTTTGACTGTCTATATACTGGGATCCTATAAGTTGTATCTTATCTTATAATCTGCGGGGAACGTCAGCCCTGGTTATTCGTTAGGACCGACGTTTGATCCGCTTAAGTTCCGGAATGGGAGTTTTGGAAAACTTGCTAAGACCTACCCATTAAATATATTCGGACGTTAATTACGTTTAGTCTCAACCCAAGTAATCACTATGTTCACAGCCAGCTTATAATGAGTTATTATTACTTTACTAAACTAACTAATTATTTAATTATACTTACTTATCACTTACATCTTACGGTTGTAGGGACAGGCATGATGGGAGAATTACGTTAACCCTTTAGGTCATAATAATTCCTTGTTAATTTACTCGGATGACCTACTAATGACTAGATAACACCCGGGGGTCGATCAGACCCCGCAATTAAGGGTTTAGGTAGTCATTTAGGTTTATTACCAATAAGTTAAATTTATTAAGTGTAACTCACGTCCGCTGATCTCGGCGCACTGAGAACGACTGTGGGAACTGGCTTCCGTCTCCTTCCGGTGCGCACGCATCAGATATCTTATCACGTGATCTTAATACGGCGGTGATGCCTGAATACCCGTGGAATTACCACAGTCTCCCCCTCTAGCGTAAAAAAAAAAAATTTACTTACGCCAGAGTTAATTTTTTTTGGTGTTAACCCAGGTATGAGGGGAAAGGGGGGGGGAGAGGTTAAAGAAGGTGTATTGGTGATCACTTTAGAGAAGAAGAAAACTCTAGGCTAAATCTAGGCCAGAAGACAACCCTAACCTGCTGGCTCAACCAAAATAAAAGAGCAGAATAGAGAAAAAAGAAGTGGTAAAACAATAATGAGGGGGGGGAGAAAAAAAAATATTTACTATTGTCGTTATCATTCGCAGGGTGACAGGATTACATGCTGCTTAAAAATTAATTTAAATTATCAATATAAATTTTTGAAAGGATAGAGAGATAGGGGGAAAATATATATATATAGTATTTTACGGAAACTTAATTAAAATTAAAATAAAATAAATGAACAGATATTACGAGGAGTGCGATTACGGAGAAACGAGATGATTATTTAAAGGAAGGACATTTATTTGAGAGTTAGAAGGAATAGGTATTGTGCTGCCGGCTAAACTTAACATTGTAGTTGCGCTGGATTTGCCTACCTAGCCGAAATTCTCTTATGTTAAGACCACCTTTTCAGCCATGCTTGGTTGACGGCATGCTTCGAATTATTTCTTCAGTTCCTACTCATCACACATCGGTAACCTACTAACAAGATGACTTAGTGCTGAAGATCAGATATCTTGGTCCTCAATTTGTTGGAGGCTAGGTAGGAGCGCTGGTTCGTTCTAACAGTTGAAGTGGGTGGGTATGAAGATAGGAATTAAAGTAAAGGGTAATATAGGGTAAGTAAGTTAAATTTGGCTAGGGTTATGTAGGCGCACTTTACAGGCTACAGGATTTAAACTAATTTGGAGATGTTCTATGGATTCTTATAAACTATTGTTTATGTACTAATTAATTTAAGTTAAAAATGGAAATTATTAGGTGAAGATGGAAGGGAGGAAGGTGTGATTATGGGGTGTGGTGTGAAGGAGGATGTTGGCCGAACTTTGGTTTGGTTTTATTTTATTTTATTATTACTATTTTAAAAAAAAATTTTTAATTATTTTATTTAATTATTTAAAAAAATTTTTTTTTTAATTATTTTTTTAAATTTTTTTTTTTTGTGGCCCTAAGTCTATTTAACAATTTCTTATGGTCTATAGGTTTCCTGTAACCCTACGAAACAACATTAACCCAACAGGTTACTTTTAAACAAAAAAAGGGGGGAATTTAATTGAATTAATATTAAAAAGAAACTACAAGTTTTAAACTAGAAATAAATAACGAAATCTAACCTAACCTAAACAATAATTATAATCCTACATTTATTAAATACAAAGGGAAACAACTCCTATCTGTTACGTAGTGTGACAGAACATAACCATCGCAACAGGTAGTTGAAACAAAAATAACCAATATGGTGGTTAAACACATAGGTATTTGTGGTAGGGATGGGGTAGGTAGGTGTGTCTACTTCCCATAAATATATATTTTGAAAAAAATTTTGCATCGACGCGAAATTCCTCTAGGTCCCGCATCGTGCATCGCAGCATTACTTGCGAAACCTTAAAGGGGATCGCAATGGTTGATGCCGTGGAATAGTCCGGGTGGGAATATTTTTCAGGTGATTTCGTGCTCTTAAAGCTAACTAAATTCTAAGACCAAGAGAGGTAAGAATGGATGATGAATGATGGTTGTCTATGACATGAGTGAGGTTGTCTATGTTTTCATGTGTGTGGGGGGGGGATAATGTTATTTTGTCTGAGGCTCAACGTGTAATGTGTTGTTTTTTGAATTTCACGAACTCAGATTAGCTAGATCCTTTGATTTGCCGGGCCATACGAGTAGCCCTCGGAGGCTGGTGATATATAAAAAAAAGGTAGGACACATAAAAAACAAAAAATATTAAAAACAAATATTTTATGGTCCTTAAAAAAATTTATATCTTGACCTCCAAGAACGTCATCGCAGTTCCCGCTAACCTGCTCGCCAATTCGTGAAGGGGAAGGTGTAAACCATCTCGAGTGGACCTCTCCCAACAGCGCCGTTTGGTAGAGCCAGGTCCTCAGAGAAGACAAGGCTTAGCCATACCCTGGCCCATGCCGGGGTATAGTACACTCGGGAATGGAAGATAATGTTAATGGTTAATGGTGTTTGTGAGGGGTGGTGAAATAAATGATAAATGAATGGAGGGAAAAGGAAACTTAAAACTAATATCACTTGAACACAGTGATAGCGGGTTGAGACCAATAATAAATCTATATAATTTGGGGAAAAATTTAAAAAAATTTAATCCGTATTTAATAAAGGAATAATTGATTTAGAGTTAGTTAGGGGAAGGGGAAATAATTTCAGTAGGGTGAACCAAAACTTCGAATTCCCTAAGGGGGAGAAATGGAGTCCGTCCCTCAAACAATTAGACGCTGGCCAATGATCAAAATCACCGAACCCAAAGACAGTGACGTCACTCGCGGCAAATGTAGACAAAAATTGATTAAAGTTGTCAAGCTCTGCAATTTTGTTGGGCTTACAGGCTATGAGTGGAAAGCGTGGGAGTTGACAGAACGATCCTACCGTGAGGTTTGACTCGTTTGGTCAGGCGCAAAAGAGAGACAAAATTTGGCTTCAGAAGTTCGTCTTTGCCCCTCAAGATGTCATTGGTCCCGGAGTTAATTTACTCGGATGACCTACTAATGACTACATAACACCCGGGGGTCGATCAGACCCCGCAATTATTAAGGGTTTAGGTAGTCATTTAGGTTTGTTACCAATAGGTTAAATTTATTAAGCATAACTCACGTCCGCTGATCTCGGCGCACTGAGAACGACTGTGGGAACTGGCTTCCGTTTCCTTCCAGTGCGCACGCATCAGATATCTTATCACGTGATCTTAATACGGCGGTGATGCCTGAATACCCGTGGAATTACCACAAATCATACAGGGTGATTCAAGAAAATGTTTTAATTTATGTTGGTGCCCTTAAGATATAGAAGACTTTTAATGAACAAGGCTTCAAAAATGGTTACATTTGCTTCCAGTTATAATTAAAAATTACAATAACACTGTTCACAAAACAATAGGAATAAAATTAAATGAGGTTAACAAAAATAATGAAATTTTAGTTTTAAAAAGAATAATAATGATATATATGAAACCATTTATTAAAGGTTATTTACAGAATTGGAGTAATTAAGTGTATAGTATATTTAAAATTCATCTTACAGTTCCAGTAACGTACATTTTAAAAGATGAATATAATACAAGGTGGATTCTATCAAGAGAAATTGAACAAAATAGGTACCGTAATAAGTTGCTGATGTGTTGATTAGGTTTTGATAAATCAAAAGATGTGTAGATAATATATGCAAAAGATTTGCAGAGTGTCTACCGATCACGGAAGTCCTCGAATTTATAGTAGGATCACGGAAATTTGTAAAAGTCCCCGATTTTCGTTTTAAGGTCACTGATTTTAGTGGTTTAGATAGAACAGATTCAAAGAGTAGTTTCATTTTATGTAAAATATTGATTCATCAATAAGAGTCATTAATGGTATAGAAGTTTCAATCAAAAATTTTCTCTATTCTACATAGAACATCAGTCTGAAAGTTCGTTCCACAAACCGTATGGAACTTCAACTATGGTATCTATGTATGAACTGCGAACTATGTAGATTGAATTGCCTATGACTCATGCATGCAATTTGATTATATACCTACGCGAAATATTTGGTGTCGTTAATTGTGCAAAATGCACTAGAGTTCTTAGTAACGAGAAGTTGAGTTTCAACAGGACGCAATACATATACGTGGAAATTTAGTACTTACTTATAGTCCACTATTCATAATGCCGATAAAGTAATATTAACCTTCTGGAACGTGCACCATTTCGTATAACACAAGGACGCGCGTGCGTTTTTTGCACATTTTCCTGGTAGATACTTACCGATATTGCTGCAATTGGCTTGTTTCGTATATTATTATATGTGAGCAAGTGGTTTTAACACCTAACCGTAGTTTTAAAGGTATTAAAATATAAAGCACTACATTTCAAAATGTGTATTATACAAAATCATACAAAAAAAAATGAATGTTATTACATGATAAATTAGGTAGGTAAGTAATTAAGTTGTTAATAAAAGGTTTAGTCCATTTACTCATCAATATCTTCGTTGTCATTGCCTTGCTTGCAGCAGGAACAAATTACTTGTTTTTCAGCGTGTCCCTTGCAAACAAATCGTGAACACGTGTTGCATTTCATTGTCGTTGAAGAGTTTTTTTTCCTTCCACATAACCCGCATGTACCCTTTTTTTTAGCAGGCTGCTCGACCTCCTCTTCTTCTGTGGTAGATCTGTATCCTGATAAAAAAGTTCTTACGTCCACAGGCAGTGACCTAATATTAGCTCTAATTACCATATGTTCCTTCAGTAAACTCATAGCTAGATTTTTTTGAAATACCTTTCTTCTGCATGGTGTCTGGTCATTGTTATTAAAATTTAAAATTACCCTTCCATTAATGCTCGCAATGTTCATAAGCGCAAAAAAAGAGCTAGAGGCTAGCGTCTTGTAACCCTAGATACAGAGTATGACGCACACATTTTATCGCATGTGTCAACACCACCCTTGGTCCTGTTATAATCTATGATTATTTCCGGTTTTCCAGTATCTTCATCGGTCACTTTTGTGTCATGCATTGTTGACAATAGTATAACCCCTTTGTTCTTTTTTGTCACATAAGAAACTAATGTTTTATCATCTTGGAAGCCATACATAGAGCTGCCAACTTCTTTAGATTTATTAGGTTGAAACGAGGGTGGTATAGCTGCCTTGTTTTTTTTCAAAGTTCCAATCAGTGTAAGTCCATTATTTAATAAGTAATCAGCAAGAGGGATGCTTGTATACCAGTTATCGGTCGTTACATTTTTATTAGATTTTTCAATTGGTTTTACTATATCTAGGGCGCTATTTGATGCTTCATATGGGCCCTGTGGTTGTCTCCCACAATAAACTTCAAAATTACTACAGTAAAATGTTTTAGCATCACATAGTGCGAACATTTTTAAACCATACTTGGCTGGTTTGTTGGGAATATACTGCACAAAAGAACACCGACCTCGAAAACGATGCAGCATCTCGTCAACTGTCACAAATTCAGATGTATTGTAACTCTCAATACAGTTTTTTACAAATGAATCGACAATATATCTTATTGGAGCAAGTTTATCAAGCTTTTGGCGATCTTCTCGAGTCGCTTTATCATCAAATCTCATACAATTTAATAAAAATAAAAAACGTTTATAGCTCATAGCTGCTCGTATAACAGGTATTCCCGTACCATCACGAGCCCATAGTTCCCTGACGTTTGCATGACCACTCTTTCTTGTACCAATCAAATACAACACCCCACATAATGCCATAATTTCAGTTCTGTTTGACTGTAAGCAATCTCGTTCTCTAACAAATTTGTGTGTAATAGAAATTATATATTTATTAGTACAATCTAAAATTTCATCAATCATCTCAAGGCTTATCATTGATAAAAAAGCCTCAAATTCATTAGTTACGTTTCTGGCACGTTGTTTTGGTCCAGGAAGTTTTTTCACGATGTTTTGTTTTTTGATCTTGCTAATCTGTGCTACTTCGGATGTACACCAAATTGTCTCACCGTCTTTATCCAAAACAAAATCAGCATCATCATTAAGTTCCACATCACTCTCTCCACTACCCTCGATTTCACTTTTATCTGATGAATTATTATTTTCAACAAGTTCATCACTATAATCTGTTGCATTATGATCAATAAATCCATCAATATCATCGTCATCCTCAGAACTGTCACAAAGTACGCGATCAATTTCACTCGTATTAAGTACGTCAGACATAATGTACACAGTTACTAAGAAGTTTAAAAGAATAAAAAACATGCAATGTTTTATAAAACTACTACGCATTGACGCGCGCGTTGTACAAAGTCCAACAACTATGATGCGACTTGTTTCAACTCTCACAGACGACTGGTTGACCTTGAATAGAGTGACATCCGGTGAGAGAGGGGTAGGGGGAGATATGGTGGAGGAATACATCACGGTTGCCTACGGCTAGACACAAAATTACTCCCTTTAAAACAAAAAAAAACCTTACTGTTGTACTTTGTACAACAGCGCGCGTCCCGAAAGGCTAATAATTTTAATTATGTTGTTTAGTCTATCACATTCAATTTTAATTTGGAACGGGTGGTGGAACAGAATGGACCCGTTCCATATCTGTACATTTCTAAAGACTCTTTTACCCTCTCCAATTACCCTCTAATAATTGTAGGTTTATTAATTATTATAAACCTACTATTATTAACAAAAATAACTAACCTTATATTTGTTAACAAAGTTATATTCCCAAATATTTGCCTTTTTCCTTCCTTTATATTCTTTTTTTTAAAGATCCATTAGCTTTTATTTCTTTTATATCCTTAAATTCATTATCCTCTAGTTACCAATTATACACCCATTTCTTTTATTTCCCTAACCTAACCTTTCTTAACCCTCAAACTCACATCTATCAAAATTTAGATTGTTACAATCGTCAACCACAAGATCGCTAGTTTTACTTTGCTTTTCCATTAGATGTTGTTTTGATAATTCATATTATCTAATTATTTTTGTAATAATCATATCGCTTGATAATTAATAAATATATTAAATAAAACTGGTCTCTTTATTGTAACTAATTTGATTGATAAATTATAAAACATAATAATATATACTTATTTCATTCCAACAATTCATTTAAACATGTTAATACAAAGAGGTTACAAATAAATATAACTAAGTAAAAAGATACGGGTTATTGAAAAAGTTGGTTTGAAAGAAAATTAATTAAATTCAAACATGAGATAGTACATAGTCTTTTAAGTATGTAGGTTCTTATTGATCTGTGTAGATCTTGGAATTCATTGCTTGTTTCATTTTGAGATTACTCATTGATTTTAACATTTTCTTGAGTAATGGGAACTATTTATTACCATGTCTTCAATTGGAAAGTATCCTTGTTATTGGTCAAAAGTATTGCCGGCGTTAAACCAACTGTCTTTATTGGAATATTATTTCTTTGTAATTGGTCAATATGGTGTTTAAAAGTATACCCATTGTCAAGTTTAATCAGATAGTGTAAGAGCTCGTACTTCCTGATTACTTCCTGGTTCCCAGTGAGTTTTATTGTTTGAATAGTACAGTGCTTAAACTCGATCTCGTTCCTTTTATTGTCTTGCCTTGGTTTGTTGTATAGAAGACTTTTTGAAGATGGTTGGTTTGAGAGTATCTAGCTTTATACGGATCTATCTGTTCAAAAAGAGTTCTGAAGGTGTCTTCCCATTAGCTAGGGCAGTACCTGAAGAGTATTTCTCTTATCTTTTGTTTAATTGTATAAGGTTCTTTGATCATTATCGACCGTCTATGTTTGAGTGTCTGCATATTCCTTTGGGGCCAATCCATTTGTCGTAGGGTGACCTGGAGGGACCTTCCTCTCAAAGGTGTAGAGTTGCTTTGGGTGGATTATTTCTTGTTGAGGAAGAAGTGGTACACTCTCTGACCACTATTTCAATATATTTATCAATAGATTTCCAGTACACATAGCGGTGGGCAAGTTGATCCGATATGTGTATGATGGAGAACTAAATTTTGAAGGCTTGATGGAGTGACGACATTGTAACGTCATTCAGACTCTAATATAAATCTGTACCTTACTTATCGATAATTCCACTTGCCGTTGCCTTATCGCCTCCGGACCAGGCCTCCACCGTGTGCTGAAACCTGGTGGCGAAAATAAAAAATTCAACATCGCATGATTATCAAACTTGTTCTCAACCCAGTTACGCACGCTAAAAGTCATGCAGTGCCAAGCTCACGTTGTTACACATAAGTCTCTTAAAATGTAGTCTCAAAAGGTAGAGAAAAATTATGATTTCTTCAAGTCAAGATCATCAGTGTTTCTTTTGTTTCTAAATTATTAATGTCACCTTCAATAATACCAGTGCTAGTGAGTTTTCTTTTTACATAAGCAACATTCATCGGGCACATGGTTCATTTTCAGCATTTTCAACAACTTCCAGGTATTCTATTTTAGATTTGACCATATTATAAGACTGTTAATATTTTAAGTTTTGATTACTGATAAATATGTGTTTCTTTCAAATAATTTAACTAGGATTATTTTCCTTTTAATTGTTCAATGATTTTTATTGAAAGTTAATAACTTGTAAAAAATAGAATAAACCTTTTTTCATTTAAAAGACAATTTACAAAATCTAACCATAAACTTAAATAGTCAAAGTATTAAGTATTAAATAGTATCAAAATATTAAGTAGACAAATGTTTTTCTTAACTAGAATCTTTGCTTTTAAAAATTTTTTCTAACTGTTGTTACAATTCTATATCTCAAACAAAGATCGAGATATATATATATGATTCTTTATTAATATCAAAGAAAAACTTATTTATAATCTTTTCTGGACTTTTGTAATTCTGATAATTTTCTTTTCACTTTTAATTAAACAAAAAAAAAAATTTTTCATTACAAAGACTTGTGCAATAACCTGTATGAGTTTGTATAAATCTCTATTCGACTTGCTTTTTTTTGCTTAGCAAAAAGCTGGTCGGAGATTGTTCGGAGATTGTCCGAGATTGTTGGAGATCGTTTTTGAGATTGCTCTAACTTCGCAATAGCAGACATGTTAAATAGAAAACTTATTTTCAACTTTCACTAAGTGCACCAAAAAAAAAAAATAGTTGTTTAAAAAGAAAAAGGAACTTGAATTGTGAATTTATTCTTCAATAAAAAAAAAAAAATTTTTTTTGGAACAGAACTCTGTACGATAATATGTCTTTTTAAAATATATATGTGTAATAATGTGTACTAATTGATAATCAATTAAAATATGGATGGGACAGCATATGCAAAATATTCGGCCCACGACCCCAAAGGGGTTAATTTTCAAAATTAAAAATAAAAAGTATTGACGTCAATAAAAATTTAATTTTCTTTATATTATAAACAAAATTCCTGCTTTTCTTCATATATATATATTAGTTGGCCAACTTGGAATGTAAGAAATTTAATAAACAAAATTATGATAATTTATAAGTAATTTAATCATAAAAACTTGTTAGAATTAATATACCTTTTGAACTTAAATTTAATTTTGATGATAGAATCTTTTTTTTTTACTCTTAAATTTTTTTTATAACAGTTTGTATAAAAGGGGGGATAAATGTTAAAAGTTAATTGTAATTTTTTTTTTTATTATTAAGGGCATGTAATTTTTTTTTTTTAATTATTCAATTTGTAAACTTATTCATTAATAAGCTTTTGTGTTGTTAAGTAATCTTATGCTGGTATTTACCTATTTGTAAATGGTCAAATTTAACTGCAAAATTTAAGCTAAATAAATTTTAGCACTTGTTAATCCAATTTGTTTTCTCTTTTTTAAACATGATTACCAGTTGGTTCCGCAATTTTTAATTTTCAGTCGCCTGGTAACAACATGTTGGTCTCTGAATACAATATTGCCATTTATAGTGAATTCTGAGTCTGCAGAACTGTCTTCCCGTAATTAATTTTTATTACTTTTGATAGATGATTATCTTTCTCTGTTTTCTCTCGGATGGATTCATAAGTTAGATCAATTATTGTTGAAATTACTTCAATTGCCGAGTCACATATTTGATTTACGTCAGAATTGGCGGATTTCTCTTTCTGTGGTGTTGACTCAATTGGTGTCCTTGATAAACAATCAAACATTGAAGTTTTCTGCTCCCTTTTTGTAAACAACTTAATAGTTGAAAGGTGATAGAAAAACAAAATAACTTTGAAGTCTAACGATGCCATCTGAGGTAGAAAAATCTCACTAGTGGTTTATTATCCACTAGCTGACATACCCGTGCTTCGCTACGGAATACTACATTATCTATTTAATTCAATTAAAATCTTAATACAATACCTTTTGTATGTTTACTTTTTTTAATCTTTAAAGTGTATGGCTCTTAGCGTTACCCGAGAAACACCACAGGGAGGTGGCCATACGTCGTTTCTCATGTCAAGTCCGGGTCAGGGAGTTTTCAATATTAGGCAGATCCCCTAGCCTACTGCCGTAAACATTAAGTTGGGAGTTTTAATTATTAGGCAGGCCCCCTTGCCTACTGCCTTCAACATCAAGTTGGGGAGTTTTAATTATTAGACAGGTCCCCTTGCCTACTGCCGTCAACACCAAGTTGGGGAGTTTTAATTATTAGGCAGGTCCCCGTGCCTACTGCCGTCAACATCAAGTTGGGAGGTTTTAATTATTAGGCAGGTCCCCGTGCCTACTGCCATCAACGTAAAGTTGGGGAGTTTGAATTATTAGGCAGGTCCCCTAGCCTACTGCTGTCGACATCAAGTTGGAGAGTTTTAATTGTTAGGCAGGTCCCCGTGCCTACTGCCGTCAACGTAAAGTTGGGGAGTTTTAGTTATTAGGCAGGTCCCCGTGCCTACTGCCGTCAGATGGAAATGGTAAACATTATGATCTCATCCTGAATTTGATAACTGGCCTATTCACTGCAGCACTTCACGGTAAACTACATTGGAAGTTTCACCTTCCGGTTGCAAAATAAATAAATTTTCATGTGAGCTGACTCTGGAGCAGGCGACATACAATTGGCCGTGGGAGAAACAATCATTCCGCAAATCAACACCAGCTATCTTCAAAGTCTGACCTTGGGATTTACTGATTGTCATAGCAAAACATACTTTGACAGGAAATTGTAGACATTTGAATTCAAAGTGGTAATCCGATGGAATCAAAGGGATTCGCGGAATGAAGACAGTTTCCCCCTGGCCTACACCAGTGATGATTGTGGCTTCGATCACATGCTTATGGAGAGTCTTAACTTGGAGTCTGGTGCCATTGCACAGTTTTGGAGGATTGATGTTTCGAATCAGCATGATAGGTACTCCCACCTTGAGGCGGAGGCTGTGAGGAGGAATCCCTGGTGGGTTTAGTGTGTGGAGGAACTCTACAGGGTAGTTGACTGTTTCCTCTAACTCAACAACACAATCAACTGATTCATACTTCATCTCCTCTAATGGTAGCAGCTCTAAGAGAAAGTTGTTAATATTTGTTGCTGACTCATTTGTTGGTGTAAGTATTGCCCTTTGTTTTAACCAAGATGGATCAATGATGCTCATACTTTTCAAATTAGGATAAATGTGCTCAGTGAAGGATTCTATTTGGCTATCAATAGTGCAGAGATTGTGTGGAAGTTTGACTTTACCATCGTTTTCCTTTAATTGACCATTTCCTATTTGTAGAAGAAGATTTGAAAATTGTTCAATCTCTGAATGACCCATCAACTGTACCCTCATATTAACATTCAAATATAGAGTTTTTACTCTTGGCCATAAGTACGATGACTTAAGACATGCCTTCACCTCATCGGCGCGAGTTCCTCTTGGAACGATAGGCAAGGTCTGTCTAAAGTCTCCTGCTAAAAGTACAGTCACTCCATCCATCAAGTTGTTGTTATTTCTTAAGTCCTGTAAGGTTCTATGAAGTGCCTCCAACCCTCCCTTGTGTGCCATGGTAATCTCATCCCACACAATCAACTTACAAAGCCTCAAAACATGGGCCATGTCACTCTGTTTAGAAATATTGCAGGTTGGAGTTTCATGGCGGTTGAGGTCCAGAGGTAACTTGAAAGTGGAGTGCGCTGTTTTTCCCCCAGCAAGTAAGGTAGCGGCAATTCCAGAAGAAGCGACAGCTATTGCAACATTTCTGTCTTTTCTTATTCTAGATAACAATAAGTTAATGAGGAAGGTCTTCCCAGTGCCTCCCGGAGCGTCCAAGAAAAATAGTTGTCCAGTCTCACAGTGAATACTGGTTATCAATGTATCATATACATTCTTTTGTTCACTATTAAGTTTAGGCTCGTTTTTTTGGACCAACTCTGATAATTCAGCTATATCATGGGAAACCTCCCTCAGTAACTCACGGTTGACTGAGTCAACAGTTTCGTTGCGAGAAGGAGTAGGCAGGCCATACTGGAGTAGGTGGTGGCCAGATATAGCAAAAACCATATCCTCCAATAGAACCAAGGTTTTGTTATACACCACAGCCACATCAGGCAGCACTCCCTCTTGAAGCTCCTTCTGAAGGTTCATGGCTACATCCTCCGACATGCTTTCTTTGTAGTTTTCCCAAAGTTTGAGGGCATCAGCAACTTGACAGAACACTAACATCACTGAAAACAATTCTCGAATCTTGTGTGGAAAGTTGGAGATGGCGGCTTCTTCGAGAGTGTGATGCCAGTGATTGTCATCCTCCAGTAATCCCAGTGCTCTGCAGGCTGATTTAAAAGAGGGGTGAACTACTCCATCAACCATTTTCAGATCACTGAAGCATGTGGGTCCTCGAACCTCATGGAGTAAAATACGGAGATAGTAGCACTCTCCATTCAAAGGGTGCACAGTGTAAACCCTACCTAAAACATCATCCTGTTTTACTCCAGAGTGTCCGGGAACGCTCTTACCCTGCTTTCTTCTGGAAAACTTGTTATTCTTCCATACATAGAAGGCTGGAACTTCACTGTACAATAGTGTCCGAGCAAAAGAGTCTAATTTACAGAGATTAAAAAATGCCAATAAAGTTGTCTTAGGTGGATTTTTGGCCTTATCTCCAATGTTGTCCGGGCTAAAGTACACTCTTTGGCCGTTTTCTAGGTGGACTGAAAGATGCATGACGGGTGGATACCTTTCATGGATCGGGAAGCAGAATATCCGCCAAACAGCCTCTGAACTACTGATGTAGCGACCCGACTCGTACCGTGTAACCTCATCAAACTCGTTCTGTAGACCAAACGCTGCCTGATCACTGCCCTTGTTTACGTACTTACATATATATTTTATAGATTTTATGGAGTTACATATTTCAACATTGATGTGAGCCTCAAAGGTGCGTGACAGAACAGGGTTGTACGGCACTACCCACCTGTTATCCAAGTCAACGTCTTTCACCTTCACTGTAAATCCCCCGTCAGTGGGAGAGCGCCTGCGATACAGTGGGTAA
This sequence comes from Aphrophora alni, assembly GCA_963513935.1. Taxonomy (NCBI): domain Eukaryota; kingdom Metazoa; phylum Arthropoda; class Insecta; order Hemiptera; family Aphrophoridae; genus Aphrophora; species Aphrophora alni. Next base: position 70,374,684 of record OY740767.1, read on the forward strand.
CCGTCTTCAGCAGTCCGCGTTTCCTTGGTGAGAGGGCTAGGGTATCGCTTGCTGCAAGAGCCGTTCACCATACACGGAGAATTTCTGTTGAGGTTTCCACAGGGGCCATGTACCATGGCTGACTTCACTATTTCATGCAGTGTGGGATCTAGAGTAGGGTCCGGTATTTCAGCGCTAATGACATTATCAATTTGGCTGGGTGTAATGTTATTGGTAAGCCACAGTAGGATGTGAACGTGAGGCAGCCCACGCTTCTGCCATTCTACTGTATACATGTAACACCTAGTTGGCCCGAAAATACAGCCTTTTCGAAGTAACTGGACAATTTTTTTTACTTTTATATGAAACACTCGCGCTATTACGTCGTGCCTAGAATGAGGAGCCTGTCCAACGTGTAACTGTTCCTGTATTTCAGACCACTTAGGGTTACATGTAAAGGTGATAAATAAATCAGGTCTTCCGTAATGGCGCACGTAAGTCATAGCGTCTTGTGTCCTCTCGTGCATGTAGCGAGGCCCCCCGGTAAAACTGGAAGGTAAGACCACTAATTTCCCTAGCTCTGACACTTGCCCATCACGTTTATCGACTGCATCTCGCAGATGCACATACTCCTCAACTCGTAATTTACTCTGGTTATGTCTCAAGAAGTTCAATCGTTCAGTTTCAATTTTAGCAAACATATCAGTTAAAAACTGATTTAAGAGACTGCGATAACGTAAAATTAGGTTTTCTTTATCTTCTCTTTCCATAAGTATAAATGCATAGAAAGTGGAAGCCGATACAGTTTTCTTCAAAGCAACTTTGGTGGTCGGATCAAGCTGAGGTATGTTAACGGAGTAACCATCTTCCCCACGGCAGAATATGAGTGGATACTGTAACGCATCGTAAGCACGGTGAGTCTCACTTATGCGCACCAGTCGTGTATCTCGGCTGTGGAGTATGATGTCTCGCTTTTCAAACATTTCACCTACGATCACCAAAGCCACTTCTTTTGTTGCGGGTTTGTTGTACCGACCTCTATGTGCACCTGCGGGTTTTCTGTCAGCTGTTATTACCACCTGAAACCTTTCGTTTTTTGGTGCAATCTCCATCGCCATTTTAAAGTCCCTAATGTATGGATTTGTCTCATGTAATATTTTCTGGAGTTCGCTCACTAACGACGGTTTTACAGAAGGTGCATTATTGCACCGTAGCTGACACTCTTTATCCTCATCACCAACAAAGTATATTTGTAAAAATGCTGGCTCCCGCTCTGAAGAAGGTAAAAGACTCCCGATTAGATGATACATCTGCCCCTGAACTTTAAAGGTTGGCATAAAGTTGCCTTCTTTAATCTCTTTTCCTCCAAAGGAAGTCATTTGAAAGCAGTTATTGTACTGCCTGATGTTTGAGAGAAAGTGTTCAGAAAGAGGGTGATTGTTTGTCAGAAGAGCTTGTAGGAGCTCTGGCATTGGCTGAGGAGAGGGCAGATGGACTTTTCCGTTAGCACAGCACAGACCAGGACTTTCATCTTTCCATTTTCTAGCTTTACACCACTTACATGTTGTCATGCAACCTAAGGCAACAGTCTTATCTTTGTTGTAATCAGTATCGCTATTGTATTTGAATCCCGACATTGATTTAACAGACCATGGCAACAAATTTATTTCACTTCTCTTGACACTGTATTTTTTTACCGCACTTATGTTTACCTCGGGATTTTTCTCACTATATCTTTTTACAGCCGCCTGATTTATTGTAGGATTTTTCTCATTGTTTTTTTTTACAGCCGCCTGATGTATTGTAGGATTTTTCTCACTGTATTTTTTTACAGCCGCCTGATGTATTGTAGGATTTTTCTCACTGTATTTTTTTACAGCCGCCTGATGTATTGTAGGATTTTTCTCACTGTATTTTTTTACAGCCGCCTGATGTATTGTAGGATTTTTCTCACTGTATTTTTTTACAGCCGCATGATGTATTGTAGGATTTTTCTCACTGTATTTTTTTACAGCCGCCTGATGTATTGCAGGATTTTTCTCACTGTATTTTTTTACGGATGCGCGATTGACTTCAGGATTGTTCTCACTATATTTATTTACTGCTTGCCTGTGACGTTTTGTACGATTAATATTGGAAAATCGCTTACGCCTTTTCTTCCCCCGTCTCTTGTTTGTTTTAGAACAATTTACGGAGGGGTGATCTGAGACAGTAGTATTAGATATAGTAAGGGAATTTACTGGAGACGGGGATGAGGAGTGTGGGAGATCAGTGGGTGAGAGGTTGGCAGGGTCCTGGATTTCCCCAAGATTAGCCTCCACATTCACATTGTCAGACGTCAGAGAGGAATCAGGATCTAAGGGAATAAGGACGTCAAAGTAGCCTGCTGTCAGTGGCCCAGTAAACCTTAGTCTTTTTATTCCCTCAACCGGCTGCCCGAAACTGGTTAACAGAGTTTGGTCTGTGTAAACCTGCAGCTCATAGGGGAATATTTCAGAGGCTGCTTTTATTTCACATGTTGTCCCAAAAGTTCCCGGTTTGCTCATATCAGCCATATATTCTGCCTTTGTTCTGTAAATGCCCCCCGTCCGATTTAAGGTGAATGGTTTAAATCGGCACCAATTGTTAGTAACGTGCTGTACAACACTGGTCCGAACTTGGAAACCTTGTGAATCAGTGCCGTATACGAAGTAAGCCAAAGATGAGAATAAGCACTGACCATCAGGATTGATAGGCAATACATGGTGGGGAGTAGGCACCCCATCCACGTTGATGACTTCCATAGTGAGAAAGTAGAGATATATAAATAGAAAGACAATAGAGAGAAATATAAATATTATATGTATCAAGTAAAAGGGAAAACGGAATCAGTCTTGCCTAAAATGATCAAAATATATTGACGTATAGAACAGAACTGAAGTGAACAGAAGTGTGTAGAGGTTCAGGAAAAAACAAAGCAAGTAGCAAAGTCTGTAGCTAGACTGACTGGTAGGGGGCAATGTAGACCCCTTATCAGCTGATACCTGCAGCCTACTGATAAGGCCACTTGCAAACTGTGGCATGCAGTCCTAGGCCTTGTCATGAGTGTTCACAATGATCAAAAACCGCTGTAGTTGTTCATCTAAATAACAGCCACCGAAAAAATGTATTAATAACAAATATATGCGTTTGACTGAAAATATTGTAATAGGGGTGTTAGCTACCCTTCGAGTAAAAGGTTTTCAAACCCTTTCTTAGTACGCCTCTAAGAACTTACCCGAAACCATGTACCGAATTTCAGAACTCTAGGTTTCGTGTTTAAATACAGTGAGAATAATACATGTTTGCCGAATTTCACGTTTGTACGCTTCATAGTTTACAAAAAATAATGTATTTTACTTTTCGCGGTTTTTTCGCGATTTCCGCGGTTAGACCTGGATTTTTTTTAAAAACGTTTCTTAGCGAGGACCTAGACGCCAGGAGGAACATGTTTGCCTAATTTCACGTTTGTACGCTTCATGGTTTACAACAAATTATGTATTTTACTTTTCGCGGTTTTTCGCGATTTACGCGGTTAGACATGGATTTTTTTTTAAAAACGTTTCTTAGCGAGCACCTAGACACCAGGATGAACATGTTTGCCGAATTTCACGTTTGTACGCTTCATAGTTTACAAAAAATAATGTATTTTACTTTTCGCGGTTTTTTCGCGATTTCCGCGGTTATACATTGAATTTTTCAAAACCGGTTCTTAGTGCGCGTCTAGGACCTATGAGGAAGCTGTGTACCAAGTTTCATTGTAATCCGTTCAGTGGTTCCTGAGATTTCGTGATCAGTGAGTCAGTCAGTCAGTGAGTGGGTTTTGGCCTTTATTATTATAGATTATTAATTTGAAAGATCTTCCAAACAGATATTGGTGAAAGTGTCCTACAGAAAAGACTATTGCTAACGCTTCTCTGTCCAATTGTGTGTAGTTCTGTTCTGTTTGATTTGAAGATCTAGATGTGAACGCAATAGGACGTTCTTGACCATTGATAATATGAGAAAGAATTCCAGCGACACTTTGAGGACTGGCATCACAAGCAAGTTGAACAGGTAAGGTATGATCAAATGGAGTAAGTACTTGATTGCTGGCAATTTTTTGCTTTAGTCTTCGAAAAGCTTCACTACATTCTCTGTTCCAGTAGAATTTTCCGTTTTTGAGAAGAAGTTGTTGCAGAGGAGTTGTAAGGATGGATGCATTTGGAATAAACTTCGAATAATACATTACCAAGCCTAAAAATCTTATTCAACTGATTTCGATCGTTCCATTTTTAGAATTGCATTGACCTTTCCGGTTGACTTAATGAATCGGTTATGTTCAACAACATGAGCTAAAATTCGATGCGTTCTTTGAAAAATGAACACTTATCTCAGTTGAGTTGTAAATCATATATTTGTTGTTGATTGAGACATGCATATAGATTATATCTACACTCTTCTAATGTTGAGCGATGAACTACAATGTCATCTAAATAATATTCAGTCTTAGCTATGTCTCTAAGAATTTGATCTATAATTCGATTAAACTCAGCCGGAGCGGTTTTGATTCTGAAGGACAGTCTGTTCATCCAGTATGATTGTTGATCAACTAGAATGTATAAATAGGCCTTGTATAAATCGAATTGACAAAAAAATATGGAGTTCCATAAACTGTTCAATATATCTTTGATTTTCTATATTGGATAATAGGCATCTCTGTTAACCTTTCATTCACTCCTACTTTGTAGTCAACGCAGAGACGTGCTCTGCCATTCAATTTTGGAATCATGGATGACAAGAGGAAATCCCCAGTCACTAAAGTAAATTTTGCTGACAATTCCCTCAAATTCATAGTCCACATTTTCTCTTATGGCACAAGAAAAACGTTCACGATAATGCACAGGCTTAGCTTTATATTGTAAATTTGAGACCTTGTAGTTAAGTACACAACTAATTTTCTGTTCGAAAATTGTTGGGAAAGATGATTTTATATTATAACTTTCATCATTGATATTACTAATGGTTGATGATGATCTACTTCAAATAAGTTTATTTTGAGATATCGAATTTACACTTGTCCTAATATAGCTGGATATTGCTCTGGTACAATGTCAATTTCCCCTTTAAAGGAATTTGATCGATAACTTGCATTCACTTCGATTTTACCATCAGATGTGAAGATATTGTTTGTATATGATCTAAAAATTATATTTGTTGGTTGAAGTGCAATATTGAGATTTAACTTTTTGAAAATATCTCGAGGCAGAAATGTGTAACCTGACCCTGAATCCAGTTCGAATAGAAATGTTTTACATTCCATGTCTATGTATGCATGAAAATGTCCGATTCCTTTTGATATATATGATGGACCTGTCTGAAAAATATCTACAATGTTTTGGATACCATAATCTTAGTTATTTGTATTTTGAATATTGATGTGATTACTTGATTGTTAATTTAATCCTGATTTCCCCTCAATAAGTGTAATGATAAATACCATACCAACATGTTTTGAACATTTTAACCTGGTTTTGTCTGTACAACAATCTTTTGATGAATGGTTTTGCTTACCCTAGTATAAGCATAATCCATTGAGTCCAATAAACATAAACATAAACTCATTAATATTTATTTTAGATAAAAATAAATGTTTTGGTTTTGAAGTATCAGACATGCACTATTGTGATGGAGAATTGTTTTACTATTTTTTTTATTGATTGTGATTTTTTTATTATTACTGTTTTAATTAGGCGTATATGAAACCTTGTTTATCCCTTGTATTGATTGTGCTTGAAAAGGTATTTGAGTAAATAACCTTGAATCAAGTTTAGAAGTTTCTAAAGCAATTGCTTTTGATACAATCTTTGAATTCTGATATATGTCAAATTGTAAGAGTTGTTCATACTGTAAATAAAATTATCTTTGATTCCTCGTATAAATTGAGCTCTAAGAAAAATATCAGCTAATGATGTTTTACATTCGCACTGAGAAATAAATTCGCAATTCCCTATACACATTCTTAAATTAGTTACAAAGTCAGAAATTGAATGTTGATCTGTTTGTTTAGTCGATAGAAATATATGTTGAGATACTAGAACATTTTTCTTTGGTGCAAGATGTTCTTCTAAAAGTTTAACTAATTCATCATATTGTAATTCATCTGGTGTTTTAGGTGTGCAAAGAGACATAATGATGTTAAAATGAGTTGATCCTATTGAATTTAATAATAGTATGGCACAATATTTTTTATTTGTTTCTATGTTTTTCATTTGTACATAGTTATCAAAATGTTGTTTGTAATTTGAAAAAAATTCCCTTTTAGAATCAAAGTTGTAAAAATTTGGAACGTAGGCTATGTTATGACTAACTTCTGAATCATAGTTTGTTGCATTTCTAAAAAAAATTTAAACTGTTGTGGATCCATATTTAGATTGAATAAAATATAAAATTCTTGATAAATATTTTATTAACACTTGAAAAAAAACAAACAAAAAAAAAGTGTTTAAAATCAACTAATTTCTGTATTATTTTACATTTCAAATTTCTTCATTTTAGATTATTAACATTAACGATTTCTGGGTAATTTGTTAAAAACTAACCATCCAGCTGTAGGTTCACCAAATATGTTTGGAAAATTTACATGTAAGCTAACATTACCGTTTTATAGAACCTTAACATGGGAAATAAAGTGATGAATTTTTATTAAGATTATTAATATAAGTACAAAATTTATTGTATTAAAATTACAGCGACTCGCAACAGGAGTATAGTGGAAATCCAATAAGAATTTCATGGAGAGGAAATGTCACAAAACCAATATTCAAAAGCAAGAATGAAATTAATTGTAATAATCAGATTAATTTCTTTAAATTATATAAGTTACACATACATGAAAGTAGAAAAATATCAATATATATTTATTAACGACAAGACTCATACACTCAATATACAATAATAAATTATGTACAACATAATAATAACCTGACTAATCTTAAATACAAACATGAATACTTATAGCATCAAAGCTAATCACAGATAATAAGAATAAAATGCTGTATCAGAAAGCCATAAATAAATTTTAACTTCATATAATTTATTGTTCATACGCTTTTTTTACTTCATAATGTCATATTGTAGGGAACATTTTGAATTTCTCCGCCAAATCCATCAAATAACCATAATTCATAAATAAGACTTAAACAGTTAAAATATAAATAAAATCCAGGAACTGTTTTTAGTGCAGAGAAACAGCCAAAACAGGTTAAGTGGAAACTGAAATGATCCCTAAGTATACTGATAGTGCAATCTAACACAATAACCTCCTGTGACTCTTAAAACCAATGTAGTCACTTTCAAGGTTAACATCTAATGAGGTTTAATTAAATCTATAAACCAGTGTTAAATATGCATGTCATTAATATTCTGTCAACAACTATTACATAGCAAACTAGAACTATTTCTATTCTGTAGTTGTATTAGCAAATCTAGAGAAAATATCACAGTCAGACATGACCACAAAAATATAGTAATTAACAAATAGATGACTGAGTTATATTTTATTTCAAAAACTTAAGATTTATTTAAGAATATAACATCAGTTACATGACTTTTACATCATTGATCTAATTATCTAATTGTCCATTTATGTGGCCTTCATAAAATGTTCAACGGGCCTAGTGCCTAGCATGAATAAACAGGAGCTAAGTGTAAATATTAGTAAATTATTAAGTAAATATCAATCCAGGCTAAAATATGAATAAATCATTAATAATAAAAGATGACAATATACAAAGTTCTGTATATCAAAATATGAAGTTAATTTAGTAAGCAAGACATGATAATTCACAGCAGATTAATTATTAAAGTATTATTTAATATATAATTCACAATATATAAATTAATAATTATACACTTATAATTAACAAAATAAATACAAATGCTGTATAAAATATAACTAAAATATTTTAAATTCGTATAATACTTTAACAGTAATGTAATAAATAATAGGACAAGGAAACACTTCTATTTCCAACTCTCACACTATGCATTACCATTAAGAATACATGTTATCTAAAAGCAATTCTTTGTTTATTTTGCAGATTAATTAAAAGAAAATAACTGATAATATATTTTTGTATTTATATTAACAATAATTTTAATGACTGGCGAAAAGCAGGACAGAAAAGTTTTGGAGAATGGACTTTCTTCTGAAGTTTGTAAAGTAATTCTGATTTTCAAATCTACCTATGAGTATGTAAGTTTAATTTTCAACTTTGAATCCTATGTTATGATGGATGAAATCATTCATAGAGGGGCTTTTAGAGGCTCTACTACTATAGAGGGGCTTTTTTCCTTTCGGTAAATTAAAAAGGGTGGTTTATATTCATAGAAAGTATATAAATCCTTTTTCAACTCCTGAAGCAATTTATTGTTAGTATTTATTATTCCGGAAAAATAAAATCCTGACATTTAAGATAAAGTATTTTTGTTTTATTGTTTTTTTATATAGTGGAATAAAAACTTAATGTTTTGAAAGCCTGAATTTCAAACCTGTTAACAGAACTTATAAAATTTAAGTAAACACCAAGGAAAAGTTTCCTCCATATAAAAAGATGTTTAGAAAATAATCTGAATAAGTAAATAGAACAAAAATATCTCCCTTTCATACCTTCACAATACACATTTCTCAGTTATTATGCTCTGGGATGGTAACACCAATGATTTATAGTACCAACATTATAGTAACATAATGTTGTGACTTCCTTGGGAAACAATTTAAAAACAATAGTCTCAAAGTTTAATTTCAATACCTTAATACAAAAAAGAATATTATATATATATATATATATATGATTATCTGACTGTATCTTCAAAATAAAAATGAAAACATATGATTATGTAGAATACTTTCTTTTTTTATACTTTACTTTAAAATGGGAAAGTCACATACATAATAATAAAATACATACATTCATATCCAATATAAATCTTATATAGAATGGTTTTAAATTTAAAATTAATACAAGTTTCATCATGCCGAAAAATACAATAATATTCAAAATATACATTTATACATATACATATATAAAACAATTCATTAAAAAAAATATTTGCATTTATATACAAAATTAGTACACATTTCATATTGATAAAATTATTAAATCTTTAACATTAAGATCACATATTTATTGATAAAATCGTATATATTTTCTGTATCTTGAGGCAAATACAGAATATCATCACACAATTAAACACAGTAAAATGATTTATCAGCACAACATTACATGATTAAATAAATATGTATTTATTAATATATTTAATTTTAAAGGAGCATATAGGAATAGTAACAGTTTAGCAGAATAGTAAGTTAACTACCTGTACAGAAATTCATTTCTCTTTTCCTATTTTTTTTTCCTTACACACACTCCTAATGACTAGTTAAATAATTAATTTGATAGCCTTTATCCAATGAAATATCATCAACTTTAACTAATCTAACATATCTTTAGCTAATCTATATTGTAGTAAACTGATTGTTTTGATATGTAGAGCAGTGGCAAGCTTGGAGGTATTTAAAGTAATATTTAGTATGAGAAAATAGGAAGTCAGGTACAAAAATATGTATAACAGCACCCACTTAATGAACAACACAAGCATCCTTTAAGTTGGTTGTATTAAGCATCATAAAATAGTCATCATGTAAGAAACGAATTATTGATTCTATTGGACACAGGTAGATGATCTGTGAGGTTTTCTTAATAGGCATTACTGTTGTACTACCACCCCCTCTACAGAAGTGGATACGATTTGTAATATCTTTTCCATTAAATACCAAACGGAAATAGTAATCACTCCCAACTGGTGTATTATCTGCAACTGTCATGCTTTCTGTATTTCGATAGACCTGGAAACAAAACATGAAGAGTAGATGCAACCAATAAAATAAATCAAATGACACAAATAAATTATAGTAGAGCTTGAATATTACAGCAAAGACTAATAGAAAATTTGTTGTTGTGATTTTCATGAAAGGAAACAAGGCAACCATTTATATTTATTTTTCCTCAGATCTGTGGAAAAAAGTTAATTTTAATTATTTTTTATTTACACTTATAAAACAAATGTTCAAGATTTTATATAAACAGTGTTTTTATTTTGTTGTATAACAAATATTTTGTTTACTCATATACTGAAAATCACTAACATTTTCTAAAAAATCTTTAAAAGCTATTAATTTAAACAAAGTGCTCAATTTAATTTACAATTGAATATCTGGTAGTTTTCTAAAACCAATTTTAAAAGTTCATCTGGCTTGGAAAACCTGACTGTGTCTTTCGCTCAATTTTAGTCTACACACAACTTAACAACATTTATTTGTTGTGTTGGGTTTTTATTGAAACAATGAAAGGTGAGAGTTCGAAGAAAACTATTGGTGTGAGTAAAGTTCTACATAGCCAATTTAGAGAAATAGAAGCTAATACGTTTAGATTCGTGGTAAAAGATTACCAAGAAGTGAGGGAGCTATTAATTTAAACAAAGTGCTCAATTTAATTTATGTGTAGTGCAATGGAATATCTGTTAATTCTCTAAAACTAATTTTAAAAGAGGAAAAAAATTTGTGTGCTCTCTGGTAGGCCCGGTTAGAATTTAGAAACTGAATAAAATAAAGAAAAAAAGTAATAACAGATATTGATTATTTTGATTTATATGTAAAGATTAATGAATCCCACAGAAAGGAAATAGCCTAAGTTTAAGCCCATACCTAGAGTTTTAAAAGAAAAAGTAAATTTTAAGAAAAGGATACAGGCCATATATAAAATTTTAATAGTATGAGGATTCATAGGAAGAAAACAATTGATAACAGGAAAGTGCATTATGAAAATTCAGATATTCGAGAAATGTGACAGAAGTATTTGAAAACCATAGTTGAATATGGAAAAGCAAAAAGAGCAATTATTTACATATATGAGACTCAGGAAAGAAAAATGTTGGTTTAAGTTTTTTAATTTCTCAACTCCCACAGAAAACTTAATTTAGTTTGACGTATGAGTATAATAAAGACAATGTGTTATGTCGATATATTTAGTAATGGTAGTAGTGCTTGGTATACTTCCCTGGCTTGTTTCATCCTTCTCACTAGCCAGACTCTTCTCTCTCATGCAATTTCACAGCACATCCTAACTCTAACGAGTTACACATACATATTTACATATATAAGAAAATAAATGAATCCTAAAATTTGTTCTGGCATGAGAATTAGTATATATATTTAATAGTCATGGTTTGGTTGCAAAAGTCAGATCTTTTTAACATTCATTTCCCAAAATGAACCTCCTATTCCCTCAAAACCAGAAATGTTTTCCTTATATTTTGATGTAAAATTATTTTCAAAATCGTGGTTTTAACTTTTAAAAGCCTAAACATATTTTTTTAAGGAGATCTGAGGTAAACATCTATCAAAAGAATCCTGAAATTAACAAGCAATCTTAATAATTTTGAGCGCTTATAAGATAAATTTATGTAGGCATAGTATTATGGGACGTTTATTAAATTCATCATAAGTAAATGATTAAAAATGATCTTAATCTTTTTAAACCAACAACGTTCAAAGACAGATATTCAGAGTAAGAAAATAATACATGATGATAAGTACTAACCTCAAAAATTAGCCGAGATGCATAATGTGGTATTACTGTTGCATCTGAAATGACTCCAAGAGCTGTAGTAAGATACTGAATAGTCTTATCATGGCCGGAATATAGTACAAACTTTGGTTTCTTCTCAGAAATTATACGAACTAAATGAGAAACAATATTCCTAACCAATCCATAAGCTCTTAATAAGCAAGCTCTTTTTACGTTAGGGCTTTTATTGTACTGTCTCGCTTCCCACTCTATATAAGCAAACAATCCTGTAACATGTTCTGTACGAACACAAACATCAGAGTCAAGACAAGGAAGTCTTGCTCCATGACAGACATATGTGAGTAGAGCATCTCGTAATGAATAAGGATCACTTGCTAAGTTCTTTTCATAAATCTCGTATACTATAGAAGAAGAAGTACGAACTAATTTTAAAACAGCAGGATGAGACTTCAGGTGAGCAGAAGATTCAGATAAACATTTTTTCACATAAATATCAATGGCAGGACACGCACAATCATCAAAACAAAATTGAAGACTTTGACTTTCTCTGAGTATAACACTGTGAAATAATTCAGGTGATAGAAATGAATAAAGAAAAGCTAACCCACTTTGCAAAGTGCGACGATATTTTGTACTGTAAACTACAATATCATCTTGTGTTGTCAAATTTGTCAATCCAAGACGATCTAGGTAAATTTTTCTTAAAATGCGACCAGTAGTGAGCAACTGGGATACACCAACTCTTGTGAGCTGGCCTAAACTGCAGGCCACATTTGGGATTAAAGGAAAACCATGGAATGGGCCAAGAAGCTGAAAGAGTAAAGGCGTGCCAGTGATATTTTCCATATAAGTTTCATATGCATCAAAGTATTGGTCATTGTATGAAGCACAATTAATGTTGGAAATATTGCGCACATGAGTAAGTGGTCCACGATCTCCATGTCTGAGTAAAACCAGAACTGATTCCAGAGTATAATTTAAGTTGACAAAACCTAAAACATTAATAAGAATGTATAATACTTACAAGACAGAACTATTTTGATCGAAGGGAATAAAAATTAAAACCCTCTTGTTTAATGTTAACAATATTGTATTAAATGAAAAATTCTATTAAAGTTTATTTAACTAAATATAAAGCAATTTTGTTAAAGTATAGTTTGGTTCCACACAAAATATAATTCTATGTTTTATTTCACAAAAAGTTAAATTGAAATATAATTATTTAATCATAGCAATTCAAAATAATAATTATACAAAAGAAAAGAACATTACATATAATAAATATTATGTACTAGGTATATAAAACTATATCATCTTCTATTTTTATTAGTTGCAATAAAGATTGAGAGTTGCAGTTTACAGTAATCAATTTCTTGTTTATAATCCTTTCCTAAAAGATAATAAAGTACATCTTACAGCAAAGTGGAAACTCTTCTCACTTAGAATTAAAAGTAAAAACGTTGCCCCAAATCCAATTATTTATATTTGGGAAATCCAGAATATAGAAACATAGGATAATTATATCCCTCAAAGTTCAAAACAGGACACACAATTCAGACTAATTTAGTAAACTTTAAGTATAATTTAAGGGGGGGGGGGTCAGGAATCTCCAGTATAGAAGCAATTTAGAGGATAGGGTAATTTGGTGAATTAAAAGCTATTTGAGGTTACTCAAGTAATGTTTTGCTGGTGGGAGAATAAAACAAAAAGTGGCAGAGATAAACACAAATATAACTTTTTCCTTTTTTAGGAAATAGTCATCAGACGATTATCCAGTTGACAGGTATATGAATCTTTGATTTTTTTTTCTTTTTCTGCCATTCCCTCATGTAAATCCCAAAATTAATAATTTCCATGATTTTCTTGCCTTTTCTGTGAAATGAAAATTTGTATGTATTTTGAAGAAATTATGTGAATCTAAAACTTTATATGATTTGGATTTTAGTAATGAAATGTCAGTGTGAGATATTTTGCGGAATTTTGGTAAAACTAAAAATCAATACCCCAATTCCATAAACAGGCAATGAATATGAATAAACAAAAAATGAATATGATAAGTAAATCATTAATAAACTGAATTGATTAGTTCAAAATGGGATGAATGTTCAAAACATCTTATAGGAAGGCATTCCTTGAGTTTGGAAAGGTAGAATATTATAAAAATAAATGTTATTACCAGAACAAAATGGAAGTTTGTAGAAGAATAGAAAGCTTCTTTTGAACAAGTTTTGAACTTCTGTTGGTACCCTATTGAAAAAAGACACTAAAATATAATTTCAAAACAATTTTAAAATGTCTCAAGAAGTTAATGTTGCCATGTTAATATACAAATTCAAGACATAGTGAAAAAGGATAGCAAAAAAAAATCTTAAAAAGATTGCTTTAAACTTATAACAATAAAAAATATATGTAGGAGGAATGTTAAATAACTCTTATAGGTGTCTCTCATAGACTATGACAGATACATTCAGCAATTATTTTCAGCTACTAGACTAATAAAATATCTCGGGAAAAGTTTAAATCAGCTCCAGAGATTAGTTTGATTTTCAAAATGGAATATTAAACAACAGATGCTTGGTAAATTTGATTGACTAGATTAGTTGAAGGTCTTAATACAAACGATTTCTACAAAGTATTTCATTGCATTAAGGTGACTCAGATCAGGGGAGATTAGATTATCAAGAAGTTGCAAGAGAACTTACTGGTTAAGACTGACTGAACTATGGTATCCAAAGGGAATCTGTTGCTGGGCCAATGTTGTTTTGTTTTATACTTTAATTAATTGTCACATCAAACAAGTAGATTCCATAAATAATTTAGAAATAAAGTAATTTGTAGATTGTAATTTAAAATTTTTAATTTGCAGAGTGAGACAACTCACAATTGATTCAAATTATTTAAATAAATCAGTGCAGCATGGAATGCGATTCATTAAAGACAACCGACAGTTAATGACTCCAAGCGTCAAAAATGTCAACTTACCTAGGCCTAGTCAGGACTACGATTTCAGAAGAAGACAATTAAACTAAAGTATTATAAGACATAAAACATGAACAAAACCATTCTAAATTACATTCCATAATTTATTTTCAAAACCCTGAGGAAAAACTCAAAATATAACTAAAGTTATCAGCATTTTAAGACCAACTAAATACGATCCCATTCATAAATTAAATAGTTTTACATAACCTTACCACAATATGTACACAAGCTGCTTTTGTTCCTTTCAGTAGTGCTTCAGAGTGTGATATTTTCTGAAGCAGGGCACAACACGCAAAGCAACACCGCAGTCTTCACAATGTAACGTGACTCTCACCTTGCTTGTTCCCGTCTCTATGTGTGTTTGCAAACGTGACACTGACGTGATGGGTATTCCTTTTTATCCATGGAAGGAACACACGTCGGAAAATGATGTTGCGTAAGTCTTAGTGGAGGATCCCCAGGGGATGGGCGGCCACCTGTTTTCTGACATGGGGTCTGAGTTTGCATATTATCTTCCAAGAGTTGTGAAATAAATGTAACTTCATTTCTATAAATATTGTTATATTATTAACTCATATAATCATTTACCTTGATAAAAAAATTTAAAAATATTTGTAATACAAAGATTAGTCATTTATTGTCTTGAAACATCAAATAATAAAATTATGAGTTCATTCGAACTTAATCGGTAGAATACATATATAAAATCATTTTGAAGTTAACATAAAAAAATAAATTATCAAACAATTGAGATGTAAAAGGAAATGTCTCTTATTAACTACACTGAGGTTATGGAAAGTTCATAAACATATGTAAATATAACATAAAGGAAAGATTTCATTAGTTCATTTTAGAGTCTTACTATCTCGGGTTGGGAGGAATTGGTTTAACACATAATTATTTAAAATAGAGCACTCAGAGTCTGTTTCTCGTGAAAAATTCATATACATAGGCTACACATACAATTACAATAAAACACAATCAGTTAAAGTTTATATCTTGGTGAATATTATTAATTATTATTTGAGTTTCTTTCTCTCGGGACAGGGTCAGTGCGGCAAATTTGTCAAGGAAGTGGGGTAATTATACACATATTGACAAAGACATAAAAAATAATAAAATATTAATCGATTAGTTTTTAAATAAATGATGAGTGGTGAAATGATGGTAGACAACAATCACAACTGTTCACAAAGTCTATGTTTCTGAATACTCGGTGTACATATAGAAAATAGTTCAATTAGTATGATATTTATTAAAGTTATTCCACTTTTGTGTATTAATGTTTCAAAGTTTATGATAGTAGGCTACTTAGGCCTATTAGTGGGGATATAGGATGACTTTTAAAAATATATAAATTGGAATGGTCTCACCAATGTTCTCAAATACGTTGTTGAAACTAGCTTGTATTATGTTTGCTCCTTGGTAGATTTTTAGAGAATTTTCAACTGTAACTTATCACTTTTAATTTGTGTTACTTCTCAGCACTCCATAGAAAATTTAAATATACTTTTCCACTTATTTAAATTGGAGCTGAGTCAGGAAACGTCCATTAAGCTTGGGATCTCCCAACCAAACTTCCCAAAAATCATTGTTACAGCGTCCATAGAGATTCAACATTATCCATTTTTTGTGATCTTGATTAAGATTAGTAGCACTGCTGAAAATGAATACATGACCCTAATTTGTTAAGCAGGAAGTTGTTAAGAACTTCATTTAAGACTGTTGACTCTACTATTATGGTATACATTTAAATTTGTTGAAGACATACTAAGAGGGGTTCCAAATAACTTCCTTTAAATTTAAACTATCTTATTCCTAAATACGATTTCACCTTGGTCTTAATCTAAAACTAGTTGGAATTTCCCGCACTTTAAAAATTAGTTAGTGGGCTAAACTTTGGTCACGTGATTGCTGTATCGGTGGGTGTGGCTTATTTGATTTCTGTCACATATTATGTCTGTTCTGCCATCTTTGAAATAGGACTTTGGTTGTATTTATCATCAATACTAAATAATTTTGAGGTTTTCTTTGTATGTTCAGGTGACAACTTATACGTCAAAATATCCGTTAAATCCATAGGCCATATTTGTTTTGTTGAAGCGATAGTCGTATTCTTTATAATTAATTATTTATGACGCTCTGGTCCGGTTCGGCCATTGTACATGTTTTTGAAAATTCGTGTTTAATTTCGATTGATTTTGTCTATCTTAATTCTAATCTTGCTACGGGGTTATTTAATTTGGATAATATGGAAGTTTAGGCCTCTAAATTGTATATTCTAGGCTTACGTTAAAATTCGGGGAATCACGTTATTTGAAGTTATCCGATCGGTACTCTAGTATTTTTAGGCTTTTGTTTAATTCGCTACCGTTGTGCATTTTTCCCGGTAGGTGGCGTGCGTGTCTTCTCGTGTTTGAAAGGAATATTGATTATTTATTGAAACAACATTATTTTGAAATGTTTCAATATCCCCACGATACTCTTTCCTGAAAATACTAGGAGTACTTGTGTTTTCAGGGAACCATCACCATAAGAAATAATGTTGTTTTATGTGGATTGGTGACAATCTAGTATTAAATGTGTCAAGATGTGTGATATTTCTTACTTTGACGTCATGCACTTTTGTCACGTAAGGTCATTGAACTATGGACGATCAGCTGTCCGGCTGTAAAGAAGGGACGTTTCGCTTATGCACTTGTACCTTTTAATTGCTGTTACATGATATGGTCCTTTCTCCAGTTTTCCTTTCAGATCACTTATATAGTAAGTCGAGTTTCCTATGATTTTACTTATTTTATACGGACCGCTAAATATCTCGAACAATTTATGAGTCTCTCCTTCAAAAGCATTTGATAATTGATAATTTTTTATTAGTACTAAGTCATTTATTTTAAATATTGTAGGTTTCGATTTTTGATTAATTTTTAAAGCTCTATTATTTTGTCTCTTCTTAATTCGTTGTGATGCCAAAAATAGTTTCGTTTCGATCGGTAGATCTGTTTGTTTACAATTTCTAATGTAAGGTTCCCAAAATCGTACATCACGTTGTCCTAACTGGAGTTCGTTGGGCGTAAACCCGGTGGTTTCGTTGTGTACTTCATTCAACATGGAATTGATGTCGGCTATATAACGAGCCCAATTCTTATGGTTTCTAGAACAATATGTTCTTAGGCATCTTTTTACTTCCCTGATCGGGCATTCTGCCATATTTGATTTGGGGTGATAATACGGGTTGAAGACGGGTTCGATTGAATGTTCGGTTAAGGTTCGAATCCAAGCTCGACTTCGAAATTGTGTACCGTTGTCACTTTGTAATTTTTTGGGTTGGATAATTTAGAATTGGCTGAACTTTGCTATTGTCTATTTGTAGTCCAGTAGCTGTTAAGGTATAGCCTAGAAAAGGTACAGACGTTCGACAGAAAAGCGATTTATCAAATTTGATCGTCATATTAGCATCTTTTAATCTTTTAAATATGTGAGAGAGATGTTCTAAGTGTGTATTAAAATCTTGAGAAATGACACAGATATCGTCGATATATACAAGTGTGAATGATTCGACGCTGTCTTCGAAGACGTGTTGTAATGCTCGGACAAGTGCAGCTTGGGATGTAGATATTCCAAACGGCGTAACTCTATATTGGTATGTTCTTCCTCGAAACTGGAACGCAGTATATTTCCTTGACTCTGGCGTGAGCGGGACTTGCCAGTATGAAGCAGTTAAGTCGATGGTGCTGATCCATTTACAGTTTTTTCCTTTAGCCAACAATTCATTTATGCTCCTATTCTGCTCATAATCCGGTAGGGTAATCTCGTTTGCTTTTCTAGCATCTAAACATAGTCTAATTTCTCCATTTTTCTTTGTGACTGGGATAATCGGGTTAATAAAATGACTGTGACACGGTTCAATGACATTCATACGCAGCATGCGTTGGATCTCGCGTGCTACGGTTTCTTGATGGATTAAGGGGACAGGGTATGTTTGCCCTCTAAATATTCGGTCTTCTCTTATTTCGAGGTGATGTACATATTTATTGCATAAGCCCGGGGTGTCTGAAAAGATGTCTTTATATTCTAATATTAATCTGGTTAATTCTAATTTTTGATGGGGTTCCAAATTTCGATTTTCTTCCAAAGTGTTATTAATATTACATTCATTTAATTCTCCAAGATCGTCGATATTGTACTCTACTCGTTCCTCATTATAATTCGCTTCGCTTTCATTGTACATGTTATTTGATATATATTTATCATTATCATTATTTATATTTATATTTCTTCAGTAATGTAGCATAAAATTCCTTCTTTAATCGCATATTCAAACTTCAATATTATTCTCTTATCATTTGCTTTAATTTGCAACGTCGATGTCTTGAAGTTTATCTCCATCTCTAGTTTACTTATCAAATCTACACCAATAATTAAGTCGCGAATTAAATTTGGTACAACAAGTGCTTGCACCCATATTTCCTCCTCTTCAATCGTAACTTGAAACATTATTATCCTGGATACTCTGCGGGTCTTTGAGCCGACAGCTGTTGTTATTTGAATATTTGTCATTGGAAGTTGTTCAAATTTTTTAATTTGTTGTCTGTGTTCTTGGAACCATTGTTCTGCGATGCATGTAATATTAGAACCAGTATCGATGAGGGCTGTAACATTTCGCTCTCCTATTAAAACTTTAATCTCAGGACACCGTAAATCTGAGTATCGGGTCTCGTTGTTAACTCGTAACTATCTTCATTTATCAGGAAATTTCTGTCGCAAAACATATTGCTTATAATCATATTATTCGGTACATATATATATTTATGATTAAACATAGTGGGCCTGCATAAACCGAGGTCATGTCTTCGCACAGTATTAATGTTATTGAGCGCAGATGATGATGAGTTGTTTTCGTCGCTCAATTGGCCGATGACATCTTCTGTGCTCGGCAGTTTTCCTGCTGAGACACTTCCGTTGCTGAGCTCAATTCAGGACGATTACTCGTGGGCACAGTTTCAGCAATGGTGTGGCACACGTTTATCTGTTCCTGTGTCGGGTACTGCTGGTTTCTAGGCCGTGAACTCTCAGGAAGGTTATCTCGTCTTATTTGGGGCTGGTTTCCTCTGTTCTGCGGAGGTTGAAATTGTCGATCTGTTCGATATGGAGGTTGATAATTTCCTGGAGGGTTTCTGTTTGAATTAAATGGTCTAGGCGGAGGTCGGTGATTTTGTTGATGAAAAGGTGGAGGTCGATAATTTTGGAACTGTGTTGATGGTCTAAAGTAGAAATTATTGTTCGACCCAACTGGTTGTTCCCTTGGTGTGAATCGTGTTCTCGATGAAGGTGCAGTAATCAAATTCTGGTTCCTCCTTTCTCGCGTATAAACATCTTTTAAGTCCTCCCTTTGCAACAGGAGTTCGAAGTCCAGGATTGTTTCGATGCGTTGGACCCTTCGTGCATCTTGAATCAATTCCTCGAAATGATCCGCCAAACAGGTTATAATCTCATCCTCAGAGAGTGGTGGTTGCATTGACTTCAAAGTTATGACTCGCTCAGTAAAATATTCGGCCCTACTGAGTTTGCCATTCCTTTGATACTTTTCAGTTTCCATTCTGTGTCGGATTCCGCGTTGCACTTCCCTGCTCCAATATTTTTTTTCAAAGGCTTCTTTGAACTCTTCCCAGCAGTGTATGTCGTCTCTGACCAAACTGAACCATCTCGCCGCATGCTGTTCTAGGCATAACTCCAGGGTGTCGATCAGCTGGATGTTTGGATCGGTGGTGTTATTTTGAGTTGTCCTCCGCTCATAAAATTTACGGATCCTGTTGAGGTGTTCAGTTGGATTGTGCTCCCTGCCATGAAATTTTGGAACGTTATTATCGATTATTCCATTGGTGGTACTTCCACAGGTGACATATATGTTGGGTGGTGCTGTGGGTGAGTTTTTCTGAATCTTGTCCTCGAGGGTTTCCACTCTCGCCTTGTTATCGTTGGCCAATCGTTCTAAAGATGTTATCTGTCGCTCTTGTTCTAAACTTGTCTCCTTGTTTTTGTCTATTCCCTCCTGTTGTCTTGAATTTTGCTCAGCAATTTTCTGGGTTATTTGTTCCAGCTCTTGGTGTGTATCTTCCCTGGTTCGTTGATTCAAGTCGATCACAAACTCCTTCACCTGTTCGGTTTGAAACCGACAGTCCTCTTGTACTTTGTCGATTTTCTTGTCCTGGGTCTCGAACCGTTTGTTAATTCGGCTCAATTCCTGTTTTATTTCTAGGGAGTTTTGTTTTAATTCCTTAGAAAAACGTTCTTCCTGGCCATCGAATCGTTGGTTAATTTGATTCAGTTCTAATTTGATTTCCTTAGAGCGCTTGTCCTGATCCTCGAATTGTTTCTTCATAAACATCATTAATTGGTCGAGATTTATGGTATGGCTTTGCGGTTCTTGGCTGGTCTTCACGTCGCTCGTCATTTCGATGTTTTCACGGTCGGTATATGTCTGTATATTTTCGCCGTATTCTTCTTCTTCTTCTTCTTCAATTATTACGGTCGGTGGTTGACCCGATTCTTCAACGATCCGCGGCCCTTCCAGCGCTACGCCTTCTTCACTTATTTCTTGACCCGCGGTCACGTCTTCTAATCGGCGCGACGAAGATGGGTCCGACAAACCGTGAGACTCTACAGCCTTTTGTGTCCGCGTAATGTTTTTTCTTAAGTTGTATTCCGATTGATTATCCATATTAATATTTAGTAATAATATATCGGTACACAAAATATATATCTTAAAACTAACATAAAATTATTTTTAAAAGAAGTTATTTGGTTGGGGAAGACTTCCTTGACAAATTGCCAATACGTTGGGCGCCATTTTGAAATAAATGTAACTTCATTTCTATAAATATTGTTATATTATTAACTCATATAATCATTTACCTTGATAAAAAAATTTAAAAATATTTGTAATACAAAGATTAGTCATTTATTGTCTTGAAACATCAAATAATAAAATTATGAGTTCATTCGAACTTAATCGGTAGAATACATATATAAAATCATTTTGAAGTTAACATAAAAAAATAAATTATCAAACAATTGAGATGTAAAAGGAAATGTCTCTTATTAACTACACTGAGGTTATGGAAAGTTCATAAACATATGTAAATATAACATAAAGGAAAGATTTCATTAGTTCATTTTAGAGTCTTACTATCTCGGGTTGGGAGGAATTGGTTTAACACATAATTATTTAAAATAGAGCACTCAGAGTCTGTTTCTCGTGAAAAATTCATATACATAGGCTACACATACAATTACAATAAAACACAATCAGTTAAAGTTTATATCTTGGTGAATATTATTAATTATTATTTGAGTTTCTTTCTCTCGGGACAGGGTCAGTGCGGCAAATTTGTCAAGGAAGTGGGGTAATTATACACATATTGACAAAGACATAAAAAATAATAAAATATTAATCGATTAGTTTTTAAATAAATGATGAGTGGTGAAATGATGGTAGACAACAATCACAACTGTTCACAAAGTCTATGTTTCTGAATACTCGGTGTACATATAGAAAATAGTTCAATTAGTATGATATTTATTAAAGTTATTCCACTTTTGTGTATTAATGTTTCAAAGTTTATGATAGTAGGCTACTTAGGCCTATTAGTGGGGATATAGGATGACTTTTAAAAATATATAAATTGGAATGGTCTCACCAATGTTCTCAAATACGTTGTTGAAACTAGCTTGTATTATGTTTGCTCCTTGGTAGATTTTTAGAGAATTTTCAACTGTAACTTATCACTTTTAATTTGTGTTACTTCTCAGCACTCCATAGAAAATTTAAATATACTTTTCCACTTATTTAAATTGGAGCTGAGTCAGGAAACGTCCATTAAGCTTGGGATCTCCCAACCAAACTTCCCAAAAATCATTGTTACAGCGTCCATAGAGATTCAACATTATCCATTTTTTGTGATCTTGATTAAGATTAGTAGCACTGCTGAAAATGAATACATGACCCTAATTTGTTAAGCAGGAAGTTGTTAAGAACTTCATTTAAGACTGTTGACTCTACTATTATGGTATACATTTAAATTTGTTGAAGACATACTAAGAGGGGTTCCAAATAACTTCCTTTAAATTTAAACTATCTTATTCCTAAATACGATTTCACCTTGGTCTTAATCTAAAACTAGTTGGAATTTCCCGCACTTTAAAAATTAGTTAGTGGGCTAAACTTTGGTCACGTGATTGCTGTATCGGTGGGTGTGGCTTATTTGATTTCTGTCACATATTATGTCTGTTCTGCCATCTTTGAAATAGGACTTTGGTTGTATTTATCATCAATACTAAATAATTTTGAGGTTTTCTTTGTATGTTCAGGTGACAACTTATACGTCAAAATATCCGTTAAATCCATAGGCCATATTTGTTTTGTTGAAGCGATAGTCGTATTCTTTATAATTAATTATTTATGACGCTCTGGTCCGGTTCGGCCATTGTACATGTTTTTGAAAATTCGTGTTTAATTTCGATTGATTTTGTCTATCTTAATTCTAATCTTGCTACGGGGTTATTTAATTTGGATAATATGGAAGTTTAGGCCTCTAAATTGTATATTCTAGGCTTACGTTAAAATTCGGGGAATCACGTTATTTGAAGTTATCCGATCGGTACTCTAGTATTTTTAGGCTTTTGTTTAATTCGCTACCGTTGTGCATTTTTCCCGGTAGGTGGCGTGCGTGTCTTCTCGTGTTTGAAAGGAATATTGATTATTTATTGAAACAACATTATTTTGAAATGTTTCAGTTGACTAATTATCTCAAGATGAAATTCGTGAAGTGTTGGTTTTTTACCAGTTTTGCAGAGGCATATAGCATGACTATTGAGAATTGCAAGATCTAGTAAATGTAAGAAACATTTTTTGTACCACTTTTGGGTACGCCTTATAACAATTCAAAATATATATTTTAAAGGAAATTATTTAAATTTTTCATTTTATTCAAAATTTATTTTCATTAATATTTATATATACACAAACACTACACATAGTTATACAAAAATACAAAATTTAATAGGCAGGTGGAAAAAGGACCATATGAGTGAGGAACAACAGTGAATCATGTGATTGAAGGCAACAGTTTGAAAAGGAAAAAGAAATTTTCATTAGGATTTGTGTGTTATATATATGAAGTTCAGTTGAATATATAGTGTGTTAAAAGAAGATAAATAAAATAAAATAACTAATCACAGTGAATTAATATAATTATTGAAACATCAAGAAAGAAGTGATTATATTGAACTGGTCAATTACCTAAAAGTAGTATTAAAAGAAGAGAACATTTAAATAGTGGTGAGATTGGGTAATTATGGTTAAAATATATTTTTTTGTTTAATTGATTAATGAAGAAGGCTTGAACTACTAATCAGAACTGTTATATATATATATATATATATATATATATATATATATATATTAAATATATATATACATTTTCTTTTTTGTTTTGTTTTTTTACTAATACACTTATATTTTAGTGACTGATTTTTTTTTTGTATTATATTGAATTTATTATTTTTTTTATTATTAATAATTTTTTTTTTTTTTTTGAGAAAGCCGGCACCAACCTAACCCCCCGAGATATACAATAATAATATTTTTTGAAAATTTAAAGAATATACTTATTTAAATAATTTTTTTGTTTGAAATTTGCTAGCCTAACACTTTCAACATTAGTAAGCATCATATCGGATCTGTCCACAGATTCCATGTTGAGATTATACTCTTGAACACAAACGGGCTTCATAATCTTTTGAGCAGTTTGGTAGTGTACTTTGCCACTATCTACCATTACGTTGACATGTTAACGTGTTATCATCAAGACTTGCCATTTATCGACCCATCTGACAACCAAACTTGTTGTGTTGTTACATGTCTCTGTTTGACCAACCTCTAACTCTTGTTGAAACTAAGGCATCCCTAATCGTTCACCTCTAACCGTGCCACAAGCATTGGTCTTATTCAAATGTAAGTACGTGAACAGATCGGGGCTACTGTACCAATTGTCGACAAACAATAAGTGATCCTTGTTCAAGTACGGTGTAAGCAAAGTAGTCACGATCGCTCCTGAAATACCTAAGTCTTCGGTATTGTATATTTCACTGCCCTTTCCAGTGTACACAATGAGGTCCAGCACATACCCTCTCTCATAGTCACATAAAACGTAGGTTTTTATACTAAACCTACTTCTTTTAGATGGTATAAAGTGTTTGAAGGATAGTCTGCTTTTGAACTTTAGTAAACTTTCATTTATGCACAAATTTCTAAACGGAATGAAATTAGTAGAAAATGTTTTCCTAAACATGTCAACCAGTTCATTTATTTTGGAAAGTCTACCATGCTGATTTTGCTGAGCGTTGTTTGAAAAATGTAAAAAGCGCAAAATAGTGCAATACCTGTTTCGAGACATAAGGTTTCGTATGTAGTTTAGCTGAAGTTTGTCAGTAGACCAATAATAATTTTCCAAAACATTTTTTTTATTGTGGACCATAAGCAAAGTAAAAAGACTTTGAACTCTTCTACTGTCAAAGGTTTCCATTTATGAAGCCTTGATTTAGGTGTTGAGGCCTGATTTGAAATCACATATTCATAGTGGTTCGTTTGATCTACAATAATTTTTTTTTGTTTCTTCAGGAAACATTTTATCAAAGCAGTCTATTTCACAGCAAGGATCGGGAAATGAGGGCTAACTATACCACTCTGTGTATCATCGTATTGGCAATTTTTAGGAACAAAAACATCATTATTCCAAACATGAGGATATAATTATTTTTCTTCTTTTTTGATTTCTTTGAAATCCGCTTTTTTTGGTTTGAAAGTTTTATTTTTAAGTTCTTTTTTTGGCGGGGTTTTCTGGCTCTTTTAGAAGTGCTAGGGGTGTCATCAAAATCAGGGGGGATAGATCCGTTACTTACAAAACTATCGGAATCTATTTCACTAAGTTGTGTAATAGTAATTATATCTCGATCCGCACGGTCTTGGATTGAGGCGTTACTGATCCAGTCACCGTCATTTGAGAAGTTTTCGTAAGGGCAAAACTCTGAACTGGGAAGTTCTAATAACTCTAATAAATCGTCATCCTCAAGCATGTAACCGGCCATTACGACTACTCATTACCACTCATAACACTGTCAAGTAAATAACCACCACAAACAACAATTTACAATGACACGCACAATAAACATAAGCTTCTGCGAGCACGAGTTTTACTGAGACTACAAACTGATCTTATCATGACCTATGGTACCACTAAAATCCGCCAGAATGCAGCACTAGATAGCAGCACTGTCAACAACTTGTTTACGTCTGTTTATCAGTGAAAAGGTGGGAAATGAGCTGTCAAAAATAAAACACAACAGCTAATTAATTCAACACGAGATAACTCGTCCGTGGTGGTTGCTCTGAAAACTAGTAACACCCGGCATATCTTGTGCGTGGTGATTAAGGGGTTAATGGATCCCTTTGCTAGATAGATAACCTTAAAACATACATAAATAGCATCAGTTAAACATTACAGTTCACCCTTGAAATGGAGATATAGAATAAAATCAACTTTTTAGATATATCAATAGAAAAACAAGCAAATAAATTTAAATACAAAATATACAGGAAACCTACCACTACAGATATCACTATACACTCCGATTCTCATCATCCCACCTGCCATAAAATGGCAGCTTATAATAGCTTTGTCCATAAACTGATAACAACACCAGAGGAATTAAAAACCATCAAATATATTGCTATAGCAAATGGATATATGGGGTTTTTGGTCGGCAGACTATAAAAAAAACAATTGCATAAATATAAAAGACCTGAAGAGGAAATATGCAAAAAAAATCGTTGTCTATATTGACTATGGCAGTGTCTTCCCAGAAATGTTAACCAACATACTTAACAAAGTTAACATTACATTAGTGTTACAGATAAAACATAATATTGGCATCTTACTCCGCCGAAAATTAACGACACCTGTTGAAACATTGACAGGTGTATACAAAATATCTTGTAGTGATTGCAATAGCTATTATATAGGCCAAACCGGCAGAAAATTTAAAACTAGAATCAGAGAGCACCTCCCCACTAATAACATTATTACTGTATTACAAAAACAAATTATGCACTCCACCAAATGGACAACAACCATCTTTTCACCAATTTCAATACTAACTTCCAACCATTGCATATATGTAAGAAGGGCAGATACATGGATGCCATTGAGGAATTTGAAATTTATAACGCTTTCAAAAATAATAAAGTGATTTATTGAATGATAAACTTAACTTCCGATCTAACTCGTTATACGATACCGAGATGATGTTGATAGATAACGTAGTGGACAAATCAAGATAAACAACCTTTACTTTAGTCGTTCTTGAACCGCTGGTGTACACCTTCGTGCATTTGAATGTTATTTGTGTATTGTATGGGATGTGTATATTTTTTTAGTGTCTTAACGTTTTAACGACCTCTCAGGAGCGAGTCTGAAGATGGAACATACGTTCTGAACCATGTAACCTATGTTACAAAGTAAGTCCTATGATGGAGTAAGTATTAAATAACTTAGATTAAAAAATAAAGAATATTCTTTTGGATTAATTGTGTTAACAAATTAAATACAGCAACAGCTCTCATATAGGTTTTCTTAACTAAAAGAAAAAAACAGTCTATTTCTAATGTGTAAAGGAGGAAGTAAATTCGGGGTTTTTAATGGCAAATTAATGGTTAATTTTATTACAAATTAAGTGTTTAATGCATCGAGCAGAGTTTCATAATATTAGTTTGCAACTCTCTTCCTTTCAAACCTGCATCTCTTCCTTGGTGTAATTGGACAGAGAAGCACTAATTTTAAATTAATATTTACACAACCACAAACAGCTAACAATGAAATAATACGTCTAAAGAACCGATGATATGAGGTTATAATTAACAACAGAATATTTGTTGAGTGCCATGTGATTGAGAAAGTAAAAGTAAATCTTTTTATTGGTTTACTTTCCCTCATACATTTATGTAATTTTTTTAAACATAAATTTTTTAATACAAAATACAAAGAAGAGTTGTCTTAGTCAAACATAACCTAACCTAACCTTATACGTCTACAAAACAACTTTCTAAGCCTGTTACTTTATAGTATAATTAAATATTCAATATAAATATAGCAACTGCTTCGGAGTAACAAAAAAACTAAAACAAACTTGGATTGGTCAAATGTAAATGTTTAAAAAATTACCTTCTGTATTAGCAAAAATGTCCGGAGGTGGATTGCACACTCTTAGCACTCTCTTTGTTTTAATATCTGGGCGGACATAGTGAGAAAAACTGTGAGTAGTCAAATCGTTTGCAGAATGCTTCAGTGCATTCAATGAACTATCTTCAGCTCCAATATACTTGTACATACCTAAAGTTAAATAATCTAAATAAAATAAACTCACTTTAAAAATTTAATAATATAAGATTCTTCTAAATCAGATCATATTTTTTGGAAGATCCAAATTAAATTAAAAAATGGAGTAAGAGGTGTATTGGACATGTAATTGTGTTTTCAATATTATGAAATGGCAACCTAAAAGTTTTTTGTGGTAGGGATTATTACAAATTGTCCTTGATTTTAGGCTAACCAACCCTGGCAAAAACAAACAAAAACAGAATTTACTCCTCTTTGTTATGGCGTTGGGATGAACCAAATTTTAAAAAAAAGTGCAATATAAAGCAACTTTTGATCTTTCCCCAATTCAAAATGGCTCCCAAAAATAGCCTATTAAACTTTGTAGAACTGTAATTATTATTTTCAAGATGATATAAGAGGAAAAAATCCTTTGTAATCATATTTTATTAATATGTTTTACTCCTTACCCCAACATTTATCATCTTTAGGTTGGTTGTCTCGAAGAAATGTTCTCTGCGATTTATTTGACTCCACAATAAAGTAGGCTATTTTTTCATTGATCACAAATTTGGAATTTTTACATCTACAAAACCCATAACGTTGTAAATAATTTCACGACTTTGACTCTTTAACACTTTACGATTACTCATCATCACACTTAGCACAACACTTATTAGCCGACCAAATCAACATTTTATGCGGGAAATACGCTATGTGAAAGACTGATTGACAGATATTTTGCTTATGCCTTAAAATTATCACACGAATGCATTCTTGGAATCAAAGAACAAAGGCATCAGGAAGGCGGGAAATATTTCCTGGGATCCCCTTATCATCCTGTTTACCTTTCCCACAAAAATATAGTAAATATTACATGCCATTCTTAGATATTCAATTAGCCTAACCGGTAGGCCCAGTAATCATTCGAATACTTCTAGAATGTGCCTAATCTAATTGTAAACAAATAATCTATCAACAAAATAATATCTACAACTTTCTTGCAGTAAATTATCATTTAGCCGAGAAATATAAATTTTCATAGTTTTGAATATTTGTGTCATTACTTTTGTAATGTAAATAATTTGTAAATTTTTCATTTGTGTACCTAGTTTTCTTGGAATGGGTTGTATCATCAAGTCAGGCTAGAGAAGCAAGTAGAAGGGAGGACATGCCCATTATACCAGGCACACTCCTAGTCTGATGGTACTGTAATTAAAGTTATTTTTTTTGTAAAAAAATTAAACTGTAGCACTTGTTTTTTTGATAAACAGAGTTTAAACTTTTTTATGTTAATTTTGAAAAAATGAGATTTGCATTTTGATATTTTTTAAATTTGATATTACTGATTTTATGAAGTCATCATAGAATGTCTGTAGATTTTTACGACGTTATTCTTGTACCAGATTAACTGTACAAAAAACAAGTTGTGACTTTAACATGTTGAAACTAGTTATAACTAAATGTCACATTTTATTAAACTTACAAATAACACAGTCAGAATTTTATCATTAATTAAATTTTATAAATTAAGAAAATTTTATTTTCATATTAATTTTTATTATTATTTTTTTTTCATTTGGTACTTGAGGTGTTAGATGTTAAAGAAATTTTGGATACAGAACCCTGATTGCCATGTCATAAGTTTGGAAAACTGAATATGTTAAATGAAGTTTTGATCATTGTACATTACAACAATCATTAATTACACTTATTAATTAAAGAAAATCTACAAACTCAGCTAACATAAATCAATTTAGTTTCTATAAGTCTGGTCAAATAGAGATATTAAAATTTTTGTTAATTGAACAAGACTTGCAGTTATTTGTCAAAATGTTCCAAATCAGATTGCTCTAATCAGACTTAATTTTTGTTGAATAAATTTGTTTAGATTTTAATATAGAAAATTACTTAAAGATTTTGTTGTGTAATTTGTTACATAAATTTATTCAAAATCTATTAGTGTTGTAATGTAACTTGTTAAGTTAGACTTTATGGTCACTGCACTTGGCAGATTTTCTATTACAAGATTTAAAATTTATGAAAGTTTTTCCTTTTTTCTTTATTTCAACAATCCTTCTCTAGCAAGATGTTTAAACAATTTTGTAACTTTACATTTCCAATTGCATTCTTTAAATTGCGAGTTAATGCAATTCTTTTTGATTTTGAAAACATAAAAGTAAGTTACTATGTAAGTGATTATTAATTAAAGTTTTAATTTTGGATCTTAATAAAGAGGCAGATAGAAAATACAGAACAACCTTTTACAAATTATTTCTTAAGATAGCTATATCTAATTTTTACAATTGAATCTTAAAATTACCTGGCTCTACAGAGAAAGTAGATTACAGCCCAACCTATGGGTTCAAAGTCGGAACCCTGTTGGCTAGCATTCAAAGGAAAGAAAGGTGGTTTTATCTTAATTTTTTTATGTGAAGTTTCATTTCACATAAAACTGTCATACATATTTTGAAAAGCATTTATTCTAGAAAGGCATTGATTAATTTTTGGATAAGAGTAAAGAAAATATATGCATTTGTCAAGGATTACAGTTAAATATATGTTGCGGTTCAATTTATATGAAGCTGGTTTTTCATATTTTACTAGTGTAAAATATATATATATATAGGAATAGGCTGAATGTTGAAGATGATTTAAAAGTCTATAAGCAAGAACTGTGGAATAATTGCATCCCTATGGTTGATTTTAAAATATATACTAAAATCGCTAATGTTTATAATTAATTGTCTAAAGATTTCTTCAACTGTTCATTTCGTAATTTAATTTGTTCTCTTTCAACATACATGTTTTGTATATAAAAAGTTCTTACATGTATATAATCTGTTTTATTGTAGGCCTACTGCCATTTTTTATTAAGTAATATTTTTATCAACATAGACAGGGGCTATGCCAGTTCCATGGATCACCTCAAAGAGTATTAGAAATATAATTGTTTGAAAACCACTGCTTTAAAATATGATTAAACATACCTCCGAGTAGTAAGAATAACCAAATACTGAGTAACAAGTAGCAATACAAAGCTCTATGTTGAGTTGTGAGCCTAACAATAAGTCCTGGTAGCAACATCATGGTCCTTTAACAAATAAAATATAATTAATAAATTTTTTACTTATATTAAATTTATAACAATAATAAAGAAATTTCAATAACAAATAACAATACTACCAATTACATCATACAAACACAACATGATAAAATAAATAAAAAATTAAAAAAGAAGAAGAAATAATAATAATAATACAAAACAATAAGAAATGTACAAATAACAGAACTTTTGTTCATTTCCTTTATTCCACCTCCTTCTACTGTATTATCACAATTTGCTGTCTTGAGTGTTATGTAAATATCGGAAGATGGCATAATGTGTTAAGTATCCTCAGCCTGAACAGAGCAGCATGGAAGGAAACTATTGGAGATATTCAGAATGATCAATGTCCTTAGAGATTCAAAACTGAGAATTGAAAATTAAGACAGAGCTTTCACTATATAGATCCTTGGCTATACAGTAGAGTTCAACAATAACTTAGAAATTGTCCATCTTTAAAAGTTTTAAAAAAATATTCAGTCTGCTTTTTTCAATTAGGTGTGATTTTCTTTGTGCCAAACTGTAAATTTATTGTTATGGTTAATCGGATGACAGTGAAACGAACAGTACAATAAGTCTCACATTAAGAGCGAGGTTTAAAAACCCTAACTGGAAAAACATAGCAACACATTGTATAAGAACCGAGGTGTATGGAGGAAATAGTTAACAAAAGCTGGCTGGTACTGTCTGAGATGTAATATGGAGTATGAAGAAGTCATTTCCAAACACTTTGTTGGTGACTTACTGAGCAATAAATACTAGATGCAATATGATCTTCTATTCCTTTCTCAAAAATGAAATAAGTGTACAGTTACATGCTGATCGCTGTATTTGCACAGAAATAATATTAATAAGAAACATAGCATTCTTTTCCGGTACCAATCCAAACTTATGAAACCAAACTGAAAAGTCATCCTTCAATTCCTTCAATGGTGTTGCCAAATTTAAAACAGAGGTAATAAGAAATTATGGTTAGTATTGCCAATATTGCTACAATGACAATAATAGAGTCAAGGATAGAGGCCATAGAAACAGAGGAAAGCTCAGATCATTATGTTGCTTGATCCAAAGGCTCCAGATATAACAGAGGGAAGGTACTCAATAGTAAAAATATATAACTGAAAAAGAAAGAGGGTGCTGTCAGGAAACGGATGAAGTAGTTTTTCACCTGAGTAACAGGACAAAAGAGAGATGTCTCACCTACTGAACCTAGACAAGGATCTAATGCAGAGGATGGTCCCAGCCCACATATAGGAAGATCTAGCCTTGCATTTGGTCAGGTTGTGATGGGTGTTATAACTGGATTTTTAGCTAAAGATTTCCCGAAACACTGGTGGACCAGATGGAGTAAAAGTTCGAATAGAAGTTCTGGATACAGTGTTACATCAGAAGGAAATTTTGGACATATCCAAATTTCCAAATACAGTAAAACCCAAATTTCTGGACGTTTCTATCTAGTTGTTCCTAGACATAAGACATTGTTACAATTAAAGAGACATTCTAACTGACAAGGGGAAGGAGGTTATAATAGAGCTCAACATATATTCTTAGTGAGTCAGAAGGATCACTTCATCAGACTTTCAGCTATTACAATAGAAGTGGAAAGTACTTCATCAATGAGTATGATTCCAATTCACAACACACCAACTGAAAAAGTGTAAAGGCAAAGAGGAGAGATTAATAATTTTTCATTTAAGTGGGTTAAGTATTTGATAATGAAGACAACCTACTTTTAACAAAACAGGGTGTAGAGAGTGGACTGATTTTACTTGTATAACCCCAACATCTGGGATGGAATATCTCTAACCCCCCACCTCATGTTATCCCTTCTAAGATAGATGAGTTGTTCAGCATCTTTCTTGCTTGGTCTAAGTAGCCTCTTTGCAAGTCTACTTATAGTTGAATTCGTCCAGGCCCTATTCATGCCCTCCCGAATCCATGTATCTATCGCTGATCTGGCATGTCCATAGGAGATCCCGAACACCGGTTCCGGGCCCACGAAAGGGGATTCTGAACTTACACTGGCTAATTCATCTGCTCTCTCATTTCCATCGATACCTGAATGGCCAGGAACCCAGCCCACAGTGACCGTGTTCACCTGACTAAGCTTTATCAATGATGAGATGCAGTCCCATACTAGCTTTGACTATACTCTAGTCGTGTTTAGTGCCTTAATTGCAGCTTGACTGTTTGTGAAGATCAGAATGTTCTTACCTGTGTATTCCATTCA
Organism: Aphrophora alni; assembly: GCA_963513935.1. Lineage (NCBI taxonomy): Eukaryota > Metazoa > Arthropoda > Insecta > Hemiptera > Aphrophoridae > Aphrophora > Aphrophora alni. The sequence goes on from OY740767.1 coordinate 70,408,059, forward strand.
TAGATTCTCCTTGATACATTCAGAGATTGCACCTACTTCTGCCAGACCATATCCTGCTCGTTATATAACCTCTTTCCAGACTCCCATTCTTCCCTAGAGAAGATTTGTCTTGAATGGCTTATCTAATGAAACATTAGGTATCATGTGATCTGAGAGCATGTCTAACACTTCCTTGTTGACCACTTGATTTATCCTGCAGTGACCGATCGCTGGCCATCTCATTCTCCAGCAACCTGTTTGCTGCAGTCTATATGCACTCATCTTGGCCTGTCCCTGAATAAATACCCCTAGGGGAGGGAGATCCAGTAGAGCATTCAAGGTAACTGTTGGTGTAGACCCCATGGCCCCCGTGATGGCCAAACAAGTCACCTTTTAGACACCATCCATTCTACTTCCAACACCACCTTGTACCGTCTTCGTCCACCAAACCACCACTGCATGGGTGATTAGTGGTCTAATAATCATGGTGTATATCCACATCACCACCTTTGGTTGCAGACCCCATCGTTTACCAATAGCCCTCTTACATGCAAACATAAGACACTTGGCTCTGGTTACTACCCGTTCTACCTGCGGGTTCCAGGTGAGCCTTTTATCCAGCACAATACCTAGGTACTTCACCTGGTTCTCCAGCGCTACCTCCTACCCAAAAAGCTTAGGGAGCGACCAGATTCCTTTTTCTTATGAAGGGAATGAGAGTAGTTTTTCCGGGATTCACAGCTAGCTGTTCCTCCTGGCACCACATTTCCACCTGGATAAAGGCAGCCCGCATGAGTTCACAAACGACGCTCATGTGTCTACCTCTTACCACGATGGCCACATCATCAGCGTATCCCTGATATGATATGTTATTTAACATAATACATATAAAAACAAATTGTTTTTACTTTATACCCAATGGATTAATGAGGAAGAGGGAGGATTGTAATAGCAAAATCCAACATCAGAAATTAGACTCGAACCTGAGACTATTTATTTGAATTTTCATACACGATTATAGGTCCTATATAAAAAAGAAAAAAGTTTTAATTATGATGGTACTGTTCTTGATTTCCAACCATCCTACACTTCATGCTATGAAAGGTTTATTCAGTGGACAGTTGAACCTCAAAAAAAATATTTAATTTCCAATTCGAATTGTATGAGATCAACCTCAATCACAAAATACAAAATTGATTCATAGATTATATATATATACACATAGACCTAATATATAAATATATTAAATACTAAACTTATCAAATAAAGCTAGGCCTACTCAGGATTTACTCTGGAGTAAATTGTTTCCAGAGGGATGGGCCAAAATACTGTATTTCAGAAAAATAGAAATAATTTTAATTCTACATCCATTAATTCAGAACATCATTATTATAATACATATTAAATTGTGGTATGGTAGGCAAACACAATTTTAGCAGAACAAAATTCACAAAACCACTCATACTTCTATATTGATGCCAACAAATTTAGTTAAATTTTCTATGAGAATAATTAGGGTCAATCTATTTGATGACCTTCAAGAAAAACAAAAGATAAATGGACCTAGTTTTTTGGTAAATATATGGAGTAAAGATGTCCGATAAATTTAAGTACAAAATCTTGGTAATTCCGCTTCAAATTAGAATTTAATGAACAAAGCTAGTGTTTTTTTATCTTTCACAATTAATTATTTACTTAACAATCTATGAAATTGACAAATTTTAACATATTCAATCGGATAGCAATATTGAAATCATATTGAATGGGGCGCATACACACTTCATTTATTTTTACACGTTGATATTACTACGCTTCTATGGTATAAGATTCTGTATGACTAGGTCTCTGAAACCCAGTAAAAGAACTACAGTTCAAGTAAGGCAAATATATATAAGCTAGGCTACATAAGGTAAGGTAAATATATATATACCTTCCTTGACCTGTAGTTCTTTAACTAGGTCTGGTTAGGTAACCAGTAAATGTCCAGTTGATACCCCTTTGCGAATTAATATAGAAATATCATGAAATCGTGTTTTACATATCTCATTATTAAACAATTGGATCATCCTTGATGGGAAGACCCTTTTCAAGTATGAAAATCCATTATTTCTATCTAAAATGAGGAATTTAAAAGTACCAAATCCTAGCATTATTAGGTTAAGGTACATATTAGGTTAAGCATTATTACTTATATTACCGTATCTGTTTACGGTAATTCATATGGCAATGATTGTGAATATATTGAGTATCTCATTACTCGATGTTTATCAAAGCAAATAGGTTCGGATAGGTAATTATAAGTATTAATGTATATTTAGTAAAGACAGGTCTGATAAGGTAGCTTGGTAAAGAAATCACATATATACATTTACTTTTCCAGATCTAGTTCACATAATTCTGAAATTATATAGCGTGGTAATACATATCTGTTACAAGACACTTTTAACGACATGCTATTCTTGTCTTGACTTATGAAACCTAGATGCATAGGCTCATCCCCATCGTGCATTCTGATCATTGAATGCAAACTTTTAAATTGCGTATTTTGAACAGAAATAATGGATTTTCATTCTTGAAAATAGTCTTCCTGGCTTAAAGATGATCCAATTGTTTCATAATGAGTTATGTAAACTATTATAAGACACTTTTAACAACACACTATTCTATTAGCTATTCTTGACTTATGAAACCTAGATGCATAGGCTCATCCTCATCCTGCATTCTGATCATTGAATGCACATTTTTAAATTGCTTTTTTAAAGCAGAAATAAAGGATTTTCATATTTGAAAATGGCCTTCCCAGTGTAAGGATGATCCAATTATTTCATAATGACATATGTAAAACACGATTTCATAAAATTTCTATATTAAATTGCAAAAGAGGTATCAACTGGACATTTACATATATAGGCCTATTATAATATAGCTACCTTCTCTGACATCGGTACATGCCATGATTTGATACTATATGATACATATGACAGTTCTTCATAGTAACAGTTCTTTAAATAGAACTATTTTCTGCCCAGAATAAAAAATAATCAATAGATTTAACTTAAAATGATGAAATGTGTCGAAATAACCTCTAAATGCCATAAATCAGTCATTTTAAATCGCTGATTTATGATAGAAATTATTAATTGTGAAAGATAAAAAGTGGTAAGCATATTTAATATGTATTGAAACAATGGGAAAATGCTATTTTAAAGAGGAATTGGCGAGATTTGACACTTAAATCGATGGACAACTTCTCTCCAAATTTATCACCATTTTAAATAATTTAGTAAACAACGGATTTTTAGTTCTCATTATCAGGGAAAGTATGCTATTATACGACTTTTCATGAGAAGTAGTGTTGTGAAAAGTAAAGTATTTCAGTGAAAGTAATCATTCTTAATAATAGTTCCGGTACCACAACTGAATAATACATAGGCTGGTCTATATTAACCTTACCTTGATAAAACCTTCCTTCAAACTAAATGCTCTTTTCATAAAAAAAAATTAATTTGTTTTATATCTTTGTCAAACACTTAATGAAAATACATGAATTACCATCAATTATGTCTCTACAGATATAATGGACTGGATATTTTCAGCTATGAATATAGATGTTTTCATAACATAGTACTGTACAAATAAACAACTTATTAATCCTTATATTGTCGTCTGCTCCGTCGTAATACAGTATTTGTATCATCATAAATCCAAAAATTTTCCTTATACTGTCTATGGTTTGTTATTGTAAGCCATTTAGATTTCTTGCTTGTATTCGTATCAAGATCACTTTTCGATTACCAGCTTGCCCATAATGCTGGATTAAAAATAATATATTATGTTTTCAAGTCGTAATTATTTATTTTTAACGCGTGTTAGAAAATCCTTGCTCTGAAATTCATGGTTTTTTAATAATATTAAAAAAAAATTAAAATACGTCTAAATACCTTTGATTTGTAGAATACTTTTAAGGTGAAACTGTGTATATTTCGTAAACAGGCAAATTCTATTAAATCCCCCAAACGAAAAGATTGTACTAATTTTATAATCCTTCTTAAGATTACAAATTTAAATTCAGGTTCAGATTATTGTCATGTTGATGTGATAAAAAAATTGAAAGGTTCAACAATTTTTACAAATTTGCAACAGAAAGTGGAAATTTTAGATTTTTTTTGTACCAACTTTTTAGTTGCAAGTACTACAATGTTTTTAAATAAACAGCTTTATCATTTATTAACTATGAAACATCTGGCGTAGATGAAACATTTTGTTCGGGGGGGGGGGGATCCGTTCTGATCTCATATTTGATCATTTCTGCTAAGTGCTCTAGAAAAAATTTAAGACCCTTTATATTTCAAGTTTTATTTTAAAATATACCGTACATGTTTATAACTCTATACCACAAACCAAATGCTCGAACGTATCGGAAGCAAACGAAACTATTGCAGTGTGCAAAACAAACCGGTTTAAAAATTATTTTTATAACTTGTGTATTTCAGCTCTTCAATGTTATTAGCTCCTTAATTTTTATTAAGTAGGGTTCATCATGCCATTGCTTCGCTCCAATTTGCAATGGTATGTTTTTGCATTTTTAATTTCGGGGAGGGTACAGGCCCCCGGGACCCCCCCCCCTTATCTACGTTACTGTAACTAACCGTATATTTTAAAAATTGATCACCAACCTAAAACTATACAATTAAAGTAGCAACGTATATAAAAAGAAACAGGTATTTTACATATCTCACACACACAAACACACACACACACACACACACACACACACACACACACACACACACACACACACACACACACACACACACACACAATATATACAGTACTAGCTGTACCCGGCCACGCGTTGCTGTGGCTCATCTGGTTAAATGGAAAATAAATAAAAGACATAAAAAAACAAATAACTAACTATATTAAAGAAAATTTTATTTCCAAAAAAAATTAAAAATTGTATCTATTACTTATTTTTATGTCATAATAATAATAAAAATATATATAATATATCAATTGGTTTTGTATTTATATCCATACTAATATTATAAAGACTTAAAATTTATTTCTTTGTTGTATGTAGGGGGTTAATCTCTGGAACTACTGAACCAATTGAAACATTTTTTTAAATAAAAAAACTACACAATCCCAGAGTAACATAGAGTAGGATTCATTTTGATAAAAACATTTTTTATATTCCATAGGCTATTTGTAAATTTATTTTAAATCGTAAAGAATCGTTGGGCATTAAACCCAGCGTCTAGCAGCTGTAGTATCAATAAATAAACAACATTATGAAAAACTAAAAAATTACTATTGAAAGATGAAATTTATAAATATCAATAGAAACGTACTATGCCAAAGATGTGCACAACAACATAAATTATATGTGTATGTTGCCATTAAGGTAGGTAAAATAAATTAAATATAATTTTAGGTTAGGCCTAGAAAGATGAACCAATACATATATTTCTTGAATGTACCTATTTGCATTCATTACCATAGCAGCCAATTTAATAAAATAACTGATGAAACAGTTGATTAGGATGTCCAGCTAGTACAAATAATATTTTTAAGTTAGGCCTAGATTGAACCAACACATGTTTCAACACACACAAACCAATAAAAGCTTGCGTTAAGATATTTAAAATTAAGAAAACAATTATGTTACAATCTAATTTTTAAAAAAGACATTAGAATTATTTAATAGTAGGCCAGTTTATATATGGTAAATGATATATTTTATAAATTGAAAATTGCCTCTTTTATTTATAACAATACAAAATCTCTGTCCTAATTAATATTCCCGAGAAAATAACATTGTGTACAATAACCTGTTTTAAAAAAAGTTATTATTTATATATATATTTATAATTTCTATTCATATCGGCGAAGAAAGTCCCGCGATATTCTTCTCCAATCATAAATTTCTGTGGGCGTGTATTTTATAACTAACGTCTTGCTTCTAATGGTCGCCATCTTAATTCCAGATTTTCGTTCATATTTCCACAGATTATGTCTTTGTTATTAAATATTTATATGAACTCAGGTGATGTTTTATATTTAGAAATATCTACTTCGTATTTCTGTATATCTCATTTTGTCTCTAGGTCTTCTGTATTTTTATAATCGGCGAAAGATCGGAGTTATATTTTCAATTCGGTTATTTTCCAAGTTGACCTTTCACGTCTAGATAAAAACAAATTATTTAGGTTTTCTTGTCTTTAACTGTGTGTTGTTATTTTTTATGGATTAATCAAATTCTTAGGCGCAATTTTAATATAGGTTTTGATTTGTTTTAGATTGACAATTTTCTGGATTAGTTATAATTGGGTCGGAAAGTATTAGATTTAGAATTTGTTTTGATTCGAGTCTTATCTTTTTGCCGCTAGGCGCGTGTATGTTGACGTTTAAAATTAAATGAATGAAATTGACATTTTTTCTTTTTGTATTTAATACCCTTTAAAATTAAAATTTCGCAAAATCCTTTCTTAGTGAGCGTCTATGACCTCATACAAATATGCCTTTAAATTTTGGTATCAATATCTTTGTTGGTTTTTGCTCTACGTTGATTCTCTGTCAGTCATTCAGTCAGTCAGTCAGGACAAAGCCGTTTATATATGTAGTGATTATACATATATACATATATATTATATATATTTGTATCTCGATCTGAATACAAATACAATATAATATATATAGTGTTACATGAAAAATTACATTTTTTTTTACAAATAAACTATATTTGAAATGTAATTTCTGATTTTATTTAGTTCTATGAAGTATAAAATTATTATTAATCAACATTATTATGTACACACTGTAATAATTGTTCTAGAATAAAATATTTTTTATATGTTTATACTTAAAATTGATATTTACTGTAAATTCTTAAACAACATTTTGAAATTATAAATTGCAAAATGATTAAAAATATTAATATAATCTTGTATGTACACAAATAGTTATTTATTTAAAGTAAATAATTATACAAGTTTAATTTAATTTTTGTTTATCATTTTTTAAATTTCCCCGCGAATTTCCTTCCCACTCCTTAACCGTTCTTAACGTCAGCTGTCATCTGAACGTCTGCTCTGCTGTACAAGTGTCAATAGTCAATAGCAGTTAGTAGTGTGTATGTATTTGTTCGTTACATTGAAATTGTTTCTCTGGGTAGAATAACCGGTCCGAATTTAATTTATAGTGTTTTGTTTGCTAGCAGTTTATAATTTTATTGTGGTAATTTCAAATTAAATGTAGAATGCTTAGTTTAAGAAATAATGTTTCATTATTGAGTTAAATTTTGTAATCGATTGCCGTCGCGGTTGTTATGGTACGTAAGGTAAAAATCAATTAAATATAGGTTTTAAGTTTCGCTAACACCTATTCTGTCGATTTTCCTTATAGGCTCAAAGAAAGATGAAGAAAAATATGTGAAAATAATCGTAGCCTAGCACAGACCTATTTATTTAAAGAAAATTTCATAGAACTATTAGTGGCAAGAGAACCTTATCAATTACACCTAGCTTCAAAATGATGTTCTTGGTGTTTTGCCTATTATTCAGTGAAGTAAGTTACAGTTATAAAATATTATTTTAAAATTTAAGATGATAATTTAACAGTAATGTTTATCTATAAAAATAACTACGTTTCTATGCAATTTTGTTAATGGGGTGGTTCTAAAGAACAAAACTATGTGGGTTGCTTCTAATTATTAAATTTAATATTACTATAGGTTATGTTTGTTTAAATAAATATTCGGCAGTGCTTTTTTTTTAGAAGATGTATGTCCAATGTCGGATTGTTTTAATTGTTAATTTTTTCAAATGCTCTATTTTCATATTCTTGAGTAGGATACAAACTTAAACTAAGTTACCATCTAAAAGGAAATATTTGTTTTCTATAGAAGCTAGCATTAGTAGAGTTGGCTTCTACACCAGTGCATATGTAACAAGCTCTAAACCAAGATGGAATACCTTGAGAAGATAAGCTAGTCATATTCTCTATTATTTCAATTTGCTTAATCCTTGGTATTTCTCAGACACACAAAAAAGTATGGTTTGTGTTTCTGTCTCTTAATTCTCAAAAGGCTTAAAATTTCTCTATTGTCATATTTTTTTGGAATTCATAATTTTCTGATAAATAAAACGGATAATTTTATTCCTAAGTAAATTTTGATTCGAGTCAATACTTGTTGTCAGGACTAATTCATTGTTCTCATATCTTTGATTAAAATCATAGATAATTAAAATGTTTTTTTCAAAGTTATAAATTTGTTTTTTTTAGACCCAACTAAAATTTGATTCATGTCAACTTTTTCAGAGATTTATAATTTCATGTATACAGTATAGTCTCGTGGTCTTATAATTGTTCAGTATACTGTATAACTCTTCTTTTGGTTGTAATTTATATCTGATTTTAAAACCTAACAGTAGAATCTTTTAATGTCGTTAGTAATATTTAAAGAGCATGCTTAATGCAAATAATACTTTTATAGCCTAATACTGCTGTAGTTTTTACATTGAACGACATGTTAAAATTGTACTAAGATTAGGGAATATGAGTTTGTTATAATAATTATTGGAATGTTGTAGGCCCCTATGTCATTACCAGGTTAATTTTACGCTTACCCCAGAATATTGGGGAAACATGCGATTTCAGAGTTTGTGCATAGTAAAAACTATGCTGTTAAATTAGTCAGTCAATTTGAATATAAAACCTCGTCTAACTTCAGGTTATACATATGCATTTATACATAATATACAAATAGGTTTAAACAAATAGGCCTAGGATTTAATATGTGTGTACAAATAATTATTAATAAACCTATATGTTAAGTGTAGGTTATGTGTAAACATGAACTCATAATTCAGCTAAATATCTCATTTCAAACCTGTTTTAATATAAAGTCAGTTATTAATTACCTATTCTACTGAATAAGCCCTCCTAGTAGATTTGAGTTATCATAAAGCGTGTCTGTGTAGCTAAATCTTTAACAGTGAGAACACCCTTTCAACTTATCTACTGCCTTTAGATGACATGTCATGTCAAATGCTCCAGAGCAAAACTATTGTGTTGACATTGGTATTTGTTATTCCTATGCTATTATGTTAACATAGGGATTTGTATAAATATTTATTCAATTAATATTTATTTTCTGAAATAGGCCTCAAAGTACTCACAGCATATTTGATTTGTTTTCTAAATCCAACTGAGATTCCAGACACAATTGTACTAAACCCAAGGCATCAAGAAATAAGGGCTGTCTGACCACCTAAAATAGAGACAATCTGTTTCATGCCCAAACTATCTTACCACTGGAGTTTTGTGGAGTTATCCTATAGATTAAGTCCTTGGACTAATATAAATTGGATGAGATCAAAATGTTTTCTTAAGAATTGATTCATGTCGGTTTGTTCTACTTTTAGCAGGTTCACTAAAACATAATACAAATAACTCTTCACCTAAAACTTTTCTTGGATGATTGTAGTAGGACCTTAATAATTGTTCATTATGATGTAATGTAACAAAAGTCTTAAGTTTTGTCTATCCAAAAAAAAAAAAATGTGTTCTCAGAAATTTGTTTTATGATACTAAATTAATTATTACTTTTAGAAATATTGGAGATTTCTATTGTATTTGGGGAAAAAAAACTTAAGGCAATCATTGCAACATACTTCCTATATAGCCTGGTACAGTTAGACTATTCTAACTAGTCAAGAGCATGGCGTACTGGTACTGTAATGATTCTATAATTGTTATAAGGGATCTTTTTATCTTTTTTTTTTGTTTATGTAGCAGATATGACGTGTCCTTCATCATAGACAAATTAAAATCAAGGACCTGCAACAATCGAAAATTAATAAATTCAAATCTATTGAAAACAAATAATTATGAGATTTTAGCCACAATATTGTTTTAAGGAGGAACAAGTTCTGCATAAAAAATGACAGTAGCCTAACATAAATTTAAAACAAATGTTGAAAAACATGAAGTTAAACAATGAAAAAAGTTCAATATTAAAATAAACCAGCATTTTAGTATAATAGATATCAGTTTTCTTAAAATTTTAAGGGACAAATAAAAGTCAGTCATTAAAGATGTACAAGTTTTATAAAAATCTGTTAAAAAAACAAAAAAGTTTTAGTTTTTGATAGTTTGTTCCAACACCTAAGCTAAATGATGTTGGAAATTCTAGATCAGTGTCCTAAAAATAATCATAGCAGGCCTACCTAATTGACCTAAGTTTAATAAAAATCATTTTGATGAGGATCAAGTAGTTGGAAGGTCATGATAGTTGTTTTGTTTAAAGAGGGGTTTTGTATTTAATGGTAGTATAAGACATTTGTCAAGACAATACAAATTTTTAAATTAAAATTCCATAAAAATGGAATTGGTTTGATTAAAATCGATGAAGAAAACAAATTTAAGTTTAGCCTTCAATTTATTTTTTTACGAGAGAAATATAGTCAATGATTTTAATGATTAATTTGAAATAGCATCCTAAAATACATATGTAAAATAAATTGGATAAAAATCAGTTGAGAAATGAGCTGTGAGTTTTATAGAATGAAACAAAAAAAAAAAATAAAAAAAAAAAAAAAAAAAAATGTACACCATTGTAAAATAGAATGAAAAGAAAAACTTCTATATTTGATGACTCATTTTTTCTGAAAAAGTAAGGCTTGGTAATTTGCTTCTCATTGAACATTGTAAACATTGTTTATGTGTGATATTTTTGTCATATTTTATTGTTTTAAAGAAACATTAATCCCTATTGGAACCAATTTTGGCATAACATTTATTCTACCAATGGTCATTGAATGAGTTTACTTCTTTGAAGACTACATGTCTGAGGTCACATGGTTTACTACATAGTAAACTAACTTTATTAAGGTCACTTGGGTCATGCACTGAGCAAAATCAATTGCTTTTTTCCCTGTCAATTGGAACTTGTTACTAGATTGGTGCAAACTGTAATAATAATAAAATCAGTGCACAAAGATTGTTATGACCGTCTCGCACACTCATATGCTAAAGCCTAAGTAAATAAATAAAACTTAACTCCTCAAAAATTTTAAATTGGTAAAATAGTGAAAATGAATAGGCCCTACCATCAACATAAAGGTTATCTTAAATTAGGGTAGGTAAGCTATTTTGATTAAATATTATCGAAATGTATTTATGACTTAGAATATGTATTAAAATACACATGAAAGTTCAGACTTTCACCAAGTAGCCTAATTTGGAAAATGCTATAAATGAACCTGATGGAGCATACAGTTTTTTTTACTTGTGGTTTTGTCACATTTGTAGGTCAGGAAATATTGTAAATTTTACTAATAAAACCTCTTTGTTGTTTATTGTTTGCTAATGGTAAAAAGAGATATTAATACAATTATGTACAAAGTTCACACATAGTTAGTTAGATGAAGAAAATATTAAAGTAGTAGATACATAGTAATGTCTTCTAGGGCATAATATGTTAAAGTCACATACAAATATACTAAATGGAAGAAATTAAATAATCCTCTTCGAAGTGAATATCATCACAGTCATTGAAACTTTCTTGTGTAAACATTAGTGTTTGTTGTCGATATAATGTATGTTTCCTTTATTTGGTAATTGAACTTTCCACAGGCGTTGGTCATTTTAAGTGAGATCATAAAAATAGTTTTATGTTACCACATAAGCACTTAAAACAAATCTTTTTGCCAAGGAAATGTAGTTATTTTAAAATAACTAAAATACGAATAATCTTTGGTGTGCTTTGATTCTTGTTATCTAGACTTTTGTCAACAAACTTTTTAAATATTGGAATATATATGTTAGACATATATATTAAAAAAATATTTAGCCATCTATTGATCTATCTGTCTGTCTTAAACAGTAGTTGTTATTAATTTTTGTATTTAGGACCTATGGTTTGGATTTAAAAAAATAACTATACAAATTTTGCTATGCATTATTTGTGAATTTAACCCACAAATTATGTTTCTATATGGTGACTGCTGAAATACTGTTTCATTTAATAGTTAACAAACAGATAAAAATATACACATTTTGTAGTATACTTTTTTTGTCTTTAATTAAATTCAGAATCTTAGAAGATGGTTAACATTAGGCCTATAGGTTGAAATGCTAAGAACTTATTTAAAAAAAAACTAAGTCCATATATTTGGAATCAATAAAGATGCTAGGCTTCTCTATTCAGAAAGATTAAACAAAAAATAACTATTTGAAGACTTTAATATCCTTAAGTTTTATTTCAATTAAAAAAAGTTTATAAATATGTTCTGAGGAAGAACATTATAATGGTCCGACATTAACGACGTCAAATGTAAAATTGAGTAGATTATCGTCATGGGCGTACCCAGCTGCCCCCCTCTGAAAGCAAAAAAATAAATCTTTATTATACATTTCGTTGCTGGAATTCAATACAATTCTTGAAATAACTATTTTAATAATCAATTGTATATTGAATGACCATGGCTTGCCCCCCCCCCCCTAGTTTTGATCCTGGGCACTCCCTTGATTATCGTCCTCGTTTTGGCTTTCATTTGAATAGGCCTACATATTAAGAAGTGTTCACATGACTTCATGCCTTTTGTTTTGATCACTTTTAGAACATATATGTATAGCATTATAAACAATGCTATGTGATTGGTCAAAAAATTAATGTTGAGTATTTTGTAGATATATCCGTTTTAAGTTCTCCTGAGCCCAATGGAAGTAGTTTTGAAATTACTTCCACCTGGTGTCTGTGCAGTGTTGTACAGCTCAGAGTGGAATTTTTTGTTTAAAAATTACAGAACTAACACTTTTGATGACAAATACTTTGGATTGATTAGTATTTGGCTTTGTGAATAGGTGCGTGAGAAAGTTTAAAAAAATATTTTTATATATTACCTTGGTACATTTACACCTATACCTGAGTTGTACTCTAACTTTATTCCTGAGATTTGGGTTAAAAAGCTGAGTTTGGCGTTTGATCCAACTCGAGGCAACCAATAGAAAGGACTCCTTTCCAAGAATCATTGTTTTGGTTAGAAGTAATCAAAAATGGTAAGATTTATTTGGATCGAACCTTAAAAAATCTTTTTTCATTTATTTGTATTCATCACATGCAATAAGCTGATAAGAAGTGTATAAGTGGTAGCTATATTAGATGAATTAGTCTTTGCCGAAGTTAGCGAAATTTAGGCCTAAATATTATACAGAGTACAATTTCCTACATTTCATATAAGTGGTCACGAACATGTGACCGTCTCCACTTCTTTTGACCAGCTGGTAGCTCCTGCTGGCTGGAGACCGCGTACACTTTAGCCGAATCTTGTCAGGATGGGCTAAGGAGTCAGGTTAGGACGCTAATGAACGCACGCAACGCAAGTGAAATTAAATGTTATATTTTATTTGAGCGCCGAATTAGATTACAGAAATATTTATAATTTATTGAAAAGACCTAAATGGCTGAATATGTTGAAATCGACCCAAGCTATTTAGATCAATTTTGTTAAATTTTGCTTTAAATTCAGGTGATATGCAAATTACAGTTTGAGTAACTTAAAAATACTTAAACAGTATTCACAGTTGTATTTTTGTATCTGTGTTGTATCTTAAGTTGTATTGTAACTCCCGAACTGGATGTTTTTGGGATATATTGATCAATCAACGTTGTTTAGTATCTTAGGGATACATTGTTTTGATCGGTCTTCAGGTTAAAGTGGTCACTGTTGTGAATAATTACAAATATGTATAAATCCCTGAATATAACAAATTTTATTCAGCTTAAAACAACAAAGTAACAATGGTCCTAATTCTGTAACTAAGAATATCAGCTGATTATTATTATATGCTTGTCTGATCTTCATCAGCTCCATTATTAATATATTATTATATTATGATGGTCAGGTCTTCACCAAATCTTCCCTTTCAAAGATCAAACTTTCTGGGCTTTCTGATTGGGTAACTTGGAGGATTAAATTTTGTTCTTTCTGGACTGTTTTGCGAAGACTGGAGACAGTCTTATAACTAGAGATGACCCTTGGTTTGACAACATTGGAGAGGCGTATTTCTTCCCACATAAATTCTATCAAATTAATGATTTCCTCTATATTATTTTTTCTCTTTCTAAAGATAGTCAATTTCTTTAGCAGCAGGTAATAAATTTCGATTTCTTTGGATTACTTCAGAACTGGTCTATATATGTAAAGATCTTGGTTGATCTCCCTGCTGCAATAGTGTATCATACCTTTTAATATCTGTAATCCAAACTCTTTGGCCTTTCTTCAATTTTTAAAGATTATGAACTCTGTGTCTTTTGTCATAGGATATTTTGTACATTTGTTTTGCTAGCATTGCCTGTTTGGAATATTCTTTCAAATTTGCTCATTTAGGAATCAAGTAAGAAGTAGCGGTTTGCAGATTAATTTGAATCTTTTAGCCAAATAACAAATCTACTAGTGAGTATCCAGGCTTCAGAGGGGTTGCTCTATACACTAAAGGCTCATGATATGTATCACTACACTTTTTTAAGATCTGTTTTGCAATTGCTACTGCTCTTTCTGCTTGGCCATTGGACTAGGGAATTTTGGGCTAGAAGTTATATGATAAAAATTATATTCCTTAGTAAAATGTTAAAATTCTTCTGCTGAAAACTGTGAGCCATTATCTGACACCACCACACTAGGGATTCCACTTTTTTCAATAATTCCTTTCATTTTGTGTATTACTGCAAACGACGACAATGCTTTGCTTAACTCTAACAGCTCATTGAACTTAGAAAAATAATCTCATTTTGCTACAAAATATCTACTCTGAGCTTTTCCCAAAGTCTTTTTGGAATCTTGAGTTTCAAAGGTGGTTTCGCCGGATTTGTTCCATAATCTTTATATCTTGAACTTGTTGCTTGACCTCCATCAATATTCCTGGCCACCGTGTACACCTACGTGTTCTGATTGACTTTGCATTTCCCCAAAATGTCTTTGTGAATCAAACATAAAATGTCTTTTCTCAATACATTTTTTATGTGTAAATTCATTTCAGATTCACTTTGTATCTTTCAGAATGACCCCTTCATGGTGCAGTAGACTTTGTTGACCCTTTCTTCAAAAAAATGTGTATGCTGGAGTAATTTCCAAATTTTCAGACATAATACATTTAATTAGTTCCTGACTACATAGTTGGTTCTCTTGATAGCATGTTATTTCTCTCTTGAACTTTTATGTCAGATACTGGAATACTTCCTGTTATTACTGACTTTTCTCATAATTCAACCTCTTCCTTAAAATATGAGAATTCTGATCTATCTGATTTTTCTGAGAATCTTTCAGGGGTGTTCAAGAAAGAGTTTCTGGTATTTACAAAAATTTACCTTGAATAAATTGCACATAAACTAAGTCCAAAACCTTTGAAGTGGAGCATGGAGTTTATCAACTGGTTTGTCACCAACAATTTGCACTATAGGCTTATTGTCAGTTAAAAGATTAATTGTTTACCATGAGTATTCCGGAAAACTTCCTGCAATCCCATTTTAAAGAAACTACCTATTTTACAATTTAAATATAAGGGAGTTTACAGGACTCCTACAGGATTCTGTGTCTTAGAACTATATTGAACCGGAAGCCATATGTTGTTTACAAGTTGACTTCCAAACCATACTGAGATGGATCAACTGAAACTGTTGTCTCACTGTTAGTGTGATATAGTGCCAGTGCAAGAGACTTTATTAATATTTCTTTAAAAAAATTAAAAGACAATTGCTGATTTTAGACCACATCCACTCATAACCTGCCTTCATGATATCTCCAAGTGGTTTAGGAACTGTAGCCAAATCTGGAGTAAATTTCCTTAAATAAGTTAACATACCAATGAAAGTTGACAGTGACTTCATATTCATTTGTTCTTTTATTCCCAAGATGGTTTTTCCATTTGTGATTGTATGTCCGAGAAATTTTACTGTTTTAGTGAATATGCATTTGTCAGGATTTAAAGTCACTCCTTTTTCCTCTAGATGCTCATGGCTCTTAGTCAGATATAGTTTTTAATTTTCCTGACATCATCGGGTATATCCACAATTCCTTCAAGACCCTTCAGAATAGAAGATATCCTGGGTTGAAAATGTACAGGAGCTGAACAAATTCCAAAAGGTAACACTTTAAATAAAAATCTTCCAAATGGTAAATGTTATAAATGTGTTAAATATGGTTAAATATGCTGAAGAAACTGTTGAAGGTATTTGCCAAAATTTACTATTGGTATTTTATTTAGCAAAATACACATCCATTTAATTGAGCTTCTCTCATGACTCCTAGAGACTCTTTTGTATATGACAGATAACTCTTTCACATATTAAATATTTGTTTAGCTGTGTAGATTCGAATATCACCATTATTTTTTTGGATGGTATTACTACCAGGGTTAAGTTTATTATTATAATGTTCACTTAGGCACTTTAAGGTATTAAAAACTTTAGAAAATTTCAATTTCATTTGCCCCATTGTCCTGTATCTTGTTCTTGAATTTAATTTACGTACAGTATTTCTGGTCGTAAACATTTTATACCTTTACAGACTAAAAGGAGTTCCTTTGCCCATCTATTACTCATATTTCCTCTTTGCACTTAACATTGTTCAGGTTAATAAAAGGATTAATTGTTCCCAGCACCTGGGTCTCTTAGTAAAATTTTTGTAAGTAAAATAGGGAATCTCCACATGTCCCCTTTCAAAGAATGTTACATTGGCACCAATGTTTATCTTAAACTGAATAGCCTTTCCATACACTTTGCAGAAATGGAGTTTCTTTGCAACTCTCAAAATATTTATCTGGATCTTGAGTAGTAATCTGGACATTTGTCCATTACCAACTCTTAGTCTGAGTCATCTGAGTCTAAATGTTCCTGATCTTTTTGTGCTTCTAATTACCAAGACAATAGATGAACATATTAACCTGTTCAATACCTTTGTTTTTGATATTATGTAATCACCACATCTCTATTATGCAATTTTGCGTTATTATTAACGACATCAAGTAGCCCTACATACATTACCTAAAAAACAATTTTACGTTCAACAGGTATGATGGGTTGAATATAAATATTTAACAGTATCTAATTAATTAAGTTAATACAGTTGTATTTTTTGAAAGAAGTTTTGTTTATTTTTAGTTTCAATTTTATAACAAAAATGATGTTTTCAAAATTTTTTAACTAGATTGGTTGAATTTATCTAACGATTTTAGTGCTGTTTTTGTCTTTCATATTTGTTTTATTAGATCTTAATTTGGTTCTAGGGCTGAAATTCTATAATTTCAACAACGTTTCAAAGTAAATTTATTCTAAAAAGTTGCATATTTAAGAGTACCTAAAAGTACTATGAATAAAATCATTGTATGTCGTGCCTTTATATGGAATCCTGAAATAAAAAATATAGATTTATATTATAAAATATTCACTTACACCATCTGTGGATGGAGCACTTATTGGGCTGTATATTACAACATGGTGCTATTTGACCAATTCGGAGGCCAATTCTTGTTTTTCTGTTGTGATTCATTCAAAGCTGTAAAACTATTTCTATATTCTTCCAACCATGGTAAACATAAGAAAAGAAATGAAGACAATTTTAAATATAAAACTTGATGTAATAATAACTATCATAAGTCACTATGATCAAATATTTGACACCAGTTGTTTTAATTTTTGTATATTCTACTGGAAAAAATAGCAAATATTCACTTTTCTGTTTTGTTATTTGTTGTTTAATTTTAATCGAAGAAAATACTCCTCTAGCCAAGTTGAAATATACCTAAATTTATGTGTTTAATCCTCATGTGATTGAATGCAAATATTACCTTGCTTCAAGTTGTTCAGTTAATTGGTTAGTCATGTGGAAGGCCTTCCTTGTATTCTAACTCTCTCTCTCTCTCTCTCTCTCTCTCTCTCTCTCTCTCTCTCTCTCTCTCTCTCTCTCTCTCTCTCTCTCTCTCTCTCTCTCTCTCTCTCTCTCTCTCTCTCTCTCTCTCTCTCTCTCTCTCTCTCTCTCACACACACACACACATGTATATATATATATATGTATAGTGACTACAGCCTTGGCAATCCCGAAGGACCTAGCTGGATCCACCTATTTTTCTTGTAGTCTTGGGTTAGATCTCTCTCTTTAATTTTTACTATCATATCTCTCTTGATCAGCTCTTGTTCTCTTCTGACCCTGACACTATTTAGAGTAGTGTCTTTATTTTATGCTCTTCTTTTCTTTTTTTTTAATAAGGCGATGTTGACCTAGAGGGTTTTCCATCTTTAAACAATAAGAGAAAAAAAATCTTTCTGAAAGGTACTCGGGTTTATTGTTTGCACCTACAAACTATCTGATACCTGGAGCCACTAGGCTATTACAATGAAAAATGTTCAAATGAATAAATTGTCAGATAATATTTGATAATTATATGTTTGTTAAATCAATGAATCAATCATTCCAAACCAATGAATGAAATGTCATAGTTATCAATGAATCACATTTTTATCTTGGTAGTCATCATGACGTAAAGAAATAATATTTATTGAATAAACTATTTCTAATGATCGAGTTAGTACCAGTGACTAAAAATAAATTCTTTGTTTGTGATTATCTATTTTTTAAAACAATTGTATTATGTCACTGATAGTGCAATTATGACATTTGAAATTGTAATGTCTTTATCACTCAGCAATGTATTGATACGATAACATGATAGGATAAATTTCGTTGGGGTTTTTTAATATCCACTCGTTTGCCATTGTAAACTTTAGGATTCCATGTATAGAGATCGTCGGGCTGTAATGTTGAAGGTAAGAAACTATAGGTGAAAAGTCATGTAACGGAGCCATGATACCAAATACACTTGTGCATACAATGAATAAAGAGAAAGAATATGTAGCTTCAGATTTTCAAAATGAACTAAGACGTTTATGGTCAGAAATGAAATAGCTCGATTTATTTTTGAATATTTATCATATACTTACTCATGTTTGATTGGAGGGGGGGACGTCTTAAAATGTTGATATTTTATAGATCGATTTGTGATCATATTTCTCTTGTAGTTATACTAATTTTAAGTCAAGCCTGAATTGATAGATCCTCAAGTACTATGGGGACTGGGCGAACTTATTTTAGTAGGAGAGATAAGATTAAAGTTAAAGTCATTTCAGTCTTTACGGCTATTGGAGGGACTTCGTTCTACAATCACGGGAGACTAGCGCTATCCACCTGAACCAGTGGATGTTCACTCATCGTTGAATTTTGCACCAAGGCCAGAATTTCTTTTGGTGGCCTTGCTAGTTTCCAATATACTCCATAATTTAAAAACAAAACTAATAATATTATTTTCAAATTGGAATCTAACTAGTCATCATCTCAGATGTGATATTTTCATAGCAAAATGCTAGCACATTATATATATATATATATATATATATATACCTATATATCCGATTTTCAAAATTTGTAGATGACATTTCAAATTTCGAAAACAAAACTTTCTATCTTCCTGTATCAGGTACAGGACAAAATCAAATGATGTTCGGACATTATTGCTTCTACAGTCCCACGTTTTAAGTGTGTTAATTTCTTTCTTGGGTGTAGTTCATCACAAAGTTCGATTTTAAATTTTGTGTTTTTAAAATGAAATAGAAAAAAGGAACAAAATTATCAAAAGTTTGTAAGAGGGAATACTATTACATGTATACTGAAATATAACAGTTGGAAAGATGTAACCAAAATTAATTATTTAGTTTAGTTATAGTTACTTAAAAATACGGTGTAGGTGACAGCAAAATACTCAATTTTTTGTAGGTGACAGCAATTGTAGGATTGTAGCAAAATGTGTTTGTTAAATTTAATTATCCATGCTTTAAATATGGTAGAGCCAACCTTTAGATTTTTGAATTTACCATACCAGTTGTGTAACCTCGCAGTTTTAGATTAGAGATAGATGGTTTTTGATAGATCGATCCTTTCTTGTGTTTGGTGGGAAAAACAGAACATTATGGTAAAAGGACCGAAGTGAAATAATTATAACAGGTATACATTTAATTAAACTAATTATTTTTGTTTGTAGTAGTTAACTTTGGTTTTTTGGTTGAATTAATCATACTATTGATTACTGGTTATTACTATGAAGTAAAATTACCCATGTGTTAAATTAAATCAACTTCAAATAAAGAAAAAAATCAACTACTACTTACAGTAATTATGACCGTTATTCATAATAAATTTATATGAACAAATAATGTAAGATTACATTTACCCATAAATTTATGAATTATCTGTAGTTTTTATCAGATGACATGGGCCAGTTTCAACCTACTACTTTAGGTAGTTTAAAAAAAAAGTTTTCTTTAACAATTCTTAAGGAAAAAGAAATTGACTATATTATTGTGTATATTTATTACACATATAGGCCTATTATTATAAATTTTAATATTATAATTTTACTGTTGATAAATTAAATGTGAGCAGTATTTTTTTTGAAATTGTTTTAATAAAATAAATACATTTCTTCAAGCCTTGGCAATCTTGGTTAGTAATCAGGAACATCTTAGTTAGTAGTAATTTCAAAGGTCAAACGCACAAGAAAATCAAAAATGTCAAAGTCGAGCTGTAGTGACAAACGTATCAGCCTATGCTTAACCTCCACCTCTCCAACATTAATCATAATGGAAGGTCATTGTAACCCAGGTTTTGTGAAATGTATGGTTATATTTACTAAACAGAAAAGTAGATTTAATGATAACGACATATTGATATAATATTTTGTTGACGGTACCATTCAGTATAATTCAGATAAGAGATTTGGAATGCTATATGGTAAACCACTATTAGGTAATTAGAAAGTTTATATTACCCTTCCCTTAAGTAAAAGTTTAACCAATGAGGTTTGTTTCATTTGACCCAATCTGATAGATTGAAACATGAACGCAAGTTCTTATAATCCAACGTTTAAATTTTATCGTATTGCCTTGGAACTGTTAAGTATAATACTATAATTACCTTATATAGGTTGTCTTCAGTCTGTATTTGTGCATGTAGCTACAGCGCTGTTTCGCCGATCACTGTCGGCCTCGTCTAGCTTAGTATCAATATTTACACACTTCACAAGATCCGAGTGTAACTCTTCGTTAGAAATAAATTATTATTTGGGAAAGTTTGTGGCCACATTATAAGTGCGTTCCTACTCTGCGGCAGATAGGAGACTGGTTTGGAACAAGGAAATTTCAATAATAAAATATATCGCACTATTCCACGGATATGATTCCACATTAATAGACGGACTATTAAATAAGGATAGAAATAAAATGAATAAACCAGCTTCCACTAAAGAAAAACATAAATTCATTACAATGAAATTCAACTATATACTAGGCCGACCTATCAGTAACACTTTCAATAATAAATACGGCTACAATGTTGCTCATCGTTCCGCAAACAATGTGAATAATTTCCTGAAAATAAAACTCAACATCAACAGCGATAAATTCTCGAATAGTGGAATATAGAAACTCTCTTGTAATGATTGCAGTAGAATATATATATTAGGACAAACTGGACGATCTTTTAAAACGATCACAAGAAAGCAATGTCAGATAGACAAACCTCAAACTACGCAGAACATTTAATACACACACATACACAGAGATAGAAACAAATTTACAAATAATACATAACGTTAAAAAGGGCGCTACAATGAAGATATTAGAAAAATTCCAGATCTACACGGAGTACAAGAACAACCCGTGCAACATGTTAAATTTAATGATAAATTGAATTTTTCTTCCAAACCTATCTATGACATAATTTATCATTTAACGATGAGTTGTACTCGGAATCTTGTGAAGTGTGTGTGGGTGTGTGTGTGTGTGTGTGTGTGTGTGTGTGTGTGTGTGTGTGTGTGTGTTGATACAAACTTGAGGAAGCCGACAGTGATCGGCGAAACAGCGCTGTAGCTATAATACACAAATACAGACTGAAGACAATCTATGTAAGGTAATTATAGTACAGTACTAACGAATAAGTTGAAGTAACTTTCGTAATGAGCAGATTTAACACAAATAAAGTAAAATCCTCATTAAGTTGATATTACCTGTGGTTAATTATACTATAATAAGAGACAAATCTGCCAGTGTAATGGTTTACTAAAAGTGTATAGTTAATTTAACAAATCCGTTGTTTGTTCTATAGGGGTACCGGTTAGAAAAGAACCTCGCACCGGTTTTGTCTCGCGCAGGTAGAACTGTGGTGAGAGAGGGAGAACCCGAGTTAGGCCAGACATACCCTCCTGCTGCTTCATTGCGTAGGGCTTAATATTTTCCAGCGACTAATCCCCACCACCGCTCCAATCCCCTTACCACCATGCGCGCGCGAGCCACTCTCGAATGATGGTTCTGCGCAGGTTTCTTTCTGTCTGGTTCGCTTATAATAAAATTGATAACTAAAATCTAGTTATATCAAGTAACATAAGTTACCCGTATAGTGTATAACTCTTCTCCTATAAAAAATACGCAGGGAAAAACTCAGGAATAAAATCGATACATTTTGTGTTGTGTTGATGAAGTTCGCTATTCCCATGACTGTTGCCACGCTGAACAAATATTTCACACTAATTTTCTTACATTAAAAAAAAAAAAAAATCTACTGGAAAATATAGCCGCATTAGTTATTCTTAAATTACATTCTGTCTTTTACATTTCACTTTTCAACAGTCTGCCTCAGACCAAGCAAGACGCATGACATAGATATTAATTCTTGGTAATCATCTACAAGTAAACATTCTAATTGTGTTCTTTTTCGTTGTTGTCAGCAAATTGAGAAGTAACACGTGTTACCATGAAGATAACTTGCAGAATAAAAAATCTGAATGATTTTTAAAATTCCTCACCAGGCTATTTGGTACTTTTTGTAACCTCCTGCCCAAGGGCGTACCCAGGATCAAAACTAGAGGGGGGGCAAGCCATGGTCATTCAATATACAATTGATTATTAAAATAGTTATTTCAAGAATTGTATTAAATTCCAGCAACAAAATGTATAATAAAGATTTATTTTTTTGCTTCCAGGGGGGGGGGCAGCCGCCCCCCTGCCCCTCGCTGGGTACGCCCATGCTCCTGCCACTAACAAAATGTTGTAAAATTAAAAAAAAAAAAAATTTAAGGCATAAAATAAAAGCTGTTCTTTATATAATTTCGAATTCAGTGGAGCTATTTAAAAAATAAGAAGAAAAGTAACGCAGTCTTAAGTGAACACGCTGTCGTTAATTAGCGTTAAATTTTAATTTAATCTCCAATAAAAAAAGTTGAAAATATGTCGGAGTTTATTGCTCGTCTATGTATCCTTGTTTATATACTCGTAGCCTATATAAAAAATAACACTTTACAGGCGTACATGAAAATCGCTAAGAATCTGCTACAAAACGAATTTCCAGTTTTACAATTTTTTCAACGATATTTTCGACTCCTAAAAAAAAAAGTAATATTTTGTAAAATTGGTTAAAACCAGAGAAAATTGTGACTATTAGAGGTAAAATCTGTATAAATGGATAAAAAAAAAGAAATTATAAAAAACAAAATCATCGTCCGATGTTTTTCTGTTAAGCGCACTCTTTTCCAAACCATTTTAAATCCG
This sequence comes from Aphrophora alni, assembly GCA_963513935.1. Classification (NCBI taxonomy): domain Eukaryota; kingdom Metazoa; phylum Arthropoda; class Insecta; order Hemiptera; family Aphrophoridae; genus Aphrophora; species Aphrophora alni. The sequence continues at coordinate 70,431,691 of OY740767.1, forward strand.
CATTTGGTGATAATCGTCAAATTTGTAACTACTTGAGAGAAAAAAGATTGGGGGATTGAACATTAGGGAAGCGCGTTCCACCTTTTGTTGGCAGTATAATATATTCAACCATGAAGCGTGTAAAAAAAAAAATCACGAAAGAATAATGGTACAGTGAAAAAATTGTTATTAAATAATTACGTAATTTATTGATAGCTTCAAAGTCAGAACTATGTTTTTCTATTTAGAATACAGGTAATTACGGAACCAGATATTACTTATATCTTATATATATATTACTTATAGAAGTTGCAACATAACAAGATTTATATCTTGTTATGTTGCAACTTCTGCCGTAAAGTAAAATATTTATATTAAACGAAATAAAATGATCTTCAAATATTATGTATGTTGGAATACATTTAGGCCCTACATTTATTTGCCCGTTTTTGTTTGGAACTCAAATCGCGTTTTCATTATGGTTAGTAGTACTGAAACTCTCATTTGATTTACACAGTCAATGCATTTCGAACACTGCCAACTAAACGTGAAACGTTCTATAGTAAATAATTATTTCGAGTGACAAATATACGACCTAGACTGGGAATCGAACCCAGGACCTTTGACTTTACGCTCTACCAACCGAGCTATCCTTGATAACCTCCCATCAAAGGGCGTACACTTCTCACTTGAATTTGTTTTTGCTACAATTTTTGAGTTATGACAGATATAAATCAATAAAAGTTCTATAGTAGTTGGTTGGTATAAATCATTTACTGATAAATTAATTAAAAAAGCATGCATACACATTATTTATATATTCATTGCCGAGGTTCGAACATTGAAGCTATACGTGAGATTCGAAACTAGACCAAAGGTACTGATTAAACAAGAGCTTTCAGCATAGAAAGGTATTTTTGTCAGAAAGAAGCCAGAATATTCCTAAGTTTTCTTATAGGAAACTAATTTTTGCTCGCCTTCGTCTTGTACTTTAAATGATTTATATTTAAGTTTTCAGGATTTGCATGATTCATTCATTTCTACTATAAAAATATAGAAGAAATCACGATACAGCAGTTAGTTCGGATAGAGACAGTGAGGGTGATTTATAACATCAACAAAATTAAAACTTTTTTTTTGTCTGAACGATTTTTTAGACAATAATTTTAAAGCCCTAGTTGTTACTGAAAGCTTTATAAGAATAGGATATTTTAAACTCACTTCACTATATATATATATATATATATATATATATATATATATATATATATATATATATACATTTGGAAAGAAGGAATGTAAGAAGCCTCAGCTCGTTTCACCTTAGTAGTTTAAAGAAAAATTTAATTTTGTAAACGCAAAAGTTTTTCAAAAGATTTCTTAGTGAGCACCTATTACTTATGAGGAAGTTTCATTGCAATCCGTTCAGTAGTTTTTGAGAAATCGTGATTGCCTGACTGACTCACTCATCACGATTTCTCAAAAACTACTGAACGGATTGCAATGAAACTTCCTCATAGGTAATAGGTGCTCACTAAGAAATCTTTTGAAAAACTTTTGCGTTTACAAAATTAAATTTTTCTTTAAACTACTAAGGTGAAACGAGCTGAGGCTTCTTACATTCCTTCTTTTCAAATGTTTGATGCTTATAGTATACAAAATACGCAAAATGTTAATGTTTTTAGCTAAAAATCGGCTCTAAATACAAGATTTTTAAAAATCACTAAAAACCAAAATGGCGGCTGGCATTTTTCTTTGACCGGTGGAGTTGCTTCTTTCAACTGATTAGAAACCATGTACTTCCAACATTCATAATGTATTACTCTCAACATTGCCAATGTAATTAAGTGAAAGTCAAACTTAGTAAAAACCTTAAATTAAAACAATATATTTAAAGCTTTTTCATGTTAGATAGTAGTTTACAGAAATAAAATTTTCATTGCTTACCTAAATAGCGTAGTTTTTTTTTCATGGCCACAGTAGGATAAGCACGGGTATTCAACGAACACCTAAAAATAATACAATTACGTTATAAAGGCTGAAAATACCAACCATAAAAATCTAATGGTGTCTGTCTGTCTGTCTGTGTGTGTGTATGTTATTCAATCACGTAAAAACTACTGGACCTATTGAGCTGAAATTGTACATAGACATTCTTAGGGTCCCTGGTTAACACGTAGGCCTATTTTTATTTAGAAATTCCATTAAAGCACCGCCACACTGGCCTTGAAAATTCCCTTAACACTCAATTATCTATACGTTAACCCCGTATGAAGGATGGGTACTCTGCTAGTATATATATACGTGTTGTTCAAAACATGGTTATCTAAAATTTTTGTTTAAACAAAATGTGAATGCGATTTTGGAATAATTATTTATCGAAATATAAGTACTCATCCTCACATATAATAGTGGAGCATCTTTTACAAACCATCCACGATTTTGAATTCTAGTGTCGTGTCAATGACGAGTGCCGAGTATTTTTACATTAGAAATTGCATTTATCTTTAATTTTATTAACTTTTGTTTTGAAACTAGTATAGCTAGAATTTTCGTCTTATCAATTATTTTTGATTATTTAAATGATAGAATTATTCAGAACAGTTCCCATAATTTTTAAAGATAATACCGATATTTTTCACATCACATAGGTACTTCTACTCAAATTTTGTGGGAGATCTTTGTCAGTGTCATATCCTAAACGTTAAATATGTATTATATAATTTGTTTACATTAAGTAATAATAGGCCTACTTCCGTCTTTGGCATTCTGTAAATGTATATAAAAATAAAGTTAATTCCCTATAGAAGTTTGCCACGACACGACTCTTCTATTGTCTCTTTGTCATACATTTCTCATATTTTGTCGTTATTGTGATTATTTAAGTATATTAATTGTGATGATTTAAAAAAAAATAAAAATAAAGTTTTAATAAACCATATTATTGAAATCGAAAAGAATATTTACAAACATTCCTACAGTAAATAATATTCTGATATTTCGTTATATGTTTATCGTGGATTCAGAATTTGTGATAGACAATGCTTTTTGAAAATTGTTCAGAACTAAAAAAAGAGTTTATTCGGACGTTTGTCATCATTTAAAAACTAATACACGACGTTTCGAGAGTATACATCAACTCTCGGTATCAAGCCTAAAACTAGGCCTGAGCAGTCAAAGCTAAAACTAAATACAAACTTTGCTTGTCGTCTTTTGTGTAGTGGTAGGCCTGAGTGTTGTGGTTTTATCTGATGACGTTTGTATTTAGTTTTCAAACTCATTTACAGTAAAATGAACTGTAAAAGTTTGCGGCACTGTGTGACAAACATGTCATCACCGTATGTTTCATTTTAACAATTTTAGAAATTTGTCGATTAAATGCAATATACCCTTCGTCTTAGACAAGGATAAAATATATTTTGTATAGTTCGTGATATACGTTGATGGCAGCGAGTTTTCTCCTTAATAAAAATGTAGAAGAGCCATTATAGACCAATATATGTCATAAAGAGTTGCTAAAGAATTAATTTACCATTTAATATTAATTTAACTAGAGACAAGGTATCGGTCAGGATTATAGAGAGATTTTCTCCTTAATAAAAATGTAGAACAGCCATTATAGACCAATATATGTCATAAAGAGTTGCTAAACAATTAATTTACCATTTAATATTAATTTAACTAGAGACAAGGTATCGATCAGGATTATACAGAGTTTTTCTCCTTAATAAAAATGTAGAACAGCCATTATAGACCAATATCTGTCATAAAGAGTTGCTAAAGAATTAATTTACCATTTAATATTAATTTAACTAGAGACAAGGTATCGGTCAGGATTATAGAGAGATTTTCTCCTTAATAAAAATGTAAAACAGCCATTATAGACCAATATATGTCATAAAGAGTTGCTAAAGAATTAATTTACCATTTAATATTAATTTAACTAGAGACAAGGTATCGGTCAGGATTATAGAGTTTTTCTCTTTAATAAAAATGTAGAACAGCCATTATAGACCAATATCTGTCATAAAGAGTTGCTAAAGAATTAATTTACCATTTAATATTAATTTAACTAGAGACAAGGTATCGGTCAGGACTATAGAGTTTTTCTCTTTAATAAAAATGTAGAACAGCCATTATAGACCAATATCTGTCATAAAGAGTTGCTAAAGAATTAATTTACCATTTAATATTAATTTAACTAGAGACAAGGTATCGGTCAGGATTATAGAGTTTTTCTCTTTAATAAAAATGTAGAACAGCCATTATAGACCAATATCTGTCATAAAGAGTTGCTAAAGAATTAATTTACCATTTAATATTAATTTAACTAGAGACAAGGTATCGGTCAGGATTATACAGAGTTTTTCTCTTTAATAAAAATGTAGAACAGCCATTATAGACCAATATCTGTCATAAAGAGTTGCTAAAGAATTAATTTACCATTTAATATTAATTTAACTAGAGACAAGGTATCGGTCAGGATTATAGAGAGATTTTCTCCTTAATAAAAATGTAGAACAGCCATTATAGACCAATATCTGTCATAAAGAGTTGCTAAAGAATTAATTTACCATTTAATATTAATTTAACTAGAGACAAGGTATCGGTCAGGATTATAGAGAGTTTTTCTCTTTAATAAAAATGTAGAACAGCCATTATAGACCAATATCTGTCATAAAGAGTTGCTAAAGAATTAATTTACCATTTAATATTAATTTAACTAGAGACAAGGTATCGGTCAGGATTATAGAGTTTTTCTCTTTAATAAAAATGTAGAACAGCCATTATAGACCAATATGTGTCATAAAGAGTTGCTAAAGAATTTACTATTTTAATATTAATTTAACTAGAGACAAGGTATCGATCAGGATTATACAGAGATTTTCTCCTTAATAAAAATGTAGAACAGCCATTATAGACCAATATATGTCATAAAGAGTTGCTAAACAATTAATTTACCATTTAATATTAATTTAACTAGAGACAAGGTATCGGTCAGGATTATAGAGAGTTTTTCTCTTTAATAAAAATGTAGAACAGCCATTATAGACCAATATCTGTCATAAAGAGTTGCTAAAGAAATAATTTACCATTTAATATTAATTTAACTAGAGACAAGGTATCGGTCAGGATTATAGAGAGATTTTCTCCTTAATAAAAATGTAGAACAGCCATTATAGACCAATATCTGTCATAAAGAGTTGCTAAAGAAATAATTTACCATTTAATATTAATTTAACTAGAGACAAGGTATCGGTCAGGATTATAGAGAGATTTTCTCCTTAATAAAAATGTAGAACAGTCATTATAGACCAATATATGTCATAAAGAGTTGCTAAAGAATTAATTTACCATTTAATATTAATTTAACTAGAGACAAGGTATCGGTCAGGATTATACAGAGATTTTCTCCTTAATAAAAATGTAGAACAGTCATTATAGACCAATATATGTCATAAAGAGTTGCTAAAGAATTAATTTACCATAATATTAATTTAACTAGAGACAAGGTATCGGTCAGGATTATAGAGAGATTTTCTCCTTAATAAAAATGTAGAACAGTCATTATAGACCAATATATGTCATAAAGAGTTGCTAAAGAATTAATTTACCATTTAATATTAATTTAACTAGAGACAAGGTATCGGTCAGGATTATACAGAGATTTTCTCCTTAATAAAAATGTAGAAGAGCCATTATAGAACAATATCTGTCATAAAGAGTTGCTAAAGAATTAATTTACCATTTAATATTAATTTAACTAGAGACAAGGTATCGGTCAGGATTATAGAGTTTTTCTCTTTAATAAAAATGTAGAACAGCCATTATAGACCAATATATGTCATAAAGAGTTGCTAAAGAATTAATTTACCATTTAATATTAATTTAACTAGAGACTAGGTATCGATCAGGATTATACAGAGATTTTCTCCTTAATAAAAATGTAGAAGAGCCATTATAGAACAATATCTGTCATAAAGAGTTGCTAAAGCATTAATTTACCATTTAATATTAATTTAACTAGAGACAAGGTATCGATCAGGATTATACAGAGATTTTCTCCTTAATAAAAATGTAGAAGAGCCATTATAGAACAATATCTGTCATAAAGAGTTGCTAAAGAATTAATTTACCATTTAATATTAATTTAACTAGAGACTAGGTATCGATCAGGATTATACAGAGATTTTCTCCTTAATAAAAATGTAGAAGAGCCATTATAGAACAATATCTGTCATAAAGAGGTGCTAAAGAATTAATTTACCATTTAATATTAATTTAACTAGAGACAAGGTATCGGTCAGGATTATAGAGAGATTTTCTCCTTAATAAAAATGTAAAACAGCCATTATAGACCAATATATGTCATAAAGAGTTGCTAAAGAATTAATTTACCATTTAATATTAATTTAACTAGAGACAAGGTATCGGTCAGGATTATAGAGTTTTTCTCTTTAATAAAAATGTAGAACAGCCATTATAGACCAATATCTGTCATAAAGAGTTGCTAAAGAATTAATTTACCATTTAATATTAATTTAACTAGAGACAAGGTATCGGTCAGGATTATAGAGTTTTTCTCTTTAATAAAAATGTAGAACAGCCATTATAGACCAATATCTGTCATAAAGAGTTGCTAAAGAATTAATTTACCATTTAATATTAATTTAACTAGAGACAAGGTATCGGTCAGGATTATACAGAGTTTTTCTCTTTAATAAAAATGTAGAACAGCCATTATAGACCAATATCTGTCATAAAGAGTTGCTAAAGAATTAATTTACCATTTAATATTAATTTAACTAGAGACAAGGTATCGGTCAGGATTATAGAGTTTTTCTCTTTAATAAAAATGTAGAACAGCCATTATAGACCAATATATGTCATAAAGAGTTGCTAAAGAATTAATTTACCATTTAATATTAATTTAACTAGAGACAAGGTATCGGTCAGGATTATAGAGAGATTTTCTCCTTAATAAAAATGTAGAACAGCCATTATAGACCAATATCTGTCATAAAGAGTTGCTAAAGAAATAATTTACCATTTAATATTAATTTAACTAGAGACAAGGTATCGGTCAGGATTATACAGAGATTTTCTCCTTAATAAAAATGTAGAACAGCCATTATAGACCAATATATGTCATAAAGAGTTGCTAAAGAATTAATTTACCATTTAATATTAATTTAACTAGAGACAAGGTATCGGTCAGGATTATACAGAGATTTTCTCCTTAATAAAAATGTAGAACAGCCATTATAGACCAATATATGTCATAAAGAGTTGCTAAACAATTAATTTACCATTTAATATTAATTTAACTAGAGACAAGGTATCGGTCAGGATTATAGAGAGATTTTCTCCTTAATAAAAATGTAGAACAGTCATTATAGACCAATATATGTCATAAAGAGTTGCTAAAGAATTAATTTACCATTTAATATTAATTTAACTAGAGACAAGGTATCGGTCAGGATTATAGAGAGATTTTCTCCTTAATAAAAATGTAGAACAGCCATTATAGACCAATATCTGTCATAAAGAGTTGCTAAAGAAATAATTTACCATTTAATATTAATTTAACTAGAGACAAGGTATCGGTCAGGATTATAGAGAGATTTTCTCCTTAATAAAAATGTAGAACAGTCATTATAGACCAATATATGTCATAAAGAGTTGCTAAAGAATTAATTTACCATTTAATATTAATTTAACTAGAGACAAGGTATCGGTCAGGATTATACAGAGATTTTCTCCTTAATAAAAATGTAGAAGAGCCATTATAGAACAATATCTGTCATAAAGAGTTGCTAAAGAATTAATTTACCATTTAATATTAATTTAACTAGAGACAAGGTATCGGTCAGGATTATAGAGTTTTTCTCTTTAATAAAAATGTAGAACAGCCATTATAGACCAATATATGTCATAAAGAGTTGCTAAAGAATTAATTTACCATTTAATATTAATTTAACTAGAGACTAGGTATCGATCAGGATTATACAGAGATTTTCTCCTTAATAAAAATGTAGAAGAGCCATTATAGAACAATATCTGTCATAAAGAGTTGCTAAAGAATTAATTTACCATTTAATATTAATTTAACTAGAGACAAGGTATCGATCAGGATTATACAGAGATTTTCTCCTTAATAAAAATGTAGAAGAGCCATTATAGAACAATATCTGTCATAAAGAGTTGCTAAAGAATTAATTTACCATTTAATATTAATTTAACTAGAGACTAGGTATCGATCAGGATTATACAGAGATTTTCTCCTTAATAAAAATGTAGAAGAGCCATTATAGAACAATATCTGTCATAAAGAGTTGCTAAAGAATTAATTTACCATTTAATATTAATTTAACTAGAGACAAGGTATCGGTCAGGATTATAGAGTTTTTCTCTTTAATAAAAATGTAGAACAGCCATTATAGACCAATATATGTCATAAAGAGTTGCTAAAGAATTAATTTACCATTTAATATTAATTTAACTAGAGACTAGGTATCGATCAGGATTATACAGAGATTTTCTCCTTAATAAAAATGTAGAAGAGCCATTATAGAACAATATCTGTCATAAAGAGTTGCTAAAGAATTAATTTACCATTTAATATTAATTTAACTAGAGACAAGGTATCGATCAGGATTATAGAGAGATTTTCTCTTTAATAAAAATGTAGAACAGCCATTATAGACCAATATATGTCATAAAGAGTTGCTAAAGAATTAATTTACCATTTAATATTAATTTAACTAGAGACAAGGTATCGATCAGGATTATACAGAGATTTTCTCCTTAATAAAAATGTAGAACAGCCATTATAGACCAATATATGTCATAAAGAGTTGCTAAAGAATTAATTTACCATTTAATATTAATTTAACTAGAGACAAGGTATCGATCAGGATTATACAGAGATTTTCTCTTTAATAAAAATGTAGAACAGCCATTATAGACCAATATATGTCATAAAGAGTTGCTAAAGAATTAATTTACCATTTAATATTAATTTAACTAGAGACAAGGTATCGATCAGGATTATAGAGAGATTTTCTCTTTAATAAAAATGTAGAACAGCCATTATAGACCAATATATGTCATAAAGAGTTGCTAAAGAATTAATTTACCATTTAATATTAATTTAACTAGAGACAAGGTATCGATCAGGATTATACAGAGATTTTCTCTTTAATAAAAATGTAGAACAGCCATTATAGACCAATATATGTCATAAAGAGTTGCTAAAGAATTTACTATTTAATATTAATTTAACTAGAGACAAGGTATCGATCAGGATTATACAGAGATTTTCTCCTTAATAAAAATGTAGAACAGTCATTATAGACCAATATATGTCATAAAGAGTTGCTAAAGAATTTACTATTTTAATATTAATTTAACTAGAGACAAGGTATCGATCAGGATTATACAGAGATTTTCTCCTTAATAAAAATGTAGAACAGTCATTATAGACCAATATATGTCATAAAGAGTTGCTAAAGAATTTACTATTTTAATATTAATTTAACTAGAGACAAGGTATCGATCAGGATTATACAGAGATTTTCTCCTTAATAAAAATGTAGAACAGCCATTATAGACCAATATATGTCATAAAGAGTTGCTAAACAATTAATTTACCATTTAATATTAATTTAACTAGAGACAAGGTATCGGTCAGGATTATAGAGAGTTTTTCTCTTTAATAAAAATGTAGAACAGCCATTATAGACCAATATCTGTCATAAAGAGTTGCTAAAGAAATAATTTACCATTTAATATTAATTTAACTAGAGACAAGGTATCGGTCAGGATTATAGAGAGATTTTCTCCTTAATAAAAATGTAGAAGAGCCATTATAGAACAATATCTGTCATAAAGAGTTGCTAAAGAATTAATTTACCATTTAATATTAATTTAACTAGAGACAAGGTATCGATCAGGATTATAGAGAGTTTTTCTCTTTAATAAAAATGTAGAAGAGCCATTATAGACCAATATCTGTCATAAAGAGTTGCTAAAGAATTAATTTACCATTTAATATTAATTTAACTAGAGACAAGGTATCGATCAGGATTATAGAGAGATTTTCTCTTTAATAAAAATGTAGAACAGCCATTATAGACCAATATATGTCATAAAGAGTTGCTAAAGAATTAATTTACCATTTAATATTAATTTAACTAGAGACAAGGTATCGATCAGGATTATACAGAGATTTTCTCTTTAATAAAAATGTAGAACAGCCATTATAGACCAATATATTGTAACGTTGAGAAGCCCTAAGTAAAAGCTTTGTCCAATTCAAAATGTTTAAACCTTGTCAGTTAGAAATAAATGTCAAACATAAACGTCACTCCAACACATAATAAATTTTGTTAAAGGATTTCTAAGGAAACAATACTTCGAAACTACAAAATTATTGAAAGGGCGAGGGCAGCGTGACAAATTAAATAGGAAGAGTTGAGTTATGTAATGTGACAACATGGGAAATTAGAAAGTTTGTGTACGCCCAAGTTAACAAAAGAAAAAGAGACAAAAAACTAGGCAGAGGTACGTTGAACTCAGCTAAGAAACAAGATTTAACGAACCTTGAAAGACGGTTAGAGTTTGAAAAATCAAATCCAACCAACCAAAAAGAAGCGTCATCCAGAAATAAGCGAAGAAGGGGTAAAACGGGAAAACTCTGCGTAAGAATTCAAAAAATCAGAAAAAGCAGTGAAGAACGAGCGTCGCAAGGGAGAGGAACTAGGAACAGGGCGAAGTTCGCCAAATCGTCGTAAAGTTGAAGAAAAGTTTTAAGTCATCGAATTATATTAAAATCATCGTAAAGTTAAAGAAGAGTTTTGATTAATTGACCAAGAATTCAAGCAACAGAGTGAGGTAGTTCAAGCTTCGAGATCGTCAAAGTGCCTATAAATTGGATTAAGTTTCTTGTGATATCTGCCATAAGTTCGAGGGATCATCTCACCTGTAAAACTCCAAGAAGACATCATTCCATGCTACTGAACCATGATAAGTTATCTGATTAGTTATTGTAGTTTTTACTTCAGGTTACCAAAGAAACCACGCCCCACTTTAAATAAAATCTGAGCTAGGCCGAGAGCCATTTAAACTTAAATTTTCAAAGAGCAATCAAAGTAACTTCATTATATAATTGGTAAATTATACCTGGCGCCCAACAAATCAATAAAACAATTGAGATATTAAAATATAAAGACTAAATTAAAATTACAATTAATGATACGATTTTGATGCACCTAATAATAATAATAAAATTGCTATGTTCTAGAATTAAGTATTTCATTGTGTTATAAATGTTTATGTCTAGTTTAAGTTGAATGGATGAGATTTAGTGATAAGATGAATAAATTTGAATACTCATATGTGCATCAAATAATTTGAAGATTTAATTAATTCAACTGTTATATATTGGCACCCAACTTTAGGTGCAAATTGTATTTAAAGAATAAATAATTTTAAATATGATAACGTAGTTGTGTTTTAATCAAAGTAATTAATTAAAAATAAATAACAAAGGTTATAATTGGCGTCCAACTCGTGGTTTAATTAAAATTAAAATTTAGTTCACGTGGTGTAACCTGAAGGTAGCATTATAAGATAAGAGACAGAAAGACTATTAGATATAATTAATTTAATGTTAAGACGTAGTAATAGGATAAAAAATTATAAAAAGATGGCAAATAACCAAATAACAATGGGGTTTGATGAGGAGATTAATAATCAAATGGGGATAGAATCAGAAATGGATAGAGCTATAGGGATTAATAATAGTGAAAGTAATACTAATGAGGGTAATAATTCAGGGGAGAGTGAAAATTTAAAGGTGTATGGGACCCCAACGGTAGGATTAAACGAATTAATCGAAATCCTTAATAAAAAATTTGATGAAAGTAATAAAAATGCGGAAATCCTAAAAACAAGCATCGATAAAAAATTTGAAGAAAGTAGTAAAAATGCGGAAGCCCTTAATAAAAAGAATTTCGAAGAAATTAATAAAAATGCGGAAATTCTAAAAGCAAGCATCGATAAAAAATTCGCAGAACAAAATAAAAAGCTCGAGGAAAATAATAAAAAATTAGAAGAACTTAGTGGCAATGTTAGTCAAAATGCGGAGACAATGGACCGAAAATTTAATGAATTTGCGGAGAGATTCGAGAACAAGCTCGAAGAAATTAAATTAAGATCGGATACCACAGCCGAGACAATTAGGACGGAAATGAATGATAAATTAAATAAAATTGAAGAAAATTTCACCGATAAATTAGGTAATAAGTGCGAAGATTTAAGAGAAAATTTAAAAGAAATTGCAAGTAAAGTCGTGGAAGTAGAAAAGGATGTGCAAGAGAGCATTAAAGAAATCGAAATCACCGTAAACAAAAATTTAACTGAAAATCAAATTAACGTAGACGCTCAGATTGATAAGGTAAAGGAAAGTCAAGCTAGATCTAATAATAAAATTCTAGAAATCGAATCACAATGCCAAGAAAATTCACAAAAAATTAACCAATATCAGAAACAAACGGACGAAATGACAAATAAAGTGACAGAAGTAGATGAAAGATTAAGTAATTTAAAAACAAGGGATGGTATCATAATAAGGGAACCAGAGATAAGGGATATTAGTTTTACAGGAAAAGAAAGATTCCCAATGCAATTTTTAAGGATCATAAAAGAAGTTAGCGTTAGTTACACACATCAAGGGAACATGTATTGGTTAGATAGATATTTAAAAGATGAAGCATGTGTATGGTGGTTTCTACACCGTAGGGAAGTTAAAAACTTCGAAGATTTTGAAAAAATATTTATGGATAAATATTTTAACGAAATGATACAAGCAAACATCCGAGACAGGTTGGAATTCGGAAAGTTTAAAGGAAAAATTGGGGATGAAGCTATCACATATGTGGAGAACATGATGTTGGAATGTTCAGAGTTAGAACCGCCGATTTTAGAAGCCCAGTTAGTCCAAAAAATCGCTAAGCACTTTCACCCAACTACACTAATTGCTGTTATCACCAGGGGTGTGAAAACAAAGCAGGAATTTGTAAAACTATTGATGGAATTCCGACAGGCAGATGTACGACACATTAATAGTTACGAAGAAAGAAATGGTAATTATAAGGCATCCTATCCACGCGACGAGAGAGAGGGAGAAGTTGTAAACAGGCCTTGGGGACAAATGAATGGGTACAACAGTAGACATTTACCGTTACGTCAGAATAGGGATGTTTACAGAAAACCAGATGTGCGTGCCGACATAAAAAATGGACCAGGGAACCGTTGGGAAGGTCGACAACCTGCAGACAGGGACGGAAGAGGGCAAAAGTGAAAGTTGGAATGGAATGTAGACCTAGCGGATAAGAACAAGGCAACCATAAATACCTTATTCACCGATTTAAAAGATTATTTAGAGGACAATCACGACACAAGCGATATAATTAATGACATTAATAAATGTCCAGAAATTAAGTTAGTTTTTAATGAGTGTGTACAGGTCAGAGCGTTAATCGATACAGGTTGTGAGGTAAATTCGATATCTGAATCTTTCTACAACACAAATAAATTAAATTTAGGAGTTTTTGAAGAATTACCGGTAGCAGGAGTAAAAGTTATTGGAGCATTAGGTCTGCGTTCCAAAAGTGTTAAAAAACAAATTTTCATTAAAGTTAAGTTAGGAACAGAATTAATCGCCGTGCATTTTATAATAGTACCAGAACTAATTCGAGATTGTATACTTGGGTTAGAGTTTTTATCAAGAAATCATGCAATCGTCAATTTTATTAATAATAAGTTAGAAATAGGAAATAAATTAAACTATGGAGTTGGTAGAAAGGAAATTAAATTCGAGGATTCGTCAGAAGTTAATATTGAAAGTTTGAATAATTGCCTACAAATTGAAGAGGATAAATATGAATTTGATATAAACAAAATAAGCAATTTGGAACATGTACCACTTGAGAATAGGCAGCGGTTATACAGCATATTTAATAAATATAAAACAGTTTTCAGCAAAAAACCAGGATTAATTTCAACTTATTACCATAAATTTCAAGTAACTGATAGAACACCATACTGTCAGAGGAGTTGGCCAGTAGCAACTAAGTTTAGAGAAGCCGTTGATGCAGAGATTCAGAGAATGCTAAGTTATGGGATCATCGAGAGAGCAAACAGCGCATACATTAATCCTATAGTACCTGTATGTAAGAAAGATGGGAGCGTAAGGATCTGTTTAGACGCCAGGACTATAAATGCGAGAACCATACCGGATTACGAAGGGATTCGACCAATCCAAGAGTTATTGACAATCGGTAAGAAGATCAGTTGGATGAGTAGTTTAGACCTAACTAGCAGTTTTTGGCAAATCCCGTTGCACGAAGATTGCAAGGATTTCACGGCATTTCTGTACAAAGGATTGTGCTACAGGTACAAAACCGTTCCGTTTGGGTTGAGCACAAGCTTAGCAAGTTTAACGCGAGGTTTGGACTCAATTCTGACGGAAGAAGTTAAAAGGAATTTAATTATGTATGTGGACGACTGTTTATGTATTTCGCAAAACTGGGAAGATCATGTGGACCAATTAGAAAAAATATTAAAGGTATTTCAAGACGCCAACTTAACAGTAAATTTTGAGAAATCTATGTTCTGCAGGAAAGAAATAGATTATCTAGGTTTTGTTATCACCACAGATGGTATCAAACCGCAAGAGCAAAAAATGATGGCAATTCAAAATTTTCCGCGTCCTAAGACACCAAAACAATTAAAAAGCTTTTTAGGATTAACAAATTTCTACCACCGGTTTTCAAAAAATTACGCACAAACAACAGCTCCATTACAAGGACTACTGAAGAAAGGAACAAAATTTAAATGGACAAATAGTATTAACCAGAGTTTTTTAGCTGTAAAGGAGGAATTTATTGAGGCTGTAACGTTAAAGCACCCAAATATGGAAAAGATGTTTTACTTACAGACAGATGCGTCCGATATTGCGTCAGGAGCACAACTGTACCAACTCGATGACCAGAATAACATTGCTGTAGTAGGATTTACAAGCAGAACATTTAAAGGGGCTGAGAGATTTTATAGCACTGCCGAAAAAGAATTGTATAGTGTAGTATTAGGATTAAGGAAATTTAGGAATTATTTATTAGGGAGAAAAATAACCGTTATAACTGACAATAAGGCGATCACTTTCATTAACCAATGCAAACTACTTAACGCTAGAATGACGAGGTGGATCTTATTAATTCAGGAGTATAACATCCAAATTCGACACTGCAAGGGAAAAGAAAATATTGTTGCAGATACATTGAGCAGATTCCCAGAGGATGGAGAATGTTCACAAGAAAATGGGGAGGACCGACTTGTACAAATCCAATTAGTGTTACAGAAGTTTAATCCAGAAGTGGGCGAACAGTTACAAAATATAGAAGTTTTACAGAAGAAGGATACAAAATTTAGGAATATAGTAGGTAAATTAGAAGAAAATGATCCAAAAATTTTAGAATGTTATAAATTGTTTGAAAAAAAATTATTTCGCAAGGAAAGAGGAATGTGGAAATTAATGATTCCAGAAAAATTCATTGAAGTATTAATTAAGGAAATTCATGAAATTTGCGGACATATAGGAATAAGCAAATGTTACCATAATTTTAAGGAAGATTTCACGGGAGACAAAGTCGCTAAAAAGGTCAGGGATATAATAATTAAATGTTTACGATGTCAAAAATGTAAACATGACAACAAAGGTAGAAACGCAGAACTTACGCCTATTATACCAAAAGGTAAGGGTGAACTAGTGTGTGTAGACTATTACGGACCATTGCCTCGGTCAGTCTACGGGTCAAGGTACATCTTAGTAGTGATTGACGCATTTTCTAAATACACAAAATTGTATAAGGTAAAAAACACAACAACCGTAACAACATTAAATCAAATCAGGAAATACATTAAAGAAGTCCAATTACCAAAATACATACTTTCGGATAATGGTACACAATTTACATCCAAAAAATGGACAGAAGGGTTACAAGAACTGGGAATTAGACAAAGAACCGTTGCAATACGAAATCCACAAAGCAACTTGGCGGAGAGAGTAATGCGAAATCTAGGTCAACTTTTCAGGATCCTGTTACCTGACAATCACCAAGAATGGGGAAGGCTACTTGAAACTGTGGAAAGTTTCATGAACGAATCATACCATGATACAATTGAGTCAACACCATTAGAAGTACAATTTAATACACGTCCGACACGAATTTGGAAAAAATATTTAATTAATCCAGGCAACACAGAAACAAACGACATTGACCACGGAGAAATATACTTACGAATTAAAAATAAAAGGGAAAAATTCGCTAAGAAGTTCAATGAACTGCATCCACCAACCGAATATCAGATAAATGATTTAGTACTAGTAAGAGCTTGTATTCCGTCAAGCACAATTGAAAAACGATATCACAAGTTCTGTGAACTATATGAAGGACCATACACCGTAATCTCTAAGATAGGAAAAACTACTTATAAGTTAGCTAGTATAAAAAATAATAAAACTCACATCCGAGGTATATTTAATTGTAGATTATTAAAAAGGTTTCATAATTAATTAGAGAGTTAAGTAAACAAAAATAAATGAATTTAACTGTAAAATAAAATGTAAACAAACACATGTCCTACAGTTGAAGAGGGTCAAGGGAACAATGTTAATTGGGGTTTACAAGAAGGGTTTGTTGACGTGGGATTCTAGACAATGCCATTGTTAAGAAAAAAGGTTGACCGCAGTTTAGGTCATAAAGTCATTTAAAGGGACAGTAATTCTAGTGGGTTTTTAAATGAGAGTAAGAGTAGGTCATAAAGTCATTTAAAGGGACAGTAATTCTAATGGGTTTTTAAATGAGAGTAAGAGTAGGTCATAGTCCATGTTACGATATGTATATGTGTATTATTAAAATAAGTTTAGTGTAAAGGTGTATCAAAAGCAAATTTTATCATTAATTATGCAATTAACATAAAATTTCTTGGGACTTATGTAACGTTGAGAAGCCCTAAGTAAAAGCTTTGTCCAATTCAAAATGTTTAAACCTTGTCAGTTAGAAATAAATGTCAAACATAAACGTCACTCCAACACATAATAAATTTTGTTAAAGGATTTCTAAGGAAACAATACTTCGAAACTACAAAATTATTGAAAGGGCGAGGGCAGCGTGACAAATTAAATAGGAAGAGTTGAGTTATGTAATGTGACAACATGGGAAATTAGAAAGTTTGTGTACGCCCAAGTTAACAAAAGAAAAAGAGACAAAAAACTAGGCAGAGGTACGTTGAACTCAGCTAAGAAACAAGATTTAACGAACCTTGAAAGACGGTTAGAGTTTGAAAAATCAAATCCAACCAACCAAAAAGAAGCGTCATCCAGAAATAAGCGAAGAAGGGGTAAAACGGGAAAACTCTGCGTAAGAATTCAAAAAATCAGAAAAAGCAGTGAAGAACGAGCGTCGCAAGGGAGAGGAACTAGGAACAGGGCGAAGTTCGCCAAATCGTCGTAAAGTTGAAGAAAAGTTTTAAGTCATCGAATTATATTAAAATCATCGTAAAGTTAAAGAAGAGTTTTGATTAATTGACCAAGAATTCAAGCAACAGAGTGAGGTAGTTCAAGCTTCGAGATCGTCAAAGTGCCTATAAATTGGATTAAGTTTCTTGTGATATCTGCCATAAGTTCGAGGGATCATCTCACCTGTAAAACTCCAAGAAGACATCATTCCATGCTACTGAACCATGATAAGTTATCTGATTAGTTATTGTAGTTTTTACTTCAGGTTACCAAAGAAACCACGCCCCACTTTAAATAAAATCTGAGCTAGGCCGAGAGCCATTTAAACTTAAATTTTCAAAGAGCAATCAAAGTAACTTCATTATATAATTGGTAAATTATACCTGGCGCCCAACAAATCAATAAAACAATTGAGATATTAAAATATAAAGACTAAATTAAAATTACAATTAATGATACGATTTTGATGCACCTAATAATAATAATAAAATTGCTATGTTCTAGAATTAAGTATTTCATTGTGTTATAAATGTTTATGTCTAGTTTAAGTTGAATGGATGAG
The DNA here is from genome assembly GCA_963513935.1 of Aphrophora alni. NCBI lineage: Eukaryota > Metazoa > Arthropoda > Insecta > Hemiptera > Aphrophoridae > Aphrophora > Aphrophora alni. Next base: position 70,449,816 of record OY740767.1, read on the forward strand.
ATTTAGTGATAAGATGAATAAATTTGAATACTCATATGTGCATCAAATAATTTGAAGATTTAATTAATTCAACTGTTATATATTGGCACCCAACTTTAGGTGCAAATTGTATTTAAAGAATAAATAATTTTAAATATGATAACGTAGTTGTGTTTTAATCAAAGTAATTAATTAAAAATAAATAACAAAGGTTATAATATGTCATAAAGAGTTGCTAAAGAATTTACTATTTAATATTAATTTAACTAGAGACAAGGTATCGATCAGGATTATACAGAGATTTTCTCCTTAATAAAAATGTAGAACAGTCATTATAGACCAATATATGTCATAAAGAGTTGCTAAAGAATTTACTATTTTAATATTAATTTAACTAGAGACAAGGTATCGATCAGGATTATACAGAGATTTTCTCCTTAATAAAAATGTAGAACAGTCATTATAGACCAATATATGTCATAAAGAGTTGCTAAAGAATTTACTATTTTAATATTAATTTAACTAGAGACAAGGTATCGATCAGGATTATACAGAGATTTTCTCCTTAATAAAAATGTAGAACAGCCATTATAGACCAATATATGTCATAAAGAGTTGCTAAACAATTAATTTACCATTTAATATTAATTTAACTAGAGACAAGGTATCGATCAGGATTATAGAGAGATTTTCTCCTTAATAAAAATGTAGAACAGCCATTATAGACCAATATATGTCATAAAGAGTTGCTAAACAATTAATTTACCATTTAATATTAATTTAACTAGAGACAAGGTATCGATCAGGATTATAGAGAGATTTTCTCCTTAATAAAAATGTAGAACAGCCATTATAGACCAATATATGTCATAAAGAGTTGCTAAACAATTAATTTACCATTTAATATTAATTTAACTAGAGACAAGGTATCGGTCAGGATTATAGAGAGATTTTCTCCTTAATAAAAATGTAGAACAGCCATTATAGACCAATATATGTCATAAAGAGTTGCTAAACAATTAATTTACCATTTAATATTAATTTAACTAGAGACAAGGTATCGGTCAGGATTATAGTGAGATTTTCTCCTTAATAAAAATGTAGAACAGCCATTATAGACCAATATCTGTCATAAAGAGTTGCTAAAGAATTAATTTACCATTTAATATTAATTTAACTAGAGACAAGGTATCGATCAGGATTATACAGAGATTTTCTCCTTAATAAAAATGTAGAACAGTCATTATAGACCAATATATGTCATAAAGAGTTGCTAAAGAATCTACTATTTAATATTAATTTAACTAGAGACAAGGTATCGATCAGGATTATAACGAGTTTTTCTCCTTAATAAAAATGTAAAACAGCCATTATAGACCAATATATGTCATAAAGAGTTGCTAAAGAATTTACTATTTAATATTAATTTAACTAGAGACAAGGTATCGATCAGGATTATAGAGTTTTTCATTGTCTGACGATGGAATGGACAAGCCTAAATAAAAAAAAAAGAAAGATTTTTCTTTCGTGAGGACTAAAACGAGTTACAACAATATTTCATATGTGTAATACTAGGAACTACAATAAATAATGTTTTCCATTTTTCGTAAGAATAGATATTTCCCTAATAATGGCTATAAGTGTTTTGAGTTGTGCAATAAATGGAATTGCACAATGTGGAATTGTGCCATGGAATAAGGCTTGGCTAATATGTAATGTTTCACGGTTTTACTTTCTAACATATACGTAGTATAACTTTAATAGTAATCAGTTTAAAAATCGTTGTAAAGTTGTTCACACAAAACATCCGTTTTGAGGTTTCTTGTGCTTTATAAAGTCTTTAAAAATGTCTTTGTAATGATCTATATTGCCAAAACTTAGTCAAACGATTTTTGTCAAATTTAGTATATAGTTAACGATTATTATTTGATTTTGTAGATGATTGTAAAGTTAAAATTCAAACACGTGTAAAACGTAACTAAGATTTGAATTTTTTAATATTTTGAACAGCTGCCATCTTGATATTTGTGAGTGGAATTCAAAGATAACGGATCTAATCAAGATATTTACGAGATACAATTTTCACAAAATTTTTAGAAAAAATAAAAAATCTTTGGAAGAGTTCTGTTGAGAACGCCGCGCCGCGCATACGTACATAGACTACTATATATTATATACACATACTAATGAACGATTAATACTTCCTAAGGCCATACGAATAAGACTGTCTTTATACTAATTAATTATAAAACGTGTATTGTTTGGTAGTTGCGTTATTTTCTTTCTACCATAAGGAAAATAGCCCTACAAATAAAATGAGTGGGTAGCGACACTAAGCACGGAGTAGTTGGACATTTCCAAAATGAGTTTATTCTATCTATCTGGTGGTTGAATGAAGGAATCGAAACTGAAAGCGAAAATATATAATTCATATCTAAAATAAATGTAAACATTTTGTAAAAGTAGACATTTTTTTCTTCTAGTTGTATAAAGGTGAAAACCCTCTCGGTCATCATTGCCGTATTAAAAAAGAAGAACAAATCTCTAAAAGTGTCAGGTAGGAAGAGAACAAGAGTTGGTCAAGCGAGACCGGATAGGAAAGATGAAAGAGAGGGACTACTCAGACTATATGAAAAAAGGTGTAGATCCAACTAGATCTGTTCGGATTGCCAAACAAAAGTCACTCCGTGAGAGTGTATTTTAATATTAGAATGAGATACTCCATCGAAATTGAAGTTTGTAAACGTATTTAAAACGTGACCAATAGAAAGGGGAAGTTTATAAGAAATATTTTATATTTGTTTCAAAAATGGGTTGTGTAGGATCAGAAAATTGTCAAAATAGAGGTGGGGTTTAGAAACTTGTTTGGAAGTGGTTCAAAAAGGGGGTATTTTTTTCAAAATGGGTTGAGTGGATTTAGAAACTTCTTTTGGAAAAGGGTCAAATGGGGGGGGGGGTTGAAAATGATTGGGTTGGTTTAGAAATGTATTTATACAAAATTTGAAGGGCAGGGGACGTTTGATTGGGGTTGTGGTAGGTGGAATTTAAACAATAGGAAATTGAGCGAAAAAGAGTAAAAAATAGGGTAGAAAAGGGATACAATTTTTTTTGAGAGGGCTGCCCCGGCTTAAACTGTGGCCACTTAAGTTGTTCAATGTTTTTGTATCCTAATGAATACATTTTAAAAACATTTTTACTATGATCGTAACGCTTCTCGCGTGGCGTTGCGTGATGCTCCGATGACTTGACTACATCTACGAAATCCCATAACATCTTGTAAAGAAGTATAGCCTGTACGTAAATAAAGATGTTGTAATATTTAGAGTAGTCTAAAAAATAAATGTAAAATCAATAACCCATGGAATGAAATAACAGGTGCTAAATAAATCAAATGTGTAGTGATCGCGTGAGTCATACGAGAGAGAGAGAGAGAGAGAGAGAAAACAAGTTCGATTATCGACATGAACAGATAGCAAAGGAAAGGCGACAAAGGCTTCCACTTTGGCAAGGTTAAAATTAAAATGTTGATGAACTCTGTAAGCGATAGGTAACAAAATCGATAAGACGCATAGAATTACTTGCCTTATCTTTGGTTTATGTATTACAGGAATGAACTTACATACAATGTTATTTTATTGATTAAGGTAAATTTGGTATACTTATATTTTAATGTGCTTTAAAGAAAGCAATTTTCATAACTTATGTTAGTGCTACCATATTTATTAAGAGTATTTTTTAGAGCATCAATGAAGACAGTTAAATTAAAGAAAATTAAAATACACGAATTTATGACTATGAATGAGAAAGAACTCCCCTTGAATATTTGCCACAACCCGTGTTTGATGTCTCTGTCGATTGCGAAAATAAATGTTTTGATTATTTTTAAAGCACTTAAAGTTTTCTCCTTGCGTAACTTATCAGTTGTTTACAATGTTTTCCTATTTGGAGCCACCCCCTCTTCTTCGACAGAAAGTGGAGTGTCTGCTCCTCCACAGAATAAAAATAATACAATTTCTTACAACGGATGTCTTATTATATAAATACCATGGATTTGTGTGCTATTTCCTTAGAACACCCAAATTGAAATTGTAGTCAATTGGACATACTGTAGTCCGATCTGAAATGTTTTCCATATTTTAAAAGCATTTAACATCACATTTATATCCTGGATTGTATACATTTGCAAACCAGATACAGATTTTAGAAGTATAACGTTTCAAATTTCAGTTTGTATACCATTATTGGCGAATAATATCTGAAAATATTCAATAGTTTGAATAAATGTTGGATAGTTGAATCTTAAAACTATGAGAATCAACATCCGTCATTTTCAAACCGTCCGATTGATTTGATTAGCAGAAGAATTTATCTAAAGATTATAATAAGAAAATCGTACCTATATGCAAAACGTAATCGGACAGAAATAGAGATAAGTATACGTTTAGTTGGCAGTATTTAATGCGATGTAGCTGTTATTCTACATTTCTGAGAAACCGTCTATACTATCGCCTGAAATAAATAGAAAAAGTATGCAAAACATATAAAACTGAAATTCTGAAAAAGAAGAAATTAAAATAATAAAATCGTTAACCTTTCCAATTGAACTTACCCGCAGGGGAGCTGCAGACACTGACATAACACTCGCAACACAAACTATCATTCATATAGTCATTTACACACAGTACACTTACATTATACAATTACCTACACTCTCACCTTCTCTTAGGGTTCTATCCTCAGAGTCTCAGTTTAGAGAATACGGTCTTGGGAATCCCGAGAAGGGTGACCAGAGGAAAACTTTTACAAGGACACTAGGACTAAAAAAAGAGGACATTTATACAAAAAAGAGGACAATGTTAAATACACTTTCTACATTTTAAAGAAACCTTTATTCCTAGTATTTTCATACAAAACGTATTAAAAATACTTGTTTATTGTGTAGAAATACATATTTATTAAGCATTCTTATAACGAATGAAAAGAAAATTTAACTCTGCTTGCTTAAATATTATAGCAATTATACCTTAAAAATAACAAAAAATTATAAAAAAAAAAACTTTGGAGGGACTGGACTGGAGGAAGGCACCGTGCAGTACAGATGTGGGAGTACGGTACGAAGCGCAGGCGCAGCAACATGAAAAAGAGCGACAAGACGCCGCGGTTGCAGAATTCTTTATCACAAGAAAGAATGATTCACAAGTTCATGTTAATCTTTTTGTTATTACTGTTGGTTTTCGAAAAAAGCCGGACATTTTACGTAATTTCAAAAGCCGGGACGACAGGAGGACATGTCCTCCTAAAGCCGGACGTCTGGTCACCCTGATCCCGAGGGGACCTAACAGGATTTACACTTTTTTTTCACATAGTCTTGTGTTAGATCGCTCTCTTTCTTCATCTTTCCTATATGGTCTCTCGACCAACTCTTGTTTTTTTCGACTCTGACTAGAGTAATTTAGGGCTATGAGTCTTTATTTAGTCTTCTTTTGTTTCTTTTTTTTTTTAAAGGCATGATGACCGAGATGGTTTTCGCTTTTATAAAACAAAACTTATGCCCAGTAGTGATGAAATCAGTGAGTTTCGCACTCTACCAACTAATTGTGAAATACGAGTATAGATCGATAACATCCCCTTCGACTCGTACTTCATATATTGTATGTATAGTATTTAGATTTGAACGAACAGTTGTCATGTGTTGTGGGCGTTATGTTATAATGCGCTGGTGCTCATTGATGGTATTTCTAAAGGAAATTCGTTAATTAAAGTAGAAAGTAGTGCCTAGAGTAGTAGATCATAATATTGGTAAGCAAAGACTATCTTGTTGGCAAAACAACTAATGTATTATGAAACTGAGAAGTTTGTGTAGGCCTATAACTGAAATAGCTTGGCGTGGAAGTGAAATCAGTTTGTTTTCCCCTTCCCTCCCCTCCTCGAAACGAATCTTCCACATGACCGCTGTGTTTCCCATGGGTACTTTTATCACCGTCACAAATCAATGCGGCACATCTCCCATCTCTACAAACTGGATTTAGTAGAGTTTTGAAATTATAAACATGATTTTAATAAACATTTTAAAAAGTTTGTTTGTCAGTCTGTTTGTTTGTCTACTATAAAAATTTAGAGGAAACTAAACAAAGAAACATTTTTTTTTACGTGGAATCGAATGGTGTAATTTTAAAAGTTGTTTTTCAACATGTCATCGAGATAAAAAACAATTCTACACAAACACCTCACACCAATTCGTCGTAATTGACATACAAAACGTACTTTGATAATAATTTACGTTATAATGCGTAATTATTTAATTTTGTGACATTAAGTTTTTAGTGTTCGTTTGTCCAACGAAGCTTAATGTTCTATCTTATGGTTTGATCATACTCCACCAAAATTATAGACATCTATAGAGCAAACTTTGTTTATTACGACTATCTATACTATTTTGTTCTATACAAAAATCTCTCGAATTTGGAATTATTGAAATAATAACCAACACGTTTCATAATTAGGTTCGTTGTACTGTATAAAGGATATGTTTGGGAAAAAAATTGAATGATTTCAGTTTAAATTTTATACTTATATTTTATGTGTAACCGTTTGTAGCTCCCACTTTTTTATGGTTATAAGTTTGTAATATTACGTTTTGTTCTGTATAATATTTTAATAGGTAAAGAATGAATTTGAACTAATGAGCTATATGTTAATGTAAACATTGTTACCATGGAAGCATCAATGTTGAATGATTTACGACGCCGCCTACAACTTGCAAGGTTGACCATTAATATCTTACACTCGCAGATTTACATTAGTAAAGGAAATATATTGGCTTTAGGGGGGGGGGGGGATTTTTAAGATAAAAACTCTGAGTATTCTAAATATATTTTAAGCCCTTTGTTCAAATATATTATGGAAGATACGAGTGTGCTCTTTAAATACGATACGATAACTAAACATTTTACAGCGCCTGGAAAAAACAGCAAATACCCAGTTTCCTCCTCACAATTGTCTTGGTCACTATTTCTAAAAAAAATTCGAATTTTGAAGACATCAGGAAAACTAAAAATCAACCATTGAAACTACCCATAAAAGACTCGGAGAAACTAAACAGTTCGACAATTGATGCGTGAGATAGGCGTGCTAAACTCTGGAAATATCAATAAAATATCATTATAATAACTTAAAATTTAAGGTTAACTGCCATAAAAAAAGAAATAGAGTTTTCTCCAAATTAGCTTTAAGGATTTTCATTAAAATAGGAACGATAGATAGCTCCGATTGTACTTGGAGGATAGACTGTAACGTACAGATATATAATTTCGATTTTGTCCTTAGTAGGCCTATATATGTAATTCCAATAATTTTGTACTGTATGGTGGCGGTGATTCTCTCGGCTTGATGGACGTGGGTTAGCTTACAATGGCTGTGTACGTGTTGTATTTCTAAGTGTTTGCTTCACTTCAACCGAGCACTCATTTTTGATAAGGTGCGCACACTCATGATTCACTCATAAAAATAACACATTTTTATTTATTTCCGATTAAAAAAACAAGCAAAAACAGTTCGTCATGCAATGGCTAGTTGATGACGTCACTAGTTAGCGCCTGCGTCATGTATTATAGGTGTGACTTCTTTACATTGTTTTCGGCTAAAGCCGTATTCCCCCACCCCTCCAAATATTAAGATGGAGATACGAACATTCAGATTGAATTTACCAGTAAATTGATATTATAACATGAACAACGGTAGCCTAACTTTTACGTACAAGTCGGTAAAATAATTATTGTTTTAATTTTATTTAATTGTGTACTGTAAACTCAAAACTGACCATTTTGTCTGACAATAAATAGACTGTGGATTTCAATTGTATTCCACCATTTTTCCACGAAGGAATGACCTCCGGAAGAAATTTGACACATTGAAAACAAATCTCAGATCCATGAAGGGAAAAACGGAAAAAAAACGGCAGAAAGTCGATATTTTTCCCACCAATAAATCAACAAGTATAACTTGACATGTTTTAAAACAGTAAAAAAAATATGATGACTATCTTTCCAAGCGAATTTTAGACACTGTCTAAGCGAATTGGTTGATATGGACAACGAGGGTATAAGAAACGTGGCAATGCCCCGAGCCGACATAATAATAGTTCAAAATAGTTTCGATTTCCCATGAACAACTCCGTGGAAAAGTTGGCAAGGCTGAGCTTTTGTTGGATTTTGGTATTATTAATTGTATTATAAAGTTAAGTGATTAATGAACAAATCTTACTGTTGAAAAACAATTCTTCTAGTTGCTTTACTAGAAAAATGTTTTCCAATAATAACTGTTCTCAAAATGTGGTGAATATGATTATTATGATGCCCGATCATCAGCTAATTAAAAATACATTAGTTTGATTTTAAAGGTCATATCAGTAATGGAGACTCCACTAATAAACGCGTGTAACAAAATTATTCAGTGACGAGCTATTCTTGAGAAAGAAGGGGGGGGGGGATTGATTTAGGTTAAGTTGGTTGTCAGGCTTTAGACTCTTAAATTGTAAGTTTTTAACAGAAACTAGTAACCTTCAGAAACAAGGAATACTGGTTTCCTATTAGGTCAATATTCATGCAATTAGTATAATTTTTTTATTTGTTTGTTTAATGATACTAACGTAGGCGTCACCTTGGCGGAGTAGTCTAATGCGTGTGTGTCGCTCGTCTTCCCGTGTTCAAAACGTCGTTGCGTAGTGAGTAGTTTAGGCCCTACCGAAATCTAGTGTCTTACACGAGGTGTTCAAAGAGTCGTGTTTAATTTTCAGTAAATAGCTTAATTCTTGTACACTTATCTGAACACGTTTTAGAGAGTCTTCTGTGTTATCAGAAGTTATGATTGTCTCTTTCAGCTCATTGATAGTTTTGAGAGAATCTTGTACACCGATCCCGTGGCTTCCGGCAGTGTCAAATGACGAGCTAGGTGGAAAAAAATCCGTTTCAAATGATACGTTCTCCAATGACGTCATAGAGTAAGTAACTTTGAGGTCCGAGAAGTGTCCAATGTATTTGTTCTTGTGGTTTAAAGGGGAAAGACTTTGTTGGGTTCATCGCCTTAAAAATGAATAAAGAGCATAAAAGAGACACCTAGGTCTTGAATACTTTATTAACGTCAGGGTTGAAAGAGAACTGATAATAGGAAAGATGAAAGAAAGCGGTTTACTAGATGAAGAAGACTAGGTGAAGATCCAGCTAGGCACTTCGGGATTGCCTCACCCGTACTCATTATAAGTGAGCCCCTTGAGGTGATAAGCAGGTTTTAATTTGTAGACAACTTGGTAATTGTTTACTGTAGCGGCCCAATTTTTATTTTTTCCCCTTTTTGTACTACATCTTGTCTTCATAAGAATAGTAACTCTTTTTTGTGAGGAAAAATGTTTTTCACTTTGAAATTGACATATTTCAATGAGATTTTGTAGGTTAAGTATACATGGTAAACACAATCTATCGACTGATCACCGAAGTCAAGCCACATTGAGGCTGGTTATTACTTGGATGGGTAACCACTTGTGAACAAAATATGCAAAATTTCATTTGGGATTAGTGTTGTTCAAACCATTGATCAGTCAACAAGGAGTGTGAGATGTGTCAATTACTTTTGTTCGTTGTCGGTAATTTCAATGATTTATACAAATTCAAGACTTTTTATGTTCGTCACATTATTGTAAAAAGAAAATAAGTAGAGCAGGTGTAATGGGTTAGGGTTTATATAGGTTTATTTACGCGTAGGTCAAGTAAGATATATAACAATATCCGATCATCGAAGTCGAGCAATATTGAGGGCTTGAGCGTGGTTAGTGCAGTACTTGTTGCGAGACCGCTTGGGAACACCACGTGAAAAATTTCAATTGGGATTATTAATGTTGTCATATCGTACGTAGGTTTATTTACGCGTAGGTCAAGTAATATAATATATAGGCCTATATATATATTTTCCACTGCTACTGCAAAAATGTTGATCAAAAACTGATAATAAAACCATGGATACAAATATTAAAATGTCCAATATCTCATCTTCGGCCCAAGCAAAACCGATTCAATTTTGATGAAATGTAAAATTGAATGTAGTGAATTTTGAGGCTCTGGAATAAATGTAGGCTATAAATTAATAACTGTGTTCCTGTTTTAATTCCCTTTTCGAGTGATTACATATTTAGATTTTTGTGGATGAGCGTGGTAGAAAGTTTGTGCAATGTTTTTGTCCCTCCGAAAATATAACTTTATATCTCACCTGTATAGGTTGGGAATAAATAAAAATCCCCAAACTGGATCTTTGTTGTTATTACATTGCTAAGTTAACTGACTACTATAGTTGATGTTGTACAGTACTTTAAGAGAACTAGTTACTAGAACTAGGAGTGCCGATGTATGTAGAGCCTTTCGGCAAAACACCGACACCCACCCAAGAAGAGAAGGAGGAAGGTGAATATCCACCAGTGGCGGATCTAGAATTTTATTTTGGAGGGGGCTGAACAGGGGAAAATTTTGTGAAAGGACTTTCATATAATGAAGCGACCAAAACAGTAGTTTAACGTTGTTTTATGGAGTAAAAACGTGTGTTTCATATTAAAGGTTTTCAGGATGTTTTGTTTACTAATTTACTAATGAAATACATTAAAGTTAATAAAAGGCAGATTAAAAATGTGAAAAGGATTTATTTTTAAGTACATCGTACATTTAATATTTCAGAGCACTTCTACTGGCTAGACATGAATAAATAATGACGGGGACACAGTTGGAATTTTTTTAATTTTTCTTACACATTCTTACAAAACATTTTTTAAAGGTTTTGGGGGGGGGGGGGCTTCAGCCCGAAAGCCCCCCCCCATAGATCCGCCACTGATATCCACTATCAGCAGCACCACTACCCCCACGAGTCCAACCTCAACTGCATGGGTGACGGTGTGAAGCTCCGCCAGGGCTCCCATGCCCCGTGGTACCGTTTTAAGCTATAACTGATTTCTCAGCTTCGCCCCAATGCCCAGAATGGTCGCGGGCCCGTGATGTAAACAGACCACCATTTACGACCACTACGGTTTCGGTGTCCCTTCATGTTCCGTCTGGGGCTTGACGGTACACTCCAGGTTACCTGGTCTTTCGTACCCAACTATAGTTGATGTATATAGATTGTAGGAGCGGACGACAGACATTATTGCCAGAAATCAACTTACTAGGAGGGATTGTCGATTGTGAAAGTTCTTCAGGCCCCCACTCCTTATGGTCTTACCATAAGGCCCAAAATTTGTTGCTCCTATACTCTAGTGTAGTTGAATATATATTATTTATTATAAAATAAACAGGTAGATCATTTAAAACTAGAATTAAAGAACATCTATCTACATTTTTAGATTCAGATTCAAATTTTGCAAACCATTTAACAGATTCTGGTTTTAGTTTTTATCCCACTGAAAATGTCAATGGGATTATATTATGATACTTGACAGCCCCTCTGCCTGTAAAATGCTTACAAATTTAAAGTCATGTACAGAATTTTGACAAATTTGGCGTGTCTATTAAAATGCACGTACACTGGAGACATATTTTATCTTATATCTCGGGTTTTATTTGTATTATTTCGAATCACAAAATTCAGAGCATCTGTCATAAAACCGAAACAGTAAATCTTGATTAATAGAAACATTGTTGTCCCATTGCTTTTTTAAAGATTTTGAACATTTAGACTTCGCTTTTTTAAACAATCGGGAGCCATTTTTAAAAATCTATATTTATGTAACTATTATTAATGCTACAGAAATAAAAATGAATCAATTTCATCAACAATTTATCTCTAACTGAGAGAGCTCTCAAGTATTAAAAAAAAAAAAAAAATTTGAGGTACCGGTATATATTTTCAAGTTCAAACAATTTTTAAGTCTTTATAACTTAAAAATACTAATTTATACGGAAAATTGAATGGAACTTTTCTTCTTCAAATTTGTTTTTCCTTCGCTATCAATGATAGTCACAAATTCGTTTTGTTATTGAGAGAAATGTGTAGGCTAACTTTCCTACACACTCCTACATAAAACCAAAACCTATTTAATAATAAATACATAAATAATAAATTACACAAACAATTGAACAAAATTTTTCACATTAATATTCACAAAATCAAATGGTAAGAAATAACAATTTGTTGCATTTCCATAAAATGACAGTTCGGAAGTTAGTAAGTAAAATAAAAATAAAGTAAAAATAATCGATGACGATTGTTATATAAAGAAGAATATCTCAAAATTAGTCTTAAAAATTTCAGAAAAAAATTGGAATATCTAAGTACTTGTAAACTGTAATTTACTTTCACATGCGCTTTGGAACGTGGGTTTGTTCCTAAGGTTTGGTTCCTAAGATTTGTTTGCCACCTAAAGGTTCAAATTACATAAAATCTGATTTTGATATCAAAACTGTTTTCATTGAAAAGTAGAATTTATTGTAAATATTTTTAATGAAGACTCAGTAAAAAATATTGACAAGAAAGTTGTGTATAAGATCATGCATGCAGGTGTATATTATAGTATTTTTTTGTATATACAGAGTGTCCTGGGACTCTCTGGAACCGCTTTGTAAAATAAGCTCCTTAGGTAAAAATAAGATAAATGCTCCAAATAAACACAGGTCCAAAAAATTTCGTTTCCCATTTTCCGCCATTTTGTTTTTTAACTTAAAATCTTTATGTTTTTAGAAGTAGGTAAGATATTGAGTTCAAATTTGATATACAAACTCTTTAAGTAGCCTTTTACAAGGATACAAAAAACCAGAACGTTCGCTTGTATATTTTAAAAATGGCGGCTGTTTAAAGTTTCTAGCGTAATAAACTCTTAAAGTTTGCCAATAATAATACGTTATAATATCCTATAATGTACAGAAAAAATACAAAAATCAGTTCATTTTTTTGTAATGTTAACGGTTTTAGAGATATTTAACGCTAAACATTTTAAACGGCCGCCATTTTGAAAATATGCAAGAGAATGTTCTTATATTTTATACCCTGGTTAAAAGGCAACATAAAAAAATTGCAAACTAAATTTGAACTCAATATCTTAACTACTTCCAAAGATATAAAGCTTTTATGTAAAAAAAAAACAAAATGGCGGATAAATGGAAAACGAACCGTTTTCGGACCTGTGTTTATTGGAACTTTTATCTAATTTTTTACCTAAGGAACAATTCTACAAAGCAGTTCCAGAGAATTCCGGGACACTGCATAAGTGAAAAATATTTAATGATGGTGATTATTTTTGAAAATGTCACTGAAGAAATTGTACCATATATTTGAATGGAATTATTCCAAAATATTTAAACAAAGACAAACAAGAAAACAAGTTTAGAATTCGAAGGGAAATGAGCACAAATAAAATGTAAATTAAATCATATTTATAGATATGTTGTATAATATGTTTAAAGGTACAGTTTAATTTAATGAAATTCAATAGAAAAATAATTGCATGAAAATTGTAATATTTGTTTCCATAAAATGTTAATCATCATGATCAAGGTTTTTTGATAGTCACACTTTCCAAGTTTCTGTAATTGGGAGGTTCTTCTGATAAGACTACTGTAATTGCAACACATGGCATAATATTTCTTTGAGTAGGCTACATTCTTTAACTTATCTTTTCTTAAGAATGATAAAATAATTAGTTATCCAAATAAAAAACTGGGATTGTCAGAGATTTCATGCAGTTTAACTGGAAATCTGGTTTTGAATTGGGTATTACTATTCAATCTTTATTTGCAAATCAGGTGCGTGTCATTTCACAATAATATAAAGTTATTTTAACTTTCCTTGCTAAATGTAAACTTCCAAGAATTATATGTAATGAGTGACTTTTTTAAACGGTTCCTGTATACCATAGTGTAAAATCCTAATTGTAGAAATACATTTTTATACTGCAATTTTAGTTTTACTCTTAAATTACCAACTTCAAAATAATAATAATAATGGATCAGGTACCATTATTATTTTTTATGTTGAAATCAATAATTGTATCTTCACTACAATATCTTATTTCTATTTCAAAAAAATTACCTCTGAAATAAATTAAACTAAAAAAATCTAGCTGTAATGAAAAAATCTACCACCTTAAGTCCTAAATGAAGGTATAACTTCCAAAACCAGACTTCACCACTGTATGTCCAGTAAACTTTAATATTTAAAATAGGTGCCACTTAATCCTTCTGCTAATATAAATATTAAAGTTGCTACAAATTGAAATACCAAGTATGTCAAAAAGTAGGTTTTTATCATTGTGCTAATCAAATTACTTTTATATCTATAATATTAATTTTATAATATATATTTTTCTGAGATTGTGATTTATAGTAATATCTCCAGCTATTTAATATTAAAATGTATTTACATCCTAAACCAAGGTTAAAATATCGAACTTGCCTTTATTTTGGTAAAACAATATTACATTGAAATTTAAGGTGGGGCAAATGGCCTTGTTGCTAGTTACTATTTAATATTTAATAATTTGAAATTACAATAAAATACAAGGGTTTCAACAAAAATTTATAACATGCTAACAAAGTAAATTTTCCACAAATCCACTTTGATTTGATTTTCCTAACATTATTTGTTCTTGTATATTTTACAGTTTGAAGACTGTTTATATACTAAACTAAAATATATAATGTATAAATATAACATGTTTGAATTGAAGTGTTGATTTCTAAAGTTAAAATTATCGGTAATAAATTGTTTGACGTCTGAAGATTTCTAATATAGTCTTATATTACTATTCTATAATTTCTCAAGTTTCAAGTACTCGTTACTGAATAATGATTTCAGAACATTCCAAAACAAGCGTCCATTTTTTTGTTAAGAGAAAATGGTTACTAGTTATAAGGAACATTTGACATGCTATTTTATTTTCTTTTTAAAGGCCATGCAAGTCATTTATCAACAAATGTAAACAATTTGAAATTTATCATAAACACCTATTTGTTGTACATCCGTTAAACACTTTTTGAAAACAATTTGGGCTAAACATCAATAGTGTGTTTTACTTAACTTAGTTTTAACAGAAAATACCAATGTTTTGAAACTTTTACAAGTCACCATTTTTGATAGGGTGGTCTCTTTTCGATGAAACATGCAGCTCCTTACTCATAAAAAAATGTGATTTAAAATTATGTGCTACTCAACACATAGACTTCCATAAAATATTTTTACAGTATCCTCCACGGGCTGTTTCTTCATGGTGAAAAAAAATTACTTTAAACACCAAAAGATGGGTAAAAAGGTTGTAAAACCATAAACTAAATCTCGATTTTTTTGTCTGTAGCAATTCTAAAGAAGGTGGTTTCATACTTTTTGAACACACAGTATATATAATAACTTATTAACTGGTTTGTGATGATTCTTTCAACCACTAATCTAATAATAACGTTATTGTTATATTGTCCAATTTTGGAATTTTATATATGTAATAACTTAACATATTGTTAACACTGATGACCGACGGTACTTGATAGAATTCCATTTTAACAAATAAAACACAATTTTTTCTTTTGTAAAAATTCTATAATTTATTTGGTCTAGCCGACCATGGTTTCGCCAGTTACGGCATTGACGAGGCTCTTACAAGACTAAATACAAAGCAGACCATAAATATTATAAAAGGTTGTGGTTTCCTGCCTTTCTCAACCTTTTATAATAGTTATGGTGTGCTTTGTATTTAGTCTTGTAAGAGCCTCGTCAATGCCGTAATTGGCGAAACCATGGTCGGCTAGACCAAATAAATTATAGAATTTTACAAAAGAAAAAATTGTGTTTTATTTGTTAATAACTTAACTTAACCTAATGTGTTTGTGGTGATTCTTGCAACCGCTAATCTAATCTACATATATGTTTACCATAAACTCAGCTTCCTCTCAAGTCTCTGCTTCTGAGTACTTGGTTCTTGCTCCTCAAGTAGAGATTTGACAGGTGTCATTAAAAAAGTGCTGGCCCTCGCTCTGTTCCCCTAGACCAGTTAATTAAATTTCAGCAAACAATAGAAACCTGAAGTTGATTAACCATCTAATATTTTAAGATAAGGTTTTTAACAAATTACAGTGTGAATGTTTTATATTATCATGGC
This sequence comes from Aphrophora alni, assembly GCA_963513935.1. NCBI lineage: Eukaryota > Metazoa > Arthropoda > Insecta > Hemiptera > Aphrophoridae > Aphrophora > Aphrophora alni. Next base: position 70,465,909 of record OY740767.1, read on the forward strand.
AATTCATATTGTAAGTTGCAACAGCTAAATCAAATCAAATAGGATATATCAATAATTTTTAAGCAGTTTTATTAATAGTTTTTCACCATCTTTATGTTTTAAAAATAATTTTAAAATTGTGGGAGTAAATTGATATCTTAAATCCTAGTTGAATTATGTGGAAATCAGTAATCATGTGTGATTTTCATATTACCATATTTAAAAAAAAAGTGTATTTTTTATTTTTCCTAAAGTTACGTATGTGAATGTTGTGAAGTTAAAACAACTGACTTTGTTATTGATTGAAAATGTTTTAACTGTATTGGCATTTAGTCATACTTGTATATATTAACGTATGTTATAAAGTTTTATGTTTTGTTCTAACTCCAAATGTAATCCTATACAAATGTTTTGTTATTCCCACACTTAACAATGAAGAACAAAAACGCTTTAACTTGGTCTGTTGTAATTATACTAATTTTTTTTCCCAACAAAGCCAATGCATAACCAATATTGCCTAATAGTTTAAAGTGATGTAAGAATCTAATTATAAAGTTTAAACATAAAATAGTAGTTCCAATGTTGAATTATTGAAGTACTTGAAGGCTACATTGAAATTCATTGATGCACAACCCACAGTTAACAGTTATAACCTACCTAGAATAATCATTCAAGTGTGAGCTGGTCTTAACAGGTTTAATATTTGGGTACCTTGTTAATATGCTCTTCAGATCAATATTTCTAACAAGTCTTGTAAGCGAGGTTTGAAAAGAAAGACAGGAAGAGGAAAATGATAGTCAATTAAAGAGTTTACAAATGAAACCATAAATTAAAGTTGTTTTTCATATTTGATTTAATGATGAATACCTTTTGTTTAAAAAAAAAAATTTAATACACACGTCACTTGACAGTTTCTTAAGAATCTTCTACTTCTTGTATTATTCAGAAGAGTTTATATTTTTTATATAAATCAAATGAATAAATAACATACAATTGAATTTATGTGTAGATTCAACTGTGTAACGAACATTAACTAATTGGTAAAAATTTAGGTGAAGATGCCCAAGAAAACTGTTATTTTTGTTAATTCCCTACCATAGAGAGTATGGATCAACATAGTGACTGTATATCCATTATTATTACTCTTACAGTGAACTATTTAAAACTGATCACACAACATAATATATGAAATATTCATTATAACTAACAAATTATGTCTAAATTACATAAATTAACGCGAAACTTAACCAACTACAAAGTACCTATTTTATGTAACCGTTACTAGATGGTCTTTTGCCATTCCTGGTGCACTTTTGGAGAAAGTAATAATTTAATTTGTACCAAAACTTCAATAATCTAACTAACGTCTTGAACTATTAACCCATTCCTTCAATAAACTGAGAAAATTGTATAATAACCTAAAAATTATGTGACAATTAAGTGACAATTAGTTTTGTTTGTTTGAACTTAAATAAATTTTTTTTTTTGAAAAATGTATTTCGAATATTTAATTCATTGTCACAAATGTAAAAATAAAACTAAAAACATGAAATCCCAAATTTTACAAGTAAAAAATGGATTATATTGAAGTTTAGCTATTATATTGAATGGATTATAGCTATATGAGTTTTTCCTAATGCAAAAGCAATAAAAATAAAAATTAAAAAAGAAATAAACACAATTTAGGACACTAAACCAACAATCAAAAAAGGTTAAATAAAAAGATACAAGAGCTGAGGCAAATGAAATTCATAAACCAATTATTTAGTTTTTACAGCTTTTTTTGCTGCAGCTGTAAAAAAAACAAAAAAACTACCAATCATGTAGAGGTATTCTCCAATGATTTCCAAAAGTTGTATAGCTTAAACTTTCCCCAATTATTCATAAATGTCATAAATGTAGGATAATTGTCTGACCCTGAAGAAAAAGGAAATAATTTTCAATGTAATAATTTTGAAATTTATTAAAGATGATCTTGTGAACTTCCAAGTTTGATATTTTTACTTGAATTTGTTTTGCACTTGATAATCATCACCGAAGTTTTTGTTGGTGAATGTTTGATTATAATTTAGTAATCCTAATTTAAGTATAGGTCAGATATTAGTAAATATGATTTTGGTTTTAAAGTTGTGTTACTGCGTGAATACAAAACTTTCAATCTTAAAATATCTCTTATACTGATCTTATCATACACTTCCATCATCAAACAGATTTTTTTTTTTCTACATCTACATCTTGTCTTCCAGATCTCGATTTAAATTCTTCTTTAAGGAACAGAAAATCGGTTTCATTCTTTGTCAATCCAGAGAATGATCATCTAGAAATCTAAACAATTTCAGATTATTAATATTAAATAATCCGGTTGTTGAGCTATATGAAACGCCTATAACAACAGATTTGTGTACATTTTTATTACCTTTTATTAAACTTGTTAGTATGTTTGATATAACTCCACTGTATTTGAAATTCTGAATTTAAAAAAAAATCTAAATAATGGATTATTAATTATGATGTCTACTTATAGATGAGTAGGACAGTCTTATTGAAGTGTTGTTTTAACATGCAAGGTTCTTTTTCACCATCTAGTAATTTTTGACTGTACAAGGTATTTGTGTTTAATGTAAGTATTATGGATTGAAAGTTTATAGGAGTAAATAGTTAGACTTTGTTGAAAAATTGGTATTTTAGATTCCTACAAAAAAGAAAAGAAGAATTATTAATTATTTGTTATTTTAGTCTGAGTTTTGATATTATAAAATATATGTCATGTAAATATATAAAACAAAAAATACATCTTTATTCTACCATGTGATACTAATATGAAAATACAAAGAGAATGGTTCAAAATGACTAAAAAGTTAAACACCAGTTTTGTATAAATTTTTAAACTAATAATTGTATTACATTTTAAGTACCAGCCAACTAATCTACTTTTTACACAAAATAACTTAATTTTATATAAAAAAATTATAAAAATATAAAAATAATTAATTTTAATAAATCTGTAGAGAGGGTTTGCCCTCTCAGATTTTAAAAACTATTAAATCGATTTTAATGAGAATTGGTAACATAATAGTTTCCACTGAGAAGAAGGGAAGTTGAGTTATGACCATAAGATGGTTTTCCTATATATTTTCCCCCCTGCGGAAATGGCAGCTATAAAGATCGATCTTTGTTTACAGTAATCACAGCATCTACTGGACTGATCTCAATAAAACTTTGCAAGCTTATAGTAGTATTTTTGAAGAAGGTTTTAGAATTAGTTTCATATTGATGTCTTAAAAATAAACTGAGTTATTAAAAAATTTAAATCTTTAACAGTCAACGTTCGTGAATGTGGAGTAAATAAATCACGAATTGGTCGGCAATTATTCCCAGATTTTTTGTTTGAACAATCCTAATACATGCCAAAGAAACATTTTATTTTTAAAATTGAGTGGAGAATGTCTGAGTTCTAATCTTTTTCGCTATTTCAGACTGAGCAGATTTTTAATTCTGTACTATACATTTTTAGGCCTGTTTTTTGTTGGTTTTACTCACTTTAATAACAGCGGATTAGGTCCATTGATTAATCGTTCAGCCAGATTTTTTAGGCCTAGCCTATACCATAAATATTTGACTGATAATGCTGAATAAGTCTATCAGCTATAATAATTAAATAGAAAGATAGTCTTTTATAAAATTATAAACTTACCTATAACTTATCTATGTACACAGAAGATAAAACAATAAGCAGTTTAGATCAATTTAAAGAAATTCATATTAAATATATATAAACTTGTTCATGAAGGTAAGATACAATATCAATGAGCCTTGTAGTTAATAACGATATGAAAGTAGTAATCCCCAACATAAGTAAAACACCAACACAATTAACATTAGCAAACCCCTATATACATTTTGGTAACATAGTTACCATTCTCAGAGAGATATTAAAAAAAAAGAAGAAAAACAGATAACTGTAAATACCTTAACACTCAAATCAACATTATAATTTTGTGTTGTAAGAAATACTAACCTCTTTTAAAAAAAGGTTTAGACATTATCTGGTGAGAAATTATTAAAATGAAATACATTGCATTCTTTTCGAGACAAGAAAATAGTAATAAAAGATCTTTCTTTTGATGGTTGAAGTATAGATATAACAGTGTGTGACAAGATCAGTTGAAAAGATATCTCACCAACTTGAATTAGAAATAGTAATTTATATTCAGCTTTCAGCAATATTAAAGAAATTCAACTAAAAATATCAAGCTTAGAAGTTCACTAGATAATCTTTAATAAATTTCAGGACTATTACATTGAAAAATGTGATCCACGTCTTCATCAGAGTTGGTCAACTATCTTACATTTATGTAATATTCATACAATTTTTGGAAATCAGCAAAGCATCCCAGTACAAATAGTTATTTTTGCAACTACAGTACTGCGGAAGAAACTGTAAAGACACTTTTGGAAGGGATTTTGAAACTCTAAATTCTTATATTTCTCAAAACCATTGGTTTAGTTTTATATCCTAGTAATTTTCTTAAATATTATTTTGTAGCAATTGATTTTTCGACTTCCATTCAATAAGAAAAAATATTATAAGGTTTGTAAAAAAAGTAGTCCAAATTAAGAGTAGTTGTAACATAGTAGTTGGAAGTAACATGATTTTAACTTCAAACATATTTTTGAAAATGTATCAATACATTTATTAAATACTTAAATGACAGCTATACTGTCATTTTCACTCTTATATTCAGACAAAATTATTAAATCAGCAGTCCAAAAATCATCTATTCCTAATGTTATAATTTTTTGTTTCTGAAATGTTTTTCTAATTGGCTTACGAATTTAATTTGCCTCAATTATTGTATTTTTTTTTATTTAATTCTTTTTTGATTGTAGGTTTAGGTTCCTCATTTGGATTTTTTTATTATTTTACTTAAAAAAATGCTTTTACATTAGGAATATTTTGTATCTATTTGGTATAATTCACAATTAATTATTATTTATTCGGTAATATTTAGACAATTTGGGGTTTACATTTTTAGTTTTCTTTATACTTTTGTGACAATGACTTAAAGCTTCTAAATCCATTTATATATTGCATTTAATTTAACCAAATCAAACTTATCACTTAATTTTAATTGTCATTTAATTTTTGCATTTTTATGAATTTTTATTAGTTTATTGAAGGAATTGTATAGATTGTTGTGTTTTTGGTCAAACTTATTGCTTTCCCAAAATTGCGCTACCATCAGTCTTAAATTTGCTATATTGGAGATACCATCTCCTTAAGTACTATCTCTTACCACTACATCTAGATTTAATGTTCATCTAAAAATGTTAACTTGATTTTATACTTTTGAAATTAACAAAAATTTCATTTGCAAAATGTTCAGAAACATTTAAAGTTTTAGATTGTATTTAAACAAGTTTTAATAAGGGCTCCATTGGTCACTCTGGATATACATGCATAGTGATAATCTTATCCATCCATGTATGCTTCATCAATCATAACTACTATAGTGGTGGTAATCTGCCCCCGAAGAAAGTATACGAGTACATTCTGAATTATCACAAAATACACAATGTTACTATTTAGGTTTTTACAGTTCTTTTCCAAATAAAAATAAAGCTAAATCAAAAAATCCAAAACATTCAGAAATCTGTGATCAAATCTTGTGGAATCTTAGAAGAACTAATATTTTGCTGTATTTCCTTTACCTATGAGTCAGATCTATTTGTCTAAATAAGGTCTTGATTTTGTTACAGTTTTCCATTTATTATCACAATAGTGCAACTTAATTCTGTTGCTTCATCCTTGCCTATGGTTTTCATCCTTTTAACTCCATTAATATACGTAACACATTTCTTGTTTAAATTAGACCAAAACTAATTTATTTTTAATAATCCCAAAAACTTGTGAAATTGAATAACAATTGATACCCAGTTTTTGACCATTTTTATTTGGTGACTCTTAGACAGTAAGATTCTACATATTATTTTTTGTTATTAGTTTTTGTTATTTGTAATCACCATTCTGACATAAACACTTGAAAATAGCTGAATAGCTGAAATGCCCATTGTGATTAACATAATAGGTATGACTATTAGACTGTAAGTTTGATACAAATTGTAATTAACTTTTGACACCTCCTTCTGGTTCCTAGCCCGCTTTTTAATTTCCAAAGCCTATTTGATGCCTACATTTTTCTTCATTATTTTTGTTCCACAAGACTACTTATTTATACTTTATTACAAGAATTAATTTCTTGACTTAGTGACCATGGCTATCTTCTGCAATTATACTGTAGGTATGTGACTGTAAAAATGGTAACTAATAGTGGAGCTTGATTTGTTGTTATTTCAATTAGGAGAAGCAAGAAAATTACAGAGGGTTTAAAATGCCTATCCTATGAGGTTTGTTTGAAAAAAGTCACAATTCTCATTATATTTTACAATTAATTATTTTAATGATTATAAAATTTAGTATAATAAACTTGAAATAATCACTTAGAAAAGTGTATGATATAATTAAAAAAAGCCTATAATGACCAGATGACCTTGGTTTACAATGTTGTTTTATTAAGTCGTTTTATTGAATGCTATGTTCAAGTCAAGGCAATAACACTTTCGAATTATTTCAACATTGAAATACATAATGAACAGTTGTTATTTTATGCTGGATATGATAATTTTTGATAATTATTAAGCAATAAATTAACCAACTCCAGAATAATTAAGTATGGTAGAAAGTTTTTTAAATGTGTCGCTAATATAGGGTGACAAAAATTTCAAATGTGATCAGGGGACATTTTTAGGTTGTATGAAAGAAATAAGTAAAACTATTTGCTACTGGTAAAAGTTCAAATTTTTATAAAGGCATATGGTACAAGTATTATGGTACAAAACTATTATTTTCGTTTGTTATTTTTTAACAATATTTGACAGTAGAATAAATCTGCTTTAATACATTTTAATTTTCACTTAATTTTGTACCAAATTCTTCACATGACATACTAAAGTTTGTATTAATTGTAAGAATACCCTTAACAGTCTCCATTTTCATTCTAGATTTCTGATCAGTCCAGATTAAATTCACGGATGAATATATCCTCTCAACAGAAGCATTTGAACCAGATAGACATATGATCACCTAGGATAATTCATTAAGTTTTCGTGTGGAATTTGGTTAGTTTTAAAATGCTGAAAAATATAATTCCACTTCACACCTACGGGAAGATTCCAAAACTCATTTGTTTTGTCCTTAAGAAAATTGAACAAATATGTTATTTCATCAGCATTGGCAAAGCTGGAACTACATTTTTTGTGGGAGAGGGTGGGGAAACTTTGTCATTGTTCTCCATCCCCTCTATAAAAGTTTCAGATTTACCATTACCTCATTAAAGAAAAACATACTGCATAATGTATTTGTTGTACATGTAGAGCAACAAATCATGATGCTTTAATTACCTAGTAATGAAAAAAAAAAAAGTTTTAGAACTTGTCAAAAACTTTCCTTAAAAAGTTATGAAAGAGAAAAGAAAATTCTGGGAAGTTCCAAATAAAAATAATATTTGGAGATAAAATAACGGATTTTAATGAAATATCACATTTATGATTTCACTAATAGATAAAAAATTGTATTCAAGATGTATTGACCATATCCATAGAAGAATAAACAATAAGCAATAAAGGTAACTTATTTTTAAGTAAAATGCAAATAGACTTATGAAATATAAATATAAAGTGATTATTCATTTCTTTAAATTCTAATCTTTTGAGCTTTTTTGCTGCAAATATATTAATTATGCCATCAAAACAAATCAAAGAGGGCCTTTGATGTTCTATAGAAATAACACTCAAGTTAGTAAGTCTTTGGAATTTCATAGTACTTATTAAATCTGAATATAAGTTTCAATTTGCTGAAACTTCTTTCTCCTGTTGTTACAGACACTGGAAGAGTTAGACAAATTTTTAAGGCTACAAATATGTTTGGGTTACCTTATTCCAGCTAATTTGATGAATTATCTGTAGCATAGATGCTGTTATTGCGTCTTTCAATCCATCTTCAGTCTAAGTGTGGAATTTGAAACTCTATTTCTTTAAAGTGAAATACCAACTTGAAGTTTGTAAATCTCTTAAAAGAAGTGTGACACACCCCAAATAGTTATAAATGTGTTTGGTAGAGTGCTAATTCATTGGCCTTGATTTTGAAACTTTCAATGACCAGTTTTTGAATTTGATTCCCACACAAAAACTGTACTTATCATCACTTAAGTGCATTATATCTGGAGGGGTGCTCACGAACAATCCTGAAAAATAATTTCAAAATATGATTTTCTGAGAAGATCCTCTAGTCAGCTCAGATGAATCATATTCACATGTTTCTTCTAGTATTTTCTTTTTTTCCTCTTAAAAATCCTTCTTATGTTTTTATATCCTCTCTTGATGTCAATATTATTTGATAAAAATTTTACCTCATTAATTGACTCCGAAACAGACTAGTCTTTTGTTGATGATAAAAAATATAGAAAGCCTTGGCTGTTTCTTCCAGCATTATCTATTGTTGCGTCTTACTTTTGTAAGAAGATATTGATACAATCAATTTTCTTGAGAACTCCATACTAAAGCATATCGTCACAACAAACTCAAAAGTTATAAGAGCCCACATGAGAGATTTGGCTTCAGACTTTGTTTCTGATGATTGGTATGTAATTCTTCAAGAGCTTTGAGAACTTTGTCCAAGTGTTTACGTATGACCTCTATGGATTCAAGCTTTGCTGAACATCTTGTTTTACTTTCTGCCTTTAAAGTAAGAGATACCTGCATGTTTTTTAAACTCTTTCCATCTTGATGTTGGAGCTATGAGAGTAGCTGTAAAGAGTGTGCACAGTAGCAAATTAGGTTTGTGGTTCTATACAAGCCTCTGCTGAATGTGTTCTAATTAAATTTAAAGAGTGGACAGAGCATGGAACAAATAAAACAGTTTGTTCCTTGAACTATTCTTGAGTGTACTCCCATCATTTGACGCCTGCAGCAAATCTAGCCCTCCCCTGATTCATCTCTTTGTAGTGATTTGTGTAAAAGCAAGGAATTACATAGTCATATATCATCGGTATGTTCACATCAAACACTTAAATACTCAATTGTTTTGTTGTACAACATATCTGATACCATGAAGATGTCTTGATGATTTATGATGTTTAGTGTACCTCCCTAAAATAACCTAGTCACTAAATTTCTTAATATGTTAGGAATATAGCCGAATTACAGTATTTTGTAATCTACTTTTACTATTTTAATGTCATTTTCCTGTAACATCTGGATACCAGAAATCGAGAACGTCTGGACACCCTACTCTAATATCAAATAACTCCCCTCTCTCCATCAACTTTTTCATTTTTTAACAAATAGCCTAGTCTTTTTATGACTTTTGACTAAAATTATGGTCATTAAAAGTACTAGTTGTGAAATTTTAAAGAAATATCACATTAAAAGTTAAACCTGGTTGTATTTTGTTTCGATACTTCCATATTTGGTATAATTAGATACATATATTTTTCGACATAATATTTTTTTTCTCTCTTTGTCTTCCGACACCTGTAGTTTTTATTCAACACTTTGATATGAGAAGTTTAAAACACACAATATTTTTTTAATCAACAAAATTGGAATTCATTTTATAGTTGGTAGTTTATTTCATTATACCATATAACCCTTATACTTATTTCATATATATCTTCATTCATTATGTATTCATTCTCAGATTCATAGCAATTCACATTCTAAATGATTATGCTTACATAAACGTTAGATCTAAACAATTCTTTAAAATTCTCCAATGACACTAGAAAAATAAAATAATTTTGAAACCACAGAATGAGGTCTAAAGAATTTTTCAGATTGATTTCTTGCTTTAATTTCAATGAATAGGTAGGTGTAAAATATAAGTGTCATTTCACTTTTTGTAGTATTTTTTTTTCACAGCCAAGAATGTTTAATGTGAACTGAAAAGTTTTATGAGGTGACCAATTAATTATTGTAATTTTTGGCATGCTCTCTTTCACATATTCACTTCTTAACAAAATTCCATGAAAATCAATTATTAGTTAATAAATATTTTTTAAATTTTCAAGGGCTCTTTTAAATGAATCTTAATTTTGAGCTCCGAATGTACCTGCAGCTTATAAGCATATTAAACTCTCATAATTTTGAAGATACACTCTTATCAGAGATATTGGGTTTATTCTGCAGAAAAAATATTAATATTTGCTTCTAAAAAGATTTTTTTCTGTTCCATATAATATAAAAATGTATTGCAAATTTATAGCTCAATCAAATTTTGGGAATTAGGGTGAAGAGAAACAAAGGTTGGTTCACTCCTTTGGTGTGACAGGCCTGCCATGTTTACAAAAATGTAACAAAGACAAATCTCTGCCTCTGGGTGTGATGTTTTGTAGCTGACTTTGAGTCTTAATTAAATTAGCATGTTTCCTTCTTTAATAACTATATATGTTACATTGCCTTCACATAATTTTTTTCTGTTATTTATATTTTATAGTTGGAAATCTTGCTTTTCAGAAACACCACACAAAAATAATACATTAAGAATAGTAAAATAGTAGCCTATTTAATAATTCAAAGTTATTGTACTCTATTCTAAGTTATTGTACTCTCTTGAAGATGAGATTTATTTATTACTATGAACTATAATTCTAGAATACTTTGGCATAAATAAGAAAAACATATATTTGGATAGTGAAATATGTAGTTATTCAACATTTTAAGTAACTTGAAATCTTACATAATAATAGTAAATTAAAATAATGATAGATTTCATAGAAATATATTTTAATACCGTTAGAGGTTAAAAATTAATTTGATATTTTATCCTGAATAATTAAATATAATTTGACGAGTTTATATGTGTATAGGCCTATTTTAATACTGGATGTAAGGGAATTCCTTTATAGAATGACGGAGGTTTCATTGATTTCTCAGGATTGTTAAGTAGTCTATTGTTTTAAATTGTCGTATGAGCTATATGTTCCTATATTATCGTGTGATTTTACTTTACTGTGTGGAGCTTTATTGAAGTATTTTTACTTTCTTAAAAAAGTATTAATTTCCAGAGATTTGAGTGAAATTACAAAACCTATTTGGAACTGTTTCTAAATTACCTCTGTGATAACAATTTATCATTATTGTATTGTAATACAATTATGTTCATACCTAATATATTAATAAAGTTATTTAACACATTGCTTTAATCTTTTAATCTATATTCTTTTAACTATACTAGCTCAAGAACAATTATTAATGTACAATAATTTTTGTACATTTTAAAATAATAATACTATCTTTACAACAATGAAAACAAATTGTTGTAATGTTGAATATGGTAAAACATCTTAACATTAAAGCAATATATTAAGGCTAATTGTGTTTTATTGGAATTGTGATTATATTTAGTTTTTGGTGCAATAAAAAATAAAATATAGTAAAGTATGAACAATTACACCAAATCGTTGGTTACCGTGTCCATTTTTAAACTTACTTCAACAGAGTTAAAAATAACCTTTTGTGTTATACTTAATCTACCCATACCCTTAATTCAGATTTATGTTAACATTCTTTTACACATTATAATGTTTTTGTCTGCTACAAAACATAAATGTTTCTATTTCTGCAAACTGAATAATTTTCATTGAAAATCACCCAATTAGAAATTCTTTTTCTATTTTTTGGGCACTGTTTTCATATAAATTGATTTTTAAATTAATAATTCACTAAAACTAAGAATAAACATTTATTATTTAGTACTGTAGTCTTAATTTTATATATAATATATTTGTGTGAGAAATTATTCTACTGAACAACTCCTTAAACTGTGCGCATCTCATCATATCCGAAGACTTCATTCTTTGAAGTTTTTTAAGTCTACATTAGTGTGATACGGCATTTATAAGCACCTCTTCATTGACATGATTACTTAGTCTCAGGTGTGTAATATAAATTACAGTAGTTCAAATCACATCACGGAGCGTTTCCACATTAAGGTCTTTATGGATATTGTGTTTTCAAATATACTAAGGCACATTAATAATGGCCTGCAGAACTTTGTTCTGAAAAGATTGTATTATTTTAATATTAAGAGTTTTTTGTGCAGTCTCATACAAGCGGTACATCCATACAGGTCTTAATAATTGTTTATACAAGAGTAAGTTATACATATACACGTCTGATCTTTGTCTAAGTAACCAATAGACTACATTGTCCTGAACTTAATGTCAAGCTCTTCTTTTTTTCTTTTCTGACATTAGCTTTACAATTTAATCTAATTTCCATTGTTATTATTAGGTATTTCACTTCATTTTTATTAGGAGTTAATTGAGAATTATGATAATGGTTAAGAACAGCTTAACCAATCTTTTCTTCATTAAAACTAATATTACTTTTAAAATCAATGTTTTCTATGATAGTATATTTCGTATATATTCTATACGTTGAGGAAAACATACTTAGAAGTGTACATTTACCATTAATCTAATCTACATTTTTCATTACCAAAACAAGACTTTCATAACTAGCCTTAATCCATCCCAATTAGTTTTACTAGTGCATAATCTGAGGGACACTTAGTTTTAAATAAGATTTGGTCTTACAGTCAAGATAACAGGTGAGTGATCTGAGGTTAAATCACTGATCATCTTTTACAAAATTATTAGACAAACCTTTAATAATAAAGAAATCTATAATATTTGGTTTTTTATTTAAGTCTGATGGCCAATATGATGGTTTTCCTGAAGAGTAGAAATTTTACTTGACTTTCATTCCAAACTCATAAAGTATTTTCCCTTTTGGATTAATTTAACTCGAACCCCAATAAGACTGTTTCTCATTGAAGTCATTTCCTATTATGAAATTGTTGCCAAGCAATTGAAAGAGATTCAAATAGATATTTTTCTCTATACTGTAATTTGGGAACTATAAATAGCTGATAAGTTGAATATCTTGCTCTTTGTCAATAAATGTAGAGTAGAAATTTGCATTGACTCAACCTGTATTCCTGAATATTCTGTGTGGTTTGATTGAATTTCTGATTATTACAGCTGATCCGTCTCTGGTGTTGTTAAATGGATGAGTTGTATTATATATTATATATCCACACAATTTATATAAGGTTTGTTTTGTAAAATGAGTTTCAGATACAAGACAAATATCAATATTTTCATTTCTTATAAATTCTTCCATTTTATGAATTTTCTGTTGTAGCCCATTAGCATTTCATGTTGTTCTTCTGCGATTATAAATCATACTTTATTTTTTGCTTTGTTTTTTACCAATAGATTTTCTAATTTGTTTAATTTGTCAGTTATTGTTTTGTTTGTAGTATTTTGTTCATCAAACTTGGGATTAGTGTCAATGTTTCATCAACCGATGGGTTAACGGTTTTTTATTAGTATTCTTAATTGCTTCGGCATATGATAATTTTTATTATTATGGTTTAATCAGACATTTGCAATAATTTGTGTATATAAAAATAAATACATGTTTTGAGAGTCTAAATCAACTCTAGTTATCAAGCGTTAAACCTAGAGCTTGAAAGAGAAAAACACTAATATAGCCTAGTGGCCTAGGGCCATGTTGGAAACTAAAACTAAATCTATAACCCAAGGAAAGAACTCAAGCCTTAAACAAGGCCTGAGCAATCAAGGAGTCCATCCCCTTAACATTCAGTTGCTTACCATCCTTTATGTAGTGTTGGTCTGTGTGTGGTGGTTTTATTTGATCGTGTATTTAGTTTTAGTTTTAACTGCAAGGCCTAGTTTTAGGCTTGAGTTCCCTTTATGTAGTGTAGGGTCTGTGTGGTGGTTTTATTTAATCATATTTGTATGTAGTTTTAGCTTTTATTGCTCAGGCCTAATTTTAGGTTTGAATTCTTTTCTTAGATTATTGATTTAGTTGTAGTATCAAGCATGACCCTTGGTTATCTGTTGGTGTTTTTCTCTTTTGTGCTTTAGGTTTAACACTTAAAAAACAGGAGTTGATATATACTCTAGAAACGTTGTGTATTAATATACAAATGATGGCAAATGTCCAATTAAATTATATTAATTATATGAACAATCCATCATTATCTTATAAATATGAAACCAAAATGATTTCCTGTTGTAGGTGATCTGCATCTTCTACTTTTGTGGCCCAGCCAAGGAGCCCACCAAACCAAAACTATAATAAGCATAAATTAGGATGTAATGGAAAGGGATTTTAAATAATAAAATATGAATTGACACTTGCGATTTTGTTGAGCAGTGCAATATGACGTAGAAGGGGGGGGAGAGACGAGGAGTGGAGGGCTTGAACCAGCGAGCCGAGCGGGAGTCTGTTCCGAGAGCCGCGAGAAGGAAGACCGCTACGGGACGAGGTCAGTCCATTTTCGGCCATGTGGTAGCTAAATTAAATGGTATGCTTTTCGGCCACTATTAGGCTTTATCTTGCCATTATGTCTTTTTTTTATAAATCATAATAATTCTGTAATCTTTTAATTCGGCAGTAAATAAAATATAACATTTAATTTCACTTGCGTTGCATGCGTTCATTAGCGTCCTAACCCGACTCCTTGGCCCATCCTGACAAGATTCGGCTAAAGTGTACGCGGTCTCCCCCAAAATCCTTGAGCCCGACATCCGAAGAGGGTAGATTTGCCAATTTTTTGCTTGGTTTACCACCAAGGGTAATATTTCCATTTTTTATTTTGGTCCATTGCTTGTTTTGGTACCTCTAACCATAGGGAGGGGGCCTGACAAGATACTACCATCTGGAGCCAGATAGATCAAGGGTTTTTTGAGAGGTGTTACTTATTACTTCTCCATCACTCTTCCTTCTGTATCAATTGGCCCGAGCTTGTTATCGGTATAGCAGAGTTGACTTACTCTGCTATATTATATCAAAATATAATAAATCAAAAAATACTACCATGGCATTTTCTTAATGAGGGTATCTGTAGCCTTTAATTAATATTAAAAATTTGTTGAAATAAATTGTATTTGTAATCTTAGTATAATTCTCATTGGAGGACTCATTCATTCACTCACAGTGTAAAAAAGAGCCAAAACTTTTAAGCAAAGTAAAATTTTTTAAATTATCAATATTTCTGCACTTTGTTTTATATTACAATTTACCAAACCTTGTTTTAAACAGTGTGGCTATATACAGACAGATACATGAATGAAAATCTTCTCATAAGATTGTATATCTACAAAATTTGACAGAAATAAATATTTGAGTTATATTGGGTTGATTAAGACCAAAGTATTGTCCTTTAATACTGAAGACCCTGGTAATATTTTGCCTACCTAATGATAAAATATGTTCCCAAGTGTCTGCTCATTGCTCATTAGTCATTAATTACAAGTCATTAATTGTAAGCTCAGTAACCTTGAGGTAGTAATCTAGCTTACACAACTAAATTATTCGAGTTCACTGCTAATGATTTACCATTAGTTCTTTCGAACACTATCTTTAATACCTTATTTTTTATTTTATGAGCAATGGTGTACATCTGGGTATTTAAGTAATAGTTTCCTATTACTAAATATTTTATAAATTTGTCTGTTGAATCTACAAATGCAGGAAACGAAGTACTTAATACAAATTGTTAAAAAAGAAGAACAGATTATTTAAAGGAAATTTCCCATAATCAATACAAATTTGTATAGAGGTTGTCTAAAACTTTTATTTGTAGAAACTGTTAAGCTAAGATTTGAGTCAATAGCAGAGGGTGTTTTTTATAGGGGTCAACATATGGTGTTTCACAGATATCTTGAAAACTTCATTTTAGAGAGAAATTATTTAAATGTTTTTAAAGTTTATAAAAATTAGTTTTAATTTTTTATTATGATCTACCTAAAAATATATCAATCAGGCTCTTGGAGTTATCTTTAAAACTAACAGAGATGTAGAAAAAATATCACTGATTGCATTGTTTAGATTATAAAATTACCAAAAATAATTTATTTTTTAAATTTTTTTAACTTAATACAAATATTAATAACCAAGATACAAACATATGACACTAGTAATTTTTACACTTGAAATAATAAAATCAGTTTTTTGTATGTTTTTCTTATTCATCCAAAAAAATAATAATTTCAGAGAAAAATTAATGATGTTTTTTGAAGCATATCAAATTATCTTTAATTTATTTGTTTGTTTTTTAATTATGATTTTCTTCCAAAAATTGACAGAGATATGACAATTTAAACATGGACTTTTTTACTTTTTAATAGATTATTAAAAATGTAGCTTTTAATTTATAAATAAAATAACATACGGACAACTTTCACTTGTTTTTACAAAAAAACATTGTTTGAAGATAAATATTAACAGAGTTATGACATTATTAAGGTTTGTAAGTCTTTTAATCACAAACATATGTTTTCAATAATTTTAGGTTGATGAGAACACCCTTGCAAATTTATAGGTGCTAACATGCTAAATTTCACAACTTAATTTGTCCAGTAAATATTATAATGGTATGGAACATTTTTAAGGATTTTCTTTGCAATTTTAAAATATGTACATATTTTAAGCGATATAAATATGCACATACTTAGAAAACACCAAAATGTTCTCAACCTATATGTGAATTATCACTGAATAAGGAATTTTTCCTTCATATAGTATTTTTTTTGTCTATTTTTCTTGTATTAACAGAAAATTATAGGCAAAACCAGGAATTTAATCTGGAGTTGTTAAGGTCAAAGCTATTATACTACACCCTCTATGTATCATAATTTTATTAAATATATTGTCAAATCAAATTAATATGTTTTTTTGATTCCTGTCCCTAAAGAAATGTATAACAAGGTGTCAATTTAGTCACAATGTTATTTTTCTTGTGTTCATATGTAATTTATAATACAATCATATGCATTAGTTTTGCCTAATTTTGTGTTTAACATAATATTTTTGAGAAAAATAATTACAATATTTTTGAGAAAGGTAATTTCAATATTATTGAGAAAAATAATTTCAATATTTTTAAGACCATCAATAAATAGTGAAAATAAAAAAAATAAAAAATCAATGTGTGTCTGTTTACCGGTTTGTGTTTATTGTTATACTGCAATATTTGCATGGCAGTGTTTGGTTTCCTATGTATAATGTGATATGTAAAGTGATTATAAATACACATTGATTTTAATGAAATTAGAAAAAAAATTGGCGTTCTGAAACATTTTTTAATAAATATTAAGACTTTAGTTTTATAAAAATAATTTGATTTACCTTATTTTTCTTATGATGGCAAGCTTTATTTAATCAGTTGTTTCAATGCTTTTAGTTTAACTTAATTATAGTATACTAACTGAAGCTAGCCAATGAATTCAACACATAAATCTTCTGTCGTGCAATGACTTGCGACAAAGTTTCCATCTATTTTGCTTTGAAATAAGACTCTCTTAGTACAAGTAAACATGTTATCCACTCACCTATTATTGTTTCAAAATAAGACCTTCTTAGGCACTAGTAAACATTCAAAAATTAGCTCCTGATAATTACTCATAGATCCACTAGGGTGGATTGCTCTTTGGATTGTGATTATGATTTACATTTCATTGGGATTATAGTGTTAGTAAATATTATGCTCATCAATGAGGTGGTACAGGTTGATGTAACCGCTTAGCATTTCAAACCTCTTTTCCTCTTTCCACTCTTAAAACATTTAAAATCTTCCCTTGCACTCTTAACAATTAATTTTTGATGTATATAGATCCTAGAATGGTTACTATCTTAGGGCTGTACGTTTAAAAATGTATCAATAATCATTTTGTAAGACTTAAAATTTGGACCAATCATAATAGTTCTAAATTAAATTTTGGAAAACATAATTTCGATAAAAATTATATTTTAAATTCATATATCTTATTTTTCAAACAATACCATCTTCTAGTTGATGGTCATGCAGTAGTTATGCATAGCATGTATGGATTCAAAGTAAAAGCATTTCACCATGATCTCTGTACTTTTATTTGACTGCAAAACTATGAAATTCTTAGCGCTTTGCGCTATGCAACCTGCCTGACGAATGGGAACCTTACCACTTTGTCTTTCCTCTGTTGACCCTACCCCTTTTTATCCTGCACAGAATTCATAGTTGACGATCATCTCAAGATTTCAAGATGACTATTACATTGTTTGTAATTTAGTAGACATAATTTGTATTTAGTGAGCTACCTTACTAATAACTTCCATTATTTATTAGTTAAAATATAGAAAAAAATTATTAATAATTTGGCATAAACCAAATAATTAGCTACTGTAATGTTTGTTAAATAATTATCAAATAATAATCATAAACTTTAACTGATTTATCTATTTTTATAAAAAGTGGCAACTCTTTGGCAAAAATTAATTTCCACTTGAGTCACAACCTTGAAACTTGTAAACAAATTGTATAATTTAAAAAGTATAATTCCTATTGAGCTGAAAAACATATCAAAGGGGTCTTTTTGGGTTACTAAACAAGAATATGACCTGTACAATTTAAAATTTGGGACACAAAGCCCAAAATAGGAGGGCAAATAAAAAATAATAGAAATAATACAAAAAATATATATTTTTTATTTTGAGGGGTTTTTTGGTCTCTGAGTATGAATACGAAATCAAACTCATGAAAAGTTTCCATGCTCATATGCCCATTATTTACTTGAACCTGTGTAAAAGAGAAAAGGGGGGTAGAGCTTCTCTGAAAAGAGTAGGAAAGGGTGAAATGGCCACTTGCATTACACTGGTCAACTACTGCCATGCTATCTAGCAGATATAAGTTGTCTAAAATGCTTTTCGTACACCCTGAAAAAGTCCTTTACCCCTACTCCTGGTGGGCTTCGATGGCGGGTGACTCAATTTGTTGGAAGTGTAAATATGACTGTTGTTTATATTTTAGACTAATTCACATTGATGGATATGTATAGGTTATACGAATTTTAGTTGAAATCTCAGGGAATAAAACAGTATAACTATTATGTAATTAATAATTTATTTGATATTTTTATAATCCTATGAAATTTTAATACAAATGGATGTGAATTTATATCCAATATAAATGGAAACATCAAAAAAGTAATAACGTTTTAAATTTATTGGTGAGATAAAAATTTCCTGTGGGAAAGTTTTAGAAAACAGTTGAAATCAAATTTTCGTTTTTGTACAACTTGTTATTCCTCATTTACACCATTATATTTAACACTTTGAAACATGCTCTGTATTCTTAATCGAAGGACTTGTCTCCTTGCCTGGGAACCGTGTATTAACTGTTATCGGTGGTTACTATTTTAAAATGTGCAAAAATAAAATAAACCTTATAGATACATTGATTTATCAAAGTGTAAAGAACTTTTGACCTAATTCTATAATAATTATTAGTAGACGCATTATAATAGTGTAACAAACATACAAACAGAAAAATACCAAATGGTAGATAAAATAGTACCACATTTTGCCTAGTCAACAGTAAAAAAATCAGTGAGAACGGTTAGACTTTTCTTATTCATTCAAAGATGGTGTTATTAAACTAGTGAATGCTAGTATCGGGACGGAACATGAGTTTCTGAAATTTAGCCTGGAATGTAACATACAATTAAATTTATTGAAGTCCTATTACGTGTTATTCATTCACTCATGATAAGGTCTAAAACGGTTTCCATTCATACTATGGTTTGAAATTTTATCTACAGATATGTCTGTTTCCTACTATCATACTTTCTTCTGTCCTTGAAAAGTATGATTCACACAAATATTTCATTCTAAAATTAGTTGGATCTCTAAGAACATTAGTAATTTCAAAAGTAAACTGTAATCATAAATACTAGTTAGATTGATGCATATTAAATGTTCCTGAAACTTTGAATATATATTCCTTAAGTAAACATAATGCCTTTGGGTATAACATACAATTTATTAACTAATCAACAATATATGTATTGAAAGCTTTAGTATTTTCACCTATTAATTTTACAGCATATTCATATATTATTACAATAAAATAAAGAAGCATAAATATTGCACTATCTTTTTAACACATCCATACACAAAATAAGATATCAGTCACACACAAAATTTAAGAAAGAAGCTGCTATAATTTATCCCAAATTTTGAGTTATGATAAAATACCTCAGAGGTATGTCCAAAATATACTTACATACTAAAAATGATAAAAATTGGTCTTTTCGTGTTTACTGTAGACTGTCAATTAAAGAATCCCTCTTTTACGTACGAGGTTTTAAAACAAATATTTTTGCTAGCAACTTAGCAAACATTTTTTGACCCCATTACAAACTGTATTAGTAAAAAGTACAAGAATGCTTTATTTTCTCTTAGAATTCAGGATGTATTAATTTACTTTAAAAGATTCTTAAAGCTGTATAACAGTTGAAAGTTCAAATTATCAAAATCTACTCTTAAGTGAAAAGTTTGAATAAAATAATATATTAGCAAATGAAGTTCCTAAATTGATTTAGCTACACTATTTTGTTTTAACATTTTTTCATAGTAATTAATGTAAGTCTGAAATATTTACTTCATTTCATCAGTTAAGTAGATATCAAATTAAAACATTCTTATGCATCTATTACAGCAGAAACCCATTAATCCGGGCTCCATTAGTCCGTACTTCGCTTAATCCGGACAGCTGATTTTTTGCTATCTATCATCATAAAAATTTTAATTTCAGTTAAATTCTAAAATCAATAACAAAAATATTAATCTAAAGTTTTTCGTTATTGATTATAAAAAGTTAATTATAAAGATGGAGAGATTGTTTTTTGAAATGATCTTGTAACAAAAATATAATAATAAACATTTTTGTTAGTAGATGGTGACAATTTACAATTTATTCAAATATCAAATTTCTCTATCAGCTAGAATTAGTAGAAAAACGATCTGAACACCTTTCCGACACATTCAAAAGATGCGGCCCGTACTAGCCTGTCCTTTGATAACAGATGGAGGGAAATCTCCCTTCCTGTTCATGCCCCTGGCCGGCCGGTACATCTTTGATCCTCTGAATCGTTGACCAATTAATGAATTAAATGTTTGTTCATATGTCTATTTATGTAAAAGGAAATTTCTTTAAATTTTGTAATGAAATGTTTAATACATTTTGTGATCTAGAATATAGAACTTTTAATGTATTTTATGAGGGTTTTTGTTTACCTCTGTTAATTGACCTGTTTTCTGTGATTCACCCGCATCCTCTATCCCTTCCCAAGACCACTCTATTGTTAACCTTCACTAGCACTGTCTATTGTTAGCCTTCCACTCCCATCAGTCTCAATTAGTCGGTTGCCTGATACACTGCATATGTGTTTAAGCTTTGGACTGTTTCGTGTTACTGTACATTACCTTGTGTACATTTTTGTGTGGGTAATTGTGTTTAATAGGTTTACAGAAGCATTCAGTGATGTCGTTAAGTAAACCTAGTCAAGGTAAAAAGTGTCACTTTCTCTGAAGATTAACTATTAACTATGCGTCATAGAAAAACTCGAAAGGGAGCATCTGTGTCAAGCATTTGTGTGTAATATAGGATTGCCAAACAGACTAATAAAAAAAGACGATATAATGTCATGAAGTTTAATGTAGAAAAGGAAGCAAGTGGTGTAAAAAGAATGCGGATGCCACTAGATCAGTCACTGGATGATGCAGTTTACAAATGGTTTTGTCAACTCCGTTCTTCTGGATTGGCTGTCTGTGGGGTTGAAATTCAGGTTGTAGCGGAGAGATTAGCTAAACAACTTTAAAACCAGTTCGAGATAACTGTTTAGGTTCAGAAGGCGTCACATCATAATATGTGGTGAAGTCTCAGTGCCGACAATGAAGCTGTTGAGCCATTCAGGACAAATTAGAATGACATTTAAAAAGGTGAAAATATACAGCCTTCTCAATTGTACAATTATGACAGGGCAGGGTTATATTGGAGAGCGTTACTGTATCCAAGTGTCTGAGGCTGTAAAAAACATGCTTGGTAAGAAGATCAGTAAAGATCAAGTTTCTACATTTCTATGAGCTAATGTTGATGGAAGTCACATTTTGAAGTCTGTGATTGTAGCAAAAGTACAAAACCACGTGCAATAAAAAATATTCTGGACACGTTACCAGTTCACTACAACTCAAAAAGTGCATTGTTCACTTCAGATATTAAAATGGATTTGTTTCACAAAAAACAGAGCCAGAAATCAGAAGATATTAAGCAGAAGTTTTGAAAATTCCTGACGATAAAGGGAATACCCTAGTATTTCTGGACAATTACCCAGCACATCCACAAATCGAACAGCTGGCTATTGATGATAAAAAGATCAGGTGCATGTTCTTGCCAGTGAACACAACGTCTCCAGCCTATGGATCAAGGCGTCATCTACACAGCCAAACGTCTATATAGAAAGAAACTTTTAAAATGAAATTTTAGAAGTTGGGGAACCAGCTGTAGGAGAAGATAGAAGAGGGTAAAAGATGTTATAGAATCTCAAAGATGATAATATTATATCCATGATTTTCATTTTTGCAACTGATGGCAATGATATAAAACCACCAACTTTGATTAACTTGTAGAAGAAACTTTTAATAAATGAAGAGAGGTTGAACCAGATATGGCTGGATTGGAAACAAGTTGTGGCTAAAGGAGATGAAGATGATCCAGGTTATCATATTTTAACAGAGGAGATAGTTGAAAGTGTGATTGCTGCAGAAAGCTCTGAAACGGATGAATATGACCAGGAAGAAGCGGTCATTATTAACCCGAAGTCAAATCTTTGTGAAATTAAAGACCATCTAAACATTGTTATTAAATACATTAAAGATAACAACGATGAAAACATATCTGTATATTACAAATATTTGAGGCATCTGTAATTATTAAAGAAATTAATGTCAAAGGACCACAAAATATCACCAGTTTCTTCAAATTAGTAATTGTGTCACAAGTGTATCATGTGTCAATGAAGGTGAGCCTTGATTGCCATGTTCTCATTCTGTATTGCACTAGTTATTCAGTATTTTGTAGGGCCTAATACTGTATTGCATTATATCTTGTATACTAAATAACCTTTGTACTTCTTAAATTTAAATTCACGTTCTTTTTACTGAACAGAGTGTTTAAATATACCTTGGCTCATTTCATAGGTTATTTGGTTTAATCCAGAGTTTCATTAATTCGGACAACCTAGAGCCCCAATTAGTCCTGATTAATGAGGTTCTACTGTACTACGATTGTGTGAATTTTCTCTGAACATATTTAAAACTTTGCAATTAAAACTGAAATAAAATAAATATCACTACTAAATTTTGAGTGATTTATCATGGATCACAATCAATAGAATAACACAATTTGCACTTACAATCTGTTGAGTAGTGTTTGATAGAAATGCAGGTAGACATCATTCAGATTACTAAAGAGTTCTTTGTAGACATATTGAAATTGCAATAATTTTGGTTTTTATTATCTAATATACAACTAACCTTATTGGACTATTTTTGGATCTTAATAATAGAACATAAACTGTATCAAAATTGAGGAGGTTTTGTAAAAAATGTTATATAGTAATTATAACAGGTGAGCCAAAAGTTACGCAACCCAATAATTAATATTCTTAAAAAATCTTTATTCATGTAATATATAATATATTCACAATTTTCTCACAATAGATGCCGGAAATGTCCTCCATCTGCTGCAACACTGGCCTCAACACGTTTCTTCATGTTAGTTGTTACTTTTTGGATGGTCGCTACACTTATGTGGATTATTTGGTCTTCGATGTTGTGCTTCAGTTGGTCGATTGTGTGAGGGTTGTTCTTATAGATGTTATCCTTCTTATGTCCCCAAAGAAAAAAGTCGGCTGGTGATTAATCTGGGGATCTAGGCTGCCACAGTCCATGAGAAATGATTTGTCCCCTAAAGAACTTACGCAACATTATCATTGTGCTATACGCTGTGTACGTGTGCGCTGTTGCACCATATTGCTGCAGTCAGCAGACTCGTTCATCAGCCTCTAACAATCCTACGAATTGCATGATTATGTCCTGGTAACGTTCAGCTGCTATCGTTTCCATGAATAAAATTAGACCTACAATTCTTTTTCACAAAATTGTACACCAAAGCAACCTTTTGTGAATGTAACGGGGTTTCATGGAAAACGTGAGGGTTGTTTGAACTCCAATATCTGTCGTTCTAGTTGTTTACATAGTCACTTAGATGAAATCGTGCTTCATCAGAGTAGAAAACACAATTCAACACCCGAACACTGTCAGGAATAAAACGCAAAAACCATTGACAGTAATATAGTCTTTTTCCCTTATCAGTTCTTGAAGCTCATACAAAAACGTGAATACGATACGGACGGAGTTTCAGCTGCTTTGTGGCTTTGAGAACATTCCCGTAAGACATTCCGGTTTGCTAGCACAGTTTTCGTATCGACTTTCTTGGTGAACGTAGCAAAGATGCGTGGATATTTTCCAATGAAACATCACTTAACACCGAAGGTCAGTCGGAACGTTCAAGATTCTTCACCCTACCACTATTTCTAAAACGAGCGACTACACGTTAAATCGTTGATTTATTAGGCACCCTTGTTTCATGAAAGCTACCCTAAAGTCTTCTTGACATTTTAAAAATGATTGTGATTTAAAATGAGTTTCAAGAATGAACGCACTTTCAGCTTGGGAAAAACACATGTTATCCGCACACAGCTATTTCACCACTGACATCAAAAAGGAGGTTATTCCTAAAGTATCATATGCTATACTTCTCCGAAAAGTTCATCCGTTGACAACACAAGAATTCTCACCGGCAAGAAACCAAATTTCCCACCACAATATGTTTTTGAATTTAGGGTTGCGTAACTTCTGGCTCACCCGATATAGAGATAGAGAGGTACTAATTTTCTTTTCTTATAATTTTATCTTTTAATGGCATTTGAAGGGTTATTACATTTATTTTTAAAACAATTTAATAATAATTAACTAAAGGACTAAATCTGTGAAAACATCAACTTTATAAAAAGATCCTAAATATTCCCTTAAGGGGGGGGGGGGAATCACAAAATACACTTTACCAAAATCAAGGAAAATGGAAAGTCATTATAAACAAAGATAAAAAATAATATTGCAAACTTATCATGTACAATTGAATTAAACTTAATATTGTTTTTGTTTGTTCTTCATGGATTCTTATTTCTAAGTTTATTTTCTTTCAGATTTTGGCAGAGAAGTACCAGTGTGTATGGTATGGAGAATGCAATCTAAATGGTAACGGTGATTCACAGTATTGTCCGTATTCCGGACCTGCTCATGAATTACAAGACCCTGATGCGTTAAATATTCTAAAAAAGTCTTGTCCCCATCTAGTGAATAAGACAGGTAAAGTATAAATAGAAAAATAGATAATGTAATTTAATCTATTTGTAATGACGATCAGTTGTCTCAGAGGTCAAAGTCAATTAATTTCATTTGTCATGTATAGGAGCGGCTGTATTGTTTAAAATGTTTTTGTGGAGAGGATCCTTAGAACTTAGTTCATTTGATCTTTGCCATTCAGGGTAATTAGTTCATTAAAACAATCAAGTACTGTGACCCCAAAAGGATAATTTCTTTTTATGTTTCATTGAACTTGAAAACCTTTGATCATTTACAAAATTAGTGCCTTTTTCAAATCATATTAGAAGATTTGGTATGGACAATGACTTGAACAATGAGTATCAGTAGTCTTATGCAGAGTTGATTCTATTTAATAAATTTGAAAGTATAGTTGCTCAAAAACTTATTATTAATTTTGTATAATGATATTTCTTTAATATAAATAATTTAAGTTATTCTGATATGCAAGTTCATCACAGTTACATTCATATATTTTAATTACTTAATTGATTAAAAAAAAATTAAGTTTAAATTTTGGTGATATAATTTTAAAATATTTTTTTATCTTAAAAAAAAGATATTTTTAATGTGATCGAAATAATTACAAAGATGGTCTTGTTCAGGGTCTTAAATTAAATTAATACTTATTTCATTCATACATTAAACAATCAAATTATTTAAATAATATATTTTGTATTTGATTACAGTCCTAGAATATAATTTTTGTGTGGTGGTAGGTTATGTGAAATGAACAAATATAAGTCTCGCCAATGTAAAGATACTAAAAATTCTCAATTATTTGCTTTGCCCTATGGCCTGAGTGAATAATTTACTCCTTTAATCTGATTCTCCTAAATTTATAGTCCATGATCAATTTTTTCCTTAAATTAAGGCACACACTAAACACTTCAAAAATGATAGAACAATCTATTTTTAGCTTGACAAATTCCACCATTTTAAAGCATCTAAACTATATTGTCTTCCTGTTAATCATTTTTTAATGATGATAGTCAAAATTCATTGAAAAATGAAATTGCTACTAGTCATTAGCATCACAGTAGTTAGAATGTATAGTAATTATATATATATATATATAAAATAAGAAAGAAATACAAATTGATAATCTATTAATTCATTTATTTATTAATACTTGTAATTTCCAAAAAAATCTTTAGTCACTATAAAATTTTTAATCAATATATGTTAACATTATTTGAAGATCTGATCGAAAAAGAAAAAGCAGCTGTTCTTGAACTAACTGAAAACAGACTAGCTCATTTGTTCAAAAATTACAAAAAACAAACAAAAATTAAAGATTTTTCAACAAATTAAAGTTTTTTAATAATCATTGTTATACAGTATTAAGTTTGTGTTTTTTTATTTTAACATGCACCGAGTGAAAATACTGTAGTGTATTTCTGTTCTTAGGTGTGTGTGTGTGTGTAGTTTTCGACTATTAAAATAAAAATCAGTATTAAGGGTAAGTTTAATTTTTATTTGTACCATTCCATTTTAACTGAACCTAAATCTTATATGATACATTTATACTCAATAAAGCCATCTATTGCTCTTTTAAAGATTATACAGATATGTTGGGTATAACAAGCTTACCGGTTACTACGAGAAAAACACATGCCCTTTTGTGGTAGTTGAAACTGGTTTTCCCTGCATTTTGAAAACTTTAGATGTTTTACATCATATATGTATATTTCATGCATTGTGTTCAAAATGTATATATTTTATATTCATTAAAAAATAAACACAAAATCGTTGAATCTATTTGTTCTCTACATTTCTGAATTGAATGAATAGTATTCAACAGAAAAATACATGTGTTATGAACATGATTAAATATGAAACTGGCTTCCACAAACAAAACAAGTTGATGCCTTTTGCAGGATCATTCTTCAAGTTAAGTTAGGAGAAAAGCATGCTTTGGCCTTATTTAAAATACAAAAAAGATGAGCTATAAGTTGTGATTAGTAAATAAATGAAGCGAGGAATTAAGGTCAAATACAAATGTCTGCAAACAAAATGAGTCTGAACTTTTGGATACAATAAATCACATAAAAACAGTCTGCGAGTTTATACCTGTACTAAATATACAGAGAAACTTGACTTTTCAGAAATATATTTAAATAAGATTAAAAGAGGAAAAATAATAATTTAGTAAAGAGAAAGTATGAATATTTCTTAGCTTATTGGGATTTCATTATTTGGATATTTTGCTTTCCCTCATTTTCCCCCTTTATAGTGGTAAGTTACAAGTACTCTCTCTTCACTGTAACACAAAATGCATCTGTTATGAAACATATAAATGGAGCCAACTAATTTTTTTTACCTCCACAAGATTGAACCCGGTTCCCGTCCCTTGCGAAGTAAGAGCACTAACCACTCTGTCACTATTTGTAAATAAAAAGAAGTTACTTATTAATTGGAGAATGCTGAAGAATTGGTTAGTTTTAAGATTCTTTGCTTGATTGTTTATCTCCATTTTACTCTTTGTAGAATTGACAACTTCTATATTTTAGTTTTGAAGCTGTATTTTGTCCTTTTATTCAAAGCTGTATTAAATTTACAAAATTGAGTTTACATATTGAATATCTAAAATATAAAAACTTTATAATTTATTAACTTTATTTAAGTATTGACTTTGAAGGAACTCTTTTTAATAATGTATGAACTAAGCTCTCGATCTCTCTGACAATATGTATTATTTACCTATCATTGAACTGACATAAATTCATATGTAAGCATTCTGTTTTCTAAATTCTGCTCTTTGTTCACTTGCTTTTTTATGTATTATTCAACTGCGTGTTTTGTAATGTATCCCAAAAATACTATTATTATAATTTGAAATATGTTTGGCTTATTTACACCTTCTAAATAAGTCGCTACGCACACTAGAAATCCCTTGTTGAGTTAAAAAAAGAACATATGAATTATGAGTGGGAATTGGAAAACTAGGCCACAAAAATTATGTTAATTATTGGAATCAAATGGAGTTAACTTATGGAAAACAATTATCTAAGGTTAAGTGAACCATTATCACTATATCTTCTTAGGGAGTCATGTGGAATTGAGGTGCACATTGGCATAATTTCCTTACTTTTGTCGTAATTCAAACATTTTTAGTCCAAAATCAAACATGAAAATTTATGAGAAAAATATAAAAAGAAGACACGCTTTATAGCCAACATGTTGTATAAAATAAACAGGTAATTATAAAACAAAAAGTTAAGATTTTATTTGAAAACTATGTTTATATACTCCTGGGGTCCGTGCATCAAACCTCACTTGTTGCAACTTTAATTGCCAAACAAGAGAAAACAAACACTTTGTTTACAAAAATTGTAATTTTATTTATTTAAACTTATTTAATTTAATGAAAATATAATATTTCTGTTTGAAATTGTGAATTTGTATACATACTTTTGGGATCATTTTCTCATTTTCATCTATAATCAAAAACGTCCATTAGTGTAGGCTAAGCTATTATCCTTCATATTCCATGAAATGTTAATGGAATTAGCATATTCCTAAATATTTAGATAGGAATGTCCATCACTCTTCATTCTTAAGCGTTCTTTTTTCAGTTGTAGATTTTTTCATGAAAATACAAGTTTAAATTTAATTATACAGTATATTGACATATTCAGAAGGAGGTGAATGTATTATTGTTGAAATTGTGAAGAAAACATTAGGAATATATAAAGAAGAAAAACATTCCACACCATAAAGGGGTACTTTGTTCACTGTAAGCTGTTTTATTTACTGCAGAGGGACACACAAACCTTAACAAACAATAATATATTTAAAAAAAATCATAAATAAATAACACACATAACCACATCCGTTATTCTATTACACCTCTAAATATTCTGCAAATCTAAGATAAGAATTTAATTTCATGATCAATAGAGTAAACTTATACCGTTGAATTATATTAACATAAACTGTTTCAATCTTACTTTGACGAAAAAGATGGAGTTACTGATTACTCTTGCAGTAATATTCAATTGCTCAGTTTATTTTGACCGTTAACTTTTTCACATCTTTGAATATTGAAATAATTGTTACTAACATACAGATCACTACAAGAGAATGGAGGGACGATAAAAAAAATTGTGATTTTTATTTTTTTAAAATAACCTTGTATTTTTACACAATAAAAGTAACTTTAAGCAAATATCATGCCTTTTATAAGCTATCTGTGAAATGTTTTGGGTACTTTTAATTTTTAATTAGGTAACAAACATTCAAAATTCAATCTTTGTAAAGAACAACACTTCCGAAAGGTGAAATTAGTGAGCAACCCAATGTAAATATCCCATGCTTCTTTGGCTTTACAGAGCATCGTTTACGATGATTTTATCTTAGATAGTATGAACAAAAACTTATATTTTAAAAATCTACATTATAGTTTAAAAATTACAACTTTTCAAATTTGGCTTCCCGTTTACTAGCTAGGACGTCTCTACTTATAATTGTATTAGTTTCATTTTAATTAATTAATTTTGTATCATTTAAGTATGGATTGGATCAAAACCTAATGTTATTGTATTATTTATGGGGAGTAATAAAATTTAGAGATAATAAGTTATTACAACTGAAATGTTTCCTAGGGCTTTATCAAAGGCTATAACCACAGAATATTAGAGCTTCCGATATTTTTATATGTATAATGAAAAACACATTGACCATTGTGTTTTCAGTGCCCATTGACCATAAACCTTCATTCAATAAACCTTTTTAACTGATAATTGCAGAGTTAGAGAATTTTCTACTATTCATGAATATTATGCTTTAGGGAAGTAACTATATGAATACATGAAAATGCTGAAAAGTTATTAAAGCTAAATTTTAGAATATTTCATTTTTATGTTCACTGTTTACCATGTAGAATACAATCTCAAATTTCTAGTTATTAAGCAATTGAAAAAACAAAAATTTCATTGATATATCTTAAAATATTTCTACAAACCACATTTCAACATTTTAATTTTATGTCAAACTATTTATGTTTTTAAAGACTAGTCTGTAAATATTCTTGTCAATCGGACCCTAATATAAATAATTCCACTAACTTGATTTTCATTAGAAGAAAATGAATGAAAATCTATTTTATGATTTATGTAGTTGTATGTGTCTGTAAAGTTAATTTTTGTATTGAAATTTGTCTTTTGTGTGTAAGCTTATGTAATGGTTAAATAGATACAAGATTTTGTACTGTGCTTTAAGCAGTTTTACTTTGTAGGCTACACAGGCTGTGCATTATTTAAATAATTTGTATACAGCCTTGAATATAAATTTATTAAGATTAAAAAAAAAATTTTTATTAGAAACTAGCCCAGATATGTCCTATGGTCTGTTTGGACGACAAAAAAGGTTTATTCATTGACTGCACCTTCATTCCTTTCTAATTTATTCATGAAATTGTTATTTCTCTTTTTAACACAAAGTTTATAATTAAAATGTTGCATTAATTGATTTTAAAAGTCACATATTATAAGAAATACAACTTATTCTAATTAGGTGATTTAGAACTTAGATACTGTGAAATTGGATAAACTTATATTTTTTGGTGTCTTAAGTTCACTAAATTTACTTCTTATGTTTCAGGTCCAACACTTACTTGCTGTGATGCAACTCAAATCAAAGCATTTCAAAAGGGATTTCAGATGTTAGCTAATATTATTAACCGATGCCCGAACTGTATACATAATCTGTTTACCCATCTCTGTGATATGACATGCGCCTCTGACCAGTCTCGGTTTATGAATGCTAGTGACATTGAAATAAGTAATACAAGTAAGTCATAAATTGTATTATTTAGTTGGTAGAGTTATACAATCGAGAAAAATCTGTTTTAGAGTTGTTATTATCTTTTTCATTAAATTATTATTATTGGTTTTTGTCTTTTATTAGCTTTTAAAAGCCAATAAATTCCATGCATTTTGGTTAGTGTTGAAGACTTCTTTGTGTGATAATTGTTGAATTAAATTGACCACTTATTTCTTATCCAATTGATAAATATTTAAACCAACTAAGTATGGTGATTTTCTTAATTATTTTTTCTTCTTTTTTATTTTATTTTGTTAATTTTTTCTATTTAAATATTTATAATTATTGAAATACTATAACAATTTTAAATAATAATGCAGACAATTTATTAGCTTAGAAATAATTACAATATTATTTTTGGAGCACAGAAGTTAATAAAATTTTATGAAAATATCAAATTCCACATCAATTTTAGGTTTTTAAAAATTAGGCTTATAAATATTAACTAAATCACTCATCCTCTCGTACTAGTTTAAAAATTACAAATAAAATAAATTCTCATTAAGAAAAATTAATTAGGTATAAAAAATAGTTTTTTTAAGTTAAACAATGTTTCTTCAAAATTTAAAAATTAAAGATTGTTGAAAATGACGTGCAAGTGTGTCCAGAATTTGGGTTAAGGAAATGATACACACTGGTGATGTGTGAGTTCGAATTAAAATACTCCGTGATTCCGAGTATCAAAATCCTCGGAAGAGTCCGAATATTAAAATCCTCGGTTTCGTATTAAAATACTCGAACAAAATCCTCGTAACTAGGAACAAGGAGGAGGTAATGTGCGAGTATTCCTCGGTGTGCGAGTATCCTCGGACAACGATATTCGTTAGTTAGTGTTGTGTCGATTCCAAACAAAATGCTCGGTGTTTCTACTTTGGTTACATTAGTTTCTAAGCTGATTTTTCACTAGGCCTACACATTAATTAAACATTACGATTTTGAGTTATAATGATTTAGATTCGGTAACAAGTTCAATTTAAAATAACAATAATATTCATTTATTTCCACATTAACAAAAAGTAAATAAAATTATTATTTAATTGTTATTACTTATATTTAAATAAATATTAATAGGTTACCATCTTTATAAAAAATATAGTAAATTAACTTATTTTAAATAATAACTAAATTATTAATGTTGGTAATAATTGTACTTACGTTTAATTACTGAATTTGTGTCGAGACAGGATAACATTTAATTACGTATTACAAGTGTCAATCACATATTGTTTAAAAAAATAAATACTTGGTGGATCAATCTAACAGATAGAAATATAACACACACACACATAATGCACATAATTATTCTGCGCAAATACTCGATGTCGAATTAATAATACGAGTATTGAAATCATTCGAAGCCGAGTATTGCGAGTACCTATTTCACCCGAGTATCAACATCGCTAATACACACCATGGATTTTGTGTTAGGTTAAGTTACAAATGACCATAATCATAAACTCCTTTCCTGTAGAAAAATATTATGAAATTGTTATTTATTTATGGATATTCCATATAAAGTTTTTTTAAAATTTTTATTTATTTATTTTTTTAATAAGTGTTATTTAGTGTGATGTTAAATGTTGGCTGAGAAAGTGACATTATCCTATAGTGTCAGAATGAACTCTTTTAGGCAATTTAAAACTTAACAATATAAATAATATATAACTGATTGAGTTGACCTACTTCATATTCAGCATCTCTATTTTTACTCTTCAAATTTGTTGTAAAAGGTAATTTTCGGATACCAACACTATGTTTACTCCCATTATCTTGATTTGGTCCTGATTAAGTTGAATATTGATTATATTTATTGTTAAGTTGAAATTGTTTTCATTCAACATTTGTTATAAAATTCTGTATTTAAAACCTGTTTTACTCCGATATGGTTGTTTACTTGATTCATAGTTTATAACTGCTTATAACAAGAAACCATAACATACAAATGAATACCAATAAATGAATACGGTTACATTATAATTTTTATCGATAGATAAAAATATTCAAGTGAAAACTATGCTTTTTATGTTAACTTTATTGACAGCTATCCTTTTTACTGGCAGTCGGCTATTTATTATTTTATTTCTCCTTAGTTTTGCAGTTGTAATTTTAAATAGTTTAAATCAATAATAGCAAGGCACTGTATAATGAAATTTATACATGGTAATAACGTTAGTAAAACAAACAGCATGTAAAATTATGTTATGGTAGTTAAGGTATTAGTATAAATATCAATCTTAAATATTAGTTTTATAATAAGGTATTAATTTTTAACTATTAGTTTTTAACACTAGATCCTTCAATTGCTGTCTTTCTAGACTTTGATTTTATTAATTTGAGTAATATATTTTGTTAATCATGGGATTTTATTATTTTTATATTTGTTAAAGCGTTTTGGAGTTCTTCCATCTTTGAAACGTAATTTAGTACCGAATTCTTCCGTTAAGGACATTTCTATATATTTAACTTTGCTATGCCCCCTACCACCAGGCTTTGCTGACTCTCTAACTCCACTTCCCGTGCGAATTTACTGTAATAATTTCTTTGATTTAACTTTGCTTCCTTCCCTTGGTCCATCACATTCGAAAATTGGCTGTTTGGAATGTTTCCTGTTCATACGGGAACATTATCTTTAAAACGACACCTTGTCAAGTCTCTAGATTAATCACAACTCAGCATTTTGTGAGGATGAACCACTCTATTTCATTTTTTAGGCAATTATATAATTATAAGGAAATTATAATTTAGTTAGGTGTATAATAATGGTTTAATATTCTTATTTAATTCCCTCAAAAATATAGACATTGCTTAACTTCTCACTTTAATAACTAATATTTTTAAAAGATGGTATCTGTCAGACAAAACAAACAAACAAACATATATATACATATATATATATATATATATATATATATATATATATATATATATATGTATATACACACACACTATGAAAGTGCAACAAATATTAAGTGCATTCTTCTTTCTTACATAGCAATAAAGTTATAATAAATAAATAAAAAGTTAACTTTTGTATGTTTTGTCATTTTTGTTGTAGATAAATCATATATTGCAGGGATTGATTTGTATATAACAGATAAGTATGTGACTGATACTTATAAATCTTGTTCTGGAGTTTATATGCCATCTATTGGAATGTTTGCCATATCCGTGATATGTGGATCTTGGGGAGCCAGTTGTACTCCTCATAAGTAAGTTGAAAAAAAACTAAAACCCATTTTTTGTTTCAAGAAATTGATTTTCTACTTTTAGCATTGTTTTAATATCTATAAAGTACCAATCTTATATTTCTATATAATCAAATAGAATCCATGTTTTGAAACAGGATTAGGACATTAGAGATGTGACACTAAGGTAGAAGAGGACAGAAAGTGGGCAATAATATTGTTAATAAATAATATTATATTATATGTAGTAGAGGAGTAGATTTTATACAATTTAAAAATATATGACCTGAATGGGTTTTGAACCTGGATTATCTAATTAGTAACTATTCAATTAATTCCTTGCAAGGGAAGTTTAATAGACTGCACAAAAAAACATTCCACTAACCTTCTCCCACCCATTCACAAAACCACATACTAACTACTAATGAAAATTAATAGTCGTCACCTTCATTTTCCCAAAAGTCCCTATTCTACTTAATGTAGTATAGGTAAACAAATATTATTCATTTTTTGTCTATATATATATATATATATATATATATATATATATATATATAAATATATATAATAAGTTGGTATAGAAAGGCCCCAATATATATTTTATAAAAAATGTATTTTGCATATATTTAAAAGACTTAAAGCTTGCTTAACTTTTGCCATAAATTTGTTCTTAGTATAAATCATATTCGATTTTTAATGACAGCTGTCAGATTTTTTTAGTTTTGTTAAAAAAAAGTTTTTGTTTAGTTTTGTTTTTTTGACAATTATTTCTGAACTGTAATTTTGTTAACTTACGATTTTGATACACTAATCTGAGACATTAATCGTTACATTTAACAAAAATTTGAATAAAATTAGTAAAGCTAATATTGAAAAATTAGAACTTGTATAAGAGGTCCATAGACGGTTTTTTTGGTTTGTACCAATAACTTCTGAAACCACTTTGAGTGAGATGGCTGTCAATATTATTTGTTTGGGTCCTTAGAGGTTACATTGTAACAAAATTGTTAAACAGTATTTGAGAAAATTATAATTTTGAATTTTGTTTGAATGGCGCTCCTGTATAAATTTAAGTTATCGGAAAAATTCATAAACAAAAATATCTCGAGATATGGAAAAAATATATGGCCACATACCAAATTTGATCATATCAAGGAACTTGTTTGGGCTCAGAGAACAGCGACAACAGATATTCATCATTCCAAAACCACCACTGAGGTTAATTCAAAACGGATATTTCCACAAAAAACTAGACATCGATTTTGTTCTACCCAGCATATAACTTTCTTTACACTTCATATTTATGAGAAAGTAGAAATGAGATATTCAATTTAAAAGTATGAGATTATTTTTGAAATGGTAGTAGTTTATGGTACAATTTTTGCTAATTCGAATCCTGGTAAAAAACAAAATGAAAATTCAAATTTCAAATGACAAAAAATTGTAGGGAAATTTAACTCTTAGTATTTTTTATATGTAGCTTTTGAAAAGTAAAATGTTACAATCTTATATTTTTGCTTTTCAAGTTTATAGGGGATATATAATCATATAAGTAATTCTTGATTTAAACTTTTCAATTAAAATTAACTATTAGTAGGACGGTTGAAAATTATACATTTTATAAACAAATTTTGAAAACTTCATCTTCCTAAAAGTGGATAGTTTATTTCATTGAATTTCCAAGAATTAAATTGTCTTCACAATGAATTTTTTTATTAATTTATAAACTATTATTAAACTTAAAAAGTGAAATAAAAAACTGTGTAAGAAAGCTTAATATGATGAATTCAATATAGCAGGAACAATTAAAAATATTTTAAAGTATGTGTTTAACTTTCTACCATTCTAACTGTGGGGAAATTAGTTAAAGGAAAGCACTTGCATCCATTCATTGGCCCTATA
Organism: Aphrophora alni; assembly: GCA_963513935.1. Lineage (NCBI taxonomy): Eukaryota > Metazoa > Arthropoda > Insecta > Hemiptera > Aphrophoridae > Aphrophora > Aphrophora alni. The sequence continues at coordinate 70,502,217 of OY740767.1, forward strand.
CTGTCAAACTGTTCACTCTACTTTTCATTTTCGATTTAATAAGAAGTATGATAGTATATTATTTCATAAAATCAAATATCCTGCTTCAAAATTCAATGTATTTACCTTTTATATAAAATAAATAGTATAGATAAACTTAGGAAATCATGTAAATATCTTTTTTGTTGAGCTATCTTTTATATTAACTGTTTTTAAAATGCAAAACTCATTCATCTTTGAACTGCCTAGAGGTTGAAGGGATGATCAAATTTAATATGTAGCGATATTACCACTGTGTTGATTGGAGATAAATGTTGAAATCATATCTTGCTTATGAGAGTGTTTTGATAAGATCGAGATTACAAATATTTCTAGATTTTGGATTAATAATTATGAGTAATTTTCCTCCCTTTAAATCCACAGAGACTTATTGGACATTATATTCTGAAAATTTTGAATCTGGAGTTATAGGTTATGAACCATGGGTACCGACATGAAAGTTTAATGTTTAAAAATAAATCCTTTCATTGTCTTCATATTTTGGTGAAGTTTAAAACCAATGCATCAAAATGGTATATAAAAGAAAATGATAGTGAAGATTACACCTAAGAAAATATTGTTAAATATTATGTAAAAAATAAATAGATAATAATAATAAATAAAAAAAGTTGATTGCTGAAAATTCAAATAACTTTTGACCATGATTTTCTACTACACCCCCCCCTTTCAAATGTGGTTTAGTTATTAATATTCACATTTTACAAAAAAATTATCAAAATCACTTTTAACAAGTTTGAGATATATAAACTTCCATGGTTCATTTGTACTTTTTGACTGATAATTACTAACTTTATGCACTGATTGATATTTGTTGTTAAGGGTTTGATTTTTTCTGGAGTTGTTTTTGTTTTTTCACATTTTTTACTCAAATAATGAGATCTGTTGTATAAAATCTGTATTTATTGTATTATTTGTATGTACTACACAAAAATATTATGTTTGCATAATTTTTTAAATAAAAAATTCTTTGAATAAATTATACTGAAGTTAAAGTTGTTGTCTCAATAAAGATAATGACAAAAGAAAAATATATCTTAAACAAAATTAAAAGTGTTTAAAATATCACATATTTTGTTTACTTATATCACATTTTATAATTTATATTATTTTAGTATACTTGAGAAGAGCTGTTGATCCGTATTTATATACTTATGACCTTCCGATCATAACAACTTTATCTTGATTTTAAGATAATCTAACCTTGGATTCCTAGTGTAAGTTTTAAGGAGCACAACAGGTCTGTCCATTAGTCCAACTCACGCGTTTATAGACTATGCTTCATGATTGTAGTAAACAATACTTAAAAGTTAAAAAAAAAAAATCATTTTCAAAATATGTATTCTCTATAAGAAAAAAACAACATAAAAGAAAAGAAAAGAAAAAACACACCTGATGTTCTCAAAATTGGTTTTAACGATGTTGATCTAACATTAAAAAAAGGCTATGGCATTGCAAAAGCAGAATTTACCAAATCTGTTTCTGGTGAGTTTGTTCAATTTTGGTGAAACAGGAAGATTACTGACTCAAAAAAATTTTCATAGTTTCACAAGTAAATAGTAACCATGATTCAGGAAAGTATTGAAAATAAAAATAAAATAACCACCATTATTAGAAATTTGGATTATTTTACAAATGTTATACCCATTTCTAATTTAATAATATATTTTTTTAGCAAAATTCTTAATGCATTTAATTCTGTTGTTGTAATTATTATTATTCATCAATAATAAGCAAAAACTTGGACTGATAATATTAATTCTTCTTTTCTGTTATAATTGCAATGTAAACTGATGTTTGTAATTTGATTTTAGATTATTTGAATTTATGGGAGATCCAGCTGCTAATCAACACGGGCCTTTTAACATTAATTACAAATTTGAAAATGAAACACAAGTGGGCCAATTTATTCCTTTAAACCCCAAGACAACACCTTGCCATCTTCAGATAAATGTAAGTATTTTGTATTTCATTAATTTCTTAATAAGAGTACATATATATTTATGGTCTTTATATATATATATATATATATATATATATATATATATATATATATAATACTTGTATCTCAAAAGAATTGTGATGATATATCAGGGGTAATTTTTGGTACTATTAGGACTGAATTAGATTCTGAATTAGGCTTGTGTAACAAAATTATTAATCTCCTTATTTTATGTAATTTATTAATTTTGACACCACTCTTTTTTTTCTTCTTTGTATTTGGACAAATAAAATTATTTTTTGATTATGCAACTTTATATCATCGGCCTATAGACTTTTCATTTTCTGATTTTCTAACAAATTTAATACTAGAAACAAGTAACCAACTGTACTTTATGAGTTGCAGTAGGTCTTTGTTTAGATCTGTGCTGGTTCACATGACCACTTAAATTTACAGTTGAACTTCCCAATAACAGACATTGTTCAAACCACATAAAGGTTTATTTTTGAGAAGTGTCCACTATTAGGAGAAATGCAGTTTTGTAGCCCGGCTGTTTTACATAAGGTAAACTACCAAAGTGGCATCTTGTGACGATATTGAAAACATTCAGAAAATTTAAATTGTGTACATAAATAATATAATCATTTACTAAATCCAGTATTTTGTATGTACTGTATATACATATAATGTATTTATGTCATCATTTTTTGTTACTGAGAAATCTAATAATGCTTCAACGTAGCCTACACAAACATGGTACTTCCATGTTCATAGCGGTTGATAATAAAAGTAAAATAATTAAATATTGGTATTGTACCACGACTATCAACTGTATTATCAAAGTTTTTGAAGTAGATGCAATAGGCTTACTGGTTTTCATTTCAAAAATAATTTTACACAGAAAACACAATTTTGTAAGATTAAATGAGTTCTGTATTTATTGAAATTTGTATTACAGTAGTGAATAAACAAAAGTTCAAAATAAATTGAAAAATGTGTGGGAAAATGAACTAATGAACTATGTAAATAATTTGCATGTAAAGAAACTAAAGACTAGTCTGAAATTATTTACTACAGTATAAAGAATTTTCCTACTAATTTAAACAATATAGTAACTCTTTTTGAGAAAATCGTTAATATTTGTTTGCTTAGTTACGGTCTTTTACTAAAATCTTTTTAACATGCTGCTAGAGTTTGAAAATTAGACTAACTCCTTATGTGTCCTGTTTTTTAAAGTAATTTTTAAGTTTCATCACCATCTGCAGCTTCCTTACTTGTAAAATCTGGAATTTCTACTTCTGGAACATAATAGTCAATTGTATTGTTCTCAGCTGAAGCTGCTGAAGGGTTTAAATCAACTACAAGAGCCCTAATCTCGATTGACTTTTCTTTTGTACAAAGTGGATTGTCAATTAATTTGTATTCTTTAAAAGGTCATCTAAATTGTTCATATAAATTATCCACTTCATTAACTCTATTCTCACTATTGTTGTCACTATTGACATTGCCAAAAGCTGATGTAATAAAAGTGTTTTTAATTGTGATTGGTGTGATTATCTTTTAAAGTCAAGCATATCCACAAAATTGGATCCAAAACAGTAATGTTTTTTTCACAGTTCATCACCCTATGTAATGTCTTCTATATTATACAAAATATGTCTGAAAACCCTTTTACTAAAATAAATTTTGAAATTGTTTATAATCCCCTGATCTAGAGGTTGGCAACAGGAAGTGGTATTTGGGGTAGAGGAACACTAATTTTATATAAGTTATTTTTATGTCGAGATGGGATGTTGCATTATCCAGAAATAAAATAACATTCCTATTCTGCCATTCCATTTTACAATTAAATGCTGATAGCCATTCAGTCATAATATCCCTTGTCATCCTCAACCATTTGTTCAAGTACCGTTTCAACACTTAAGTGATTGAAATCAGACCCTTTAAATCATCCAGGATTTGCATCTTTCCTATGATTAATGGTACAAGGCCGTCTACCAAATTTGTACAAAAAGTTATGTTAAATCTATCCTTGGTAATTTTACCCCCTCTAGATTTTCACCTATTAAACTCATTGTTTTACTAGGTAAAGTATAAAAAAATAGTCCAGTTTTATCACAATTGAAAATTTTTTTTTCATATCACTCGCACATCATTAATAGTTTTGCTTTCCATTTTAGAACTACAGTCTAATCTTCTGATTCTGATTCTACTCACACATTTGTGAATTTAACATTGTGCCTAGTACAGAATTTATCAAGTCACTCGACTGATGTTTTAAAATCACTAATACCTAATTCCTGAGCTGTCTCTAAAACTCTTTCCTAAATTAGCGGACCAGAGATTGGAATATTATTGGGTCGCACTCTATAAAATCTCTCATAAGTTAAATTGTTTTAACACAAGGCATTCTGTTTTCAGAAATACTAGTTTACTTAACACATATTTGTTTCCCACCCACAACCTAAGAAATTATGTTTTATTTTTTTAAATGTCACTGATTTGGATCTTCCCAACTTGAAATCTTGCAGATTTGGGTATTCTTTCACATATGTACTTATCATATCCATTTTTTCTTTTAACGTGGGATCATAATAAATTTCTACATTACATATTTTATAGGCGGCAACTTTAATTCAACTGGTTTCTAAACAGACTGCTGTATAGAGGATACAAAGAAAACTCATTCGAATAGGGAGTCGAGTAAGACTGTGAACTTCCATGAAATCACCGAACAGTATGGTAGTGTGTGCTTTGAAACATCAACAATTTCTTAGAAAAAAGGTGACTTATTATTCTCCGCTGTCCGGTATTCAGAAGTTTACTAAGCACCCTAAACTAACCCATGGGGCATTGATTTCGTGTCATTGTTAGTTTTTGAAAATGTCCATTATTTAGAAGTACTACAAAACCCAGAAAAGCATAATCTTGGTCAGAGAATACAAAAGTGTCCAGTATTGAGAAGTGTCCATTAAACGAAGTTTCACTATATATAAATGACTTAAAAAGATACAATAAGAAATAAGTGTAGGAAAGTTATCAACTGGCTTTTGTGTGTATTATAAGAATATGAAGTTCTGAGAGCCAGAGGTTGTGTCGATTACTCTTGTACGAGGAACATAACTTTTAATCATCAATGATTGGTGAAAGCAGAGCTGGTGTGACGCCTTAACTATACAACCATTTTTAGGCACCCAGAGATTAATATCCGGTCACGTTAAAATACAGTTTTCACTCATTACTAACTTTTATTTGTTACATAGCTATTTTTTCTACTTTTAAGATTTCATTTATTTTCTCTTCATTTGCTGTTGCTTTAAAACTTGTACTTGAAAATATTTACAAGATACAGGAAGATCAAAAAAGGTGTTCATGGTTTTAAGGTCAAATAATTTAACATACACACTTAGGAAAATCACGAACATAATGAAAAATTTCATTTGATCGCTGATCCTTTCGATTCTACAGTTGTGGCGGTTAACATGACCATTTATGTGTAAAGTTGCTTCACCACTGAACAAAATTCAGTTAAAATAACTTTTGATCATTACCTATTATTTTCAGTATTATCACATCAGATCAGCATGGTCGAGCCAGGGTTTTTTTTTTAATGTTCGCATTTTAAATTTCTTTAAAGTATTTATAATAAAGCAAAGTACATGTTGCTTTAAATTAAGCAACTTATAAAATACATTGAGCTTTTTTTTGCACAGTTACCATTCTACCATTTGTGTAGGATATGTGGTGCAGCTATGGAAACCGTTGAATATGTAGTTTTTGACTCCCCAGTTCTGGACAAGAAACAATTTGAATATCTAGCCACTCTATGGAGAGGGGGACAGATAGGAAATTGGGACAACATCAACCGAATCATCTCACAGTTTTCTAAAAAGCTGTGATTGATAAGGAAAGTCCTGTGAATGAAGGTGCACATTAAGCTATATATCTGAGAGGCATATCCATGTCAGTGAATCCTCTGGCTCGCCTATAAATAAAAAAAAAATAAAAAAAGACAGTTGCCATTATTAAAGTGATCACTTATTATTAAGTCGCCAGGCTTTGAGTGACGAATCACATGTGGTGCAATAGCATCTGTTCATGCGCGAACCACATTCAAGATCATCACAATAACAAAACTTTCAATATTTATAAACAGTTTTTTATTGAATCAAGAAAATGGGTTGATTAATGATCATACCGTTTATAATTAAAACCACAGACACCTTTTATGATGCATGTTCTTTTTTGATGGGATGATCCTGTATCATTAACAAAATATTAAAATATTATTTTATGCATTCTGTCAAAGTTCTTTGAGTTATTATAATTATTTTGTTTTTTAACATCATTTGAGTAACTTACAAACCACTAATGCTTTGATCATAATTCGTAAGTTCTGTTATAAGCTTTAATCCTTGGAGACCGAGGTAAATCATATTCAGTAGTAGTCCCACCACATTGCACCGTTTGTGCATTTAGATGCTTTGTAATTCTACTCATTGTGCTGTTATTATATTCTTAGACATCTGTAAATTAATTAGAGTGTTAGTTACCAATAATGTGTTTCCAAGTGGTCATCATAGAAATAATGCAACAACATTTTAGTTGCTAATTTTAAAAGAACAATATTTAAAATATGTTCTAACTAAATACAACCATTACATGTAGTATATTTTGTTTACATAGTCCATCTTGTGTCAGAGACCCACACAGATAATGCAAAACACATAATGTTTCTTTGCTTAATACTTAGCAGGCATATTATGTTAATTATTTCATTAAATCTTTTAAATAAATAACCACATTAAGAATAATTTATTGCAGTTAGATGTGCTTAAAGATTAAAGGTTATAAAGTTATTACAATATGTTTTATTTTTGGAAAGTTGTATGATAAAATTTTAATTAAATGTTTTATGAAGCACCTTCATACATAGATGTTAATGACCTTAGGATGTAAAATGAATAAATGTTTTGTGATAAGATCTGCTCAGGTCACCTCTATATTGAGTGAGAGTCACATTATTTTACATACTTTATCTGAACAAAATGTGTTGTTTACATTATGCAGCCTATATATTCATAATATCTTGAACGGGTTGGTTCAAGGTAAGTTATTGGAACTGCTCTTGTTTGTTGGGAATATTTTACATTATGTAGAGCAGCACTTCCTGTTGTCATTTTTTGGTATCACAATTTTATAAAGAAACTGATCTGTCATTCAAAGTGTCCAGTCATACAACATTCAACACATCTAGAGCGAATAATGAAAATGGGATTTGCTGGCTTACATATTAGCGCAAAAACTTTCTTTTAACACTTTTTCAAATTAGTATATGACTTTTATTATGTGTTTATTAGTATGTTCCCCTTGTTTTATTACATATGCTTTTATTAATTTCCATGGTGTAAACAATTTGTGGATGACAAAAACCTTTGTAAAAAAAAACCTTATATAACTTTCTTTTCTGTAAGACATCCTGGACATTTGTATGTTTGTGTTTATAGCCCAAAACTGCTGAATCGATTTTCATTCTGTTTTCACAAATCTTTTATTTTAGTGGTTTGATTGACCACTATAAAATTTAGCTTAAGAATTTGGTTTTTGAATCTTGAAAAGTAATATTTGTTTTTACCTATAAGAAAATTTTGAAAACAGCATATGAGTATTTCAAGAATTACTGATGGAACTATATTTTTTAATCGTTCAGTAGGTATGAAAAACTGAAAATATAGTAGATAAGAAAATTATTCCCAATTATGTGTTCATTGCCTCAATAAACATGAAAGTATTAAGTTTTAACAAATTATGTAAGAACATAAAGTTGTTTTAAGTTTTTGATTAAGTACGAGAAAAAATCCCACCCTATTTTTCAAAATTTACTTGTATTTTAAAAATAAAAGTTATCATTTTTGTCTTAAAATTACAAAATTTTCAATTTGCATTTATTAAAAATGTAAATAGATGGTTTCAAAAATTAAACCAAAACCAAAAAAATATTTTTCACCGTGTTGTTTAAAGGCAAAAAACCTCTCGGTCATCACCTTATAAAAAAAAGAAGGAAAGAACATAAAATAAAGATTTTTGTATAAAAAATATCCGTTTTAAAAAGTCAACTTGCTTTAAAAATGTTTAAAATATATTAAATTTAAATTGTGAAATTAATTTGATCTATAAGTGCAATGTTGAATATTAATGATGTTTTTTGATAGGAATGTTGTGAATGCTAATTCTATTTTAAAATTGAGAGCAGAATATTGGTGATTTTGAATTATTGTTTTATAAATGTAATTGTTGTCTATGTTTGAATGTGTACTGGTCAATAATGATTTTTTTGTGCTGTATAACTTTAATTGTATTATATTTATGTTTTATTGATGATTTTTAATTACAATTTATTTGTTCTTTTAATATAAGATAATTAGATAATAATTTATGTTGAATTTTTAAACTTTTTTTATGCTGGAATTGTTGGTGCCAAAAAGGTTTCAACATATTGTTGTTATCAATAATGATTTTATAGTATTTGTAATTTTTTAACTACATTTCTAACTTGTTTTATCATTACACCTAGTTTTATAATGACTTAATTTTCATTAAACCTAGTTATTACTAATAAATTCAAGGTTTATTATTGTGTTTTACTTCTAAATTTAGGATTGGTTGTTGTGGTCATTGAACAAATTAGGTAATTTAAATTTGAATAGTAAACATAAACATAAAATCAATTGCAAAGCAGAAATCTTGCAAAGAACAATCATTAAAAATTTTTGATGACAATATTGTGTAAAATGTCGTTTTATAAATTTACAATCAAAATATCTATTCATACATTTTGTATATAGTCATTTCTCACTCTCACATGTGATAATATCAGACTTTCCCAATTTATAAAACTTTTATCAGTCTTGATTTTTTATATGCACAGTCATTTGTTGCCATTCACAATCATTAATTATTCAATTTTTGAAATTGTTTAACTATATTATTGGAATCAAAATGATGAATTTTGAAAAATACTGTGATTTATTAAATTACCATGTGTGCAAACAATAGACTATTTGTTGAACAAAATACCTGTGATGATAATGCCCACTTTAATTGTAATTTTTCCTTGACAATAAGTAATTTGCTTCTTCAATAAGACAGTGAGAGCTTCATGTAAAATTATTTTACAAACATGTGGTATTACAGTTACTGGTACATACAAACATTTGAACAAAAATTCATCAGAAATTATGATTAATAAAAAATTACATTTAAAGTATCAAGATGGTGAGTACTACGGTTATGTACTCTATTATAAAGCAAAAGTATAACTTTGTGCACTTTGACTTAGTTATTGAAATGTTGTCTTATTGAGATGTTTTCTTGTTATGCAAATTGATTTATTAATTAATTATTGATTACAGATTTTCCAAAAGTTTTGAATAATATATTTATGTGATTATAGGAAATTTTAGGAGTTTATTCAAAGTAATTATATTTATTTATTTTACTTTATGTTAACTCATTATTTTTAATGTATTTATTAAATTAGGTCTTTTCATCATAGCCTATTATGTACTAAATAATTAATTTAATAATATCTTCATGCTCTCTTATGATACAACTTTACTTACATTTTTGATTTTTATTGTTAACAACCCGAAATTAGAATTTATAAATAACACACACACACACACACACACACACACACACACACATATATATATATATATATATATATATATAACATTTATATTTATTCAGAGTAACATATCATAAATCACCATACCCTGAATCCACCTTTTTGGCTATATAATTAAAACATTTTTTCCTGTAAACAATTACGTTGAAAGTAATATTTCAATTAGTTTTTTAGATAAACATATTGAAATAATTGTTTGTATGATTTTATTAATCATATTATAATTTTGTTGTCAGAATCATACTCCATCTTGCAGCTGTGTGGATTGTGAAGCAAGCTGCCCAGTTCCTCCAGAATTTGTTGCAGAGTCAGTGCCTATAACTATATTGGGAATAGATATTTTTCTATTCACAATGATTTTAGTATTTTTGTTTGGCTCAGCTGCTTTTATCTCATTTTCATTCTGTTACGCTAAAATATGTGCTTCAATGGGTAAGCATATATTTCATTTAAATATTTAAGTAGTAATTGAGTGGTATGATACTATCATTGAATTAAATATTATTATTTGTTCAACCAATACTTTTGGAAATAGAATTAGACATAATTCTAGAGTTAGATATAATTTTAAATTATATCAACATTGTTAAAATGCTTCATAGTTTAGTTTGCATTGTCTTAATGGCTGGTATTAATTTCACGACAATAATAACTTTAAAAACTGAGCTACAAACTTATTTATTAGTTTTTATTGATATATTGAAATCGTATCTCAAGTTTTATATAATTGACCATTACTCAAGATTATTTTAACTTGAAAAGGATATTGTATCTAGCTGGAATGACTAATTAAAGTGCATTCTAAGTTTAACCAAAGAATGTACTATATAAACTTAAAGGGTATCGATCTGATTTTAATTTTAAAGCCGACTTAATTTGTTGTTTGTTATTACTTCTCTTAAAAATTATAGGTTTTATTTAATAGAAACATTTTAATTTCATAATTTAAGTCTTTAAATGTTGAAATATAATTTTCATTGGTTTATTGATATTTCAATAACAAATCATGTTTGTGAACTACTCTATGAGGCCTACATATATTAATGGCTCAGTGAAAATAATTTTTAACACAATAGTACTAAATAATCAACTTGAATTCTCCTGTTACTTATATATTTGTATAAGGTATTTTGTAAAATATACACGACAACATTTGATTTATAATACAATATTAACAAAACTCAAGAAGCATTTACTTTCCAAGCCTTCTCATCTTATCACAAATAAAATATTGCAAAATCATGTCGTGTAGAAGAAAGTCACAACTTTATCATAATTTGTTACAAAATGTTCATAAATTCCAGTATTTCTGTTTATAGCATGTGTTTAGTTATACCATTAAAAAAAAATATAGATTATTCAAATTATATTTAATAATGTGTACTGGGATTATTGCTTGTCTTTTCTGCATAGAATTCATTATTATAAGTAATTTCATGATGTTGATTTTTTTAATTTTTATTATTATTTATTTTTTTTATGATATAGTGTAGTTAGAAATTAAATTTAATATTCCAACTATTTGAGATTTAAAAATATTCATTAGTATTTTGGTGTTTAGATATTTGTATTTTTTCTCAATTTTGTGGTAAGGGAAGTTTCAACTATTATTGTAAATTTCACCGCAGCGCTCATAGAAGATTTGTAACTGTTTGTAAGTCAATTATTAGGACACGGAGAAAATTGCTTTAATGAATTCATAGATATTTAGTAATTTTACTGACTAACAAATTATGAAAATCAAGTATAAGTACATTTATATTTCTAAACCTAGAGTCTATTAAGATATTTGTCTTGGATCTATATCCTTACTATGTATCTTATTTTAGTTCAGCTTTGTTTATGTAATAAAAGTATATTTGTATTGATATAAACTACATTATAAAAGCTAAAAATTTATTTCGCATGTAAGAAAGTTTATGCAAAAATGATTTTCTACAACAAAAATTAACACAATTTTAACACCAGCACTTTCAAGTTAGTAGCCACTTATAACAGTTTTTTAAATTATTCGTTAGTGCACAAGGCATGATATTAATAGATTTATTTGTATATGGTATATTTGTATGGATTATGTCTGTATCCTATAAGTTTCTTATAGAACACAACTTTGTAATTTATACTAGTGAAGTGAACATGAGCTGTCTCTTTTAGTTTATTTTGATATACTAATGGGTTTTTCTTCTACAACACTCTGAAAGTACAATTACCATTGTGCTTGCCTTCGTGATTTTATTGTTTGTACTTTTATATTGTGTGAAACTGTTCTAAAGGATAAAGTTTAAGATTATTAGTTTTTGAAGTGAAACTTCTTCATTTAGTGAATTTGGATTTATGTGGGTGATTGTGTAATGAAACACTCCTCTAACAGTTGACACAACTACATCTTTACCATCCTTGTTTCAAAAACCAGTTTATGTCTGATACTTAATCAAAATTGTGGCGTTCATCACTACATTTCTGAGTACTGTATACTAATTATTGGTTATAATACATTTTTATCTGTATTTGAATAATATTATTTTGTACAAATATTTGTGATCGTAATGTTTTGTACATATTATATATGTAATGACTCATGTTTTGTAATGACTCATATTAATCATGCTGAAAATATTTGCTGGATTCATGATTAAATTTCTGAGTGATGAATAGTATACACTACTTATTCGTTATGATGTACTCACATTTGGGTTTCAATACTACTTCATGTACAAAGTTTACCTTTTAAGTAAGGTCCATTTTTAAATAAAAACAAAACAAGTGTTACATAATCCTTATTCTTTTTACTACTTTTCTACTTAATTGCCATTTTATTTAAACATTTATCATATCGCTTAACAAGCTTTAAAATTCCGACTTAAAAGAAATCTACTGCCTATAAAGAAGTCCAATCTATTACTGCAGTTTTCACTTCTTCATCTTCATTAAACCACTGGCCACTAAGGAAATGTTTTAGGTAGGTACCGAACCAAGTGGTAGTCACTGGGAGCAAGATCTGGCTATAAGGCAGATGATTAAACTGTTGCCACCCATAAAATATGATTAGGCCTTGTGTTTGTGCAGAAACATGTGGTCTAGCATTGTCGTGGAGCAGAATCACACTTGACAACAGTAGGCACAATTGTTTTGAATGGTGCGACAGAGTTTTCTCAAGGTCATGCAATATCCATTAGAGTTTATTGTTGTGCCTCTCGGCATAAAAAACAGTTGCCATAATCTTTCGTGTTCAGACTGTCTGTTTAACTTTCACTGGAGACGATGTGTGCCGCCATTCCAGATTGTTGCTTGGTTTTTGGGGTCATGTGAGACACCCACATTTCATCTCTCGTAAGGATGTAGTTCAAGAGATAATTTTAAATAAAAAAAAGATAAAGTACTGACCAACCTTTTTGTTTTGTGATCCTCAGAAATAAATCTGAGAACCCATCGTGCACACAATTTTCTGTAATTCAGTTTCTCTTATACAATAGTGTAAAAACTGACCTAAAAACATGTGAAAATTCGAGTGACAATGATGTAATGGTGAAACATCTATGTTCAAGAATTTTGTTGTCAACTTTAAATACCACATTATCACAGACGTTTGGCCGGAGCATGGCTCATCAATTGGACCCATATTTTGATTTTTATTGCATTTTCACCGTAAACTTCACATATCTGTCAGTGAATGTCTGCAGCTGTTAATTTTCTTGCATTTAAAAACTGAATTACAGATTTTATCTCACACTCTGCAGGGTTCTCGATTGTCTTAAACATTGCAAAGGAGTACACAAAGCTATATAGACAGATGACAAGGTTGCGAGTGGTGTCTACTCGCGTGCAAGACATGCCGGGAGATACCGCTTATGCTCATTGCTGCAAGCACCTGTGATCCTAGAACCTACATATCATAGAACCATTTATAAACAATCTGTTTGGCTCAGTGTATTAAATTAGTGACAGATTTTGGTTTACACCTAACTTAAATACTTCTGACCATGCAGAAATTCTATGCAACACTACTCCAATATTAATATTGATGTGATGATATGTGTAAATTTTCAAACTGTAATTGAATCAAAATATTATACCAATATTATCGAAGTTCAGTGGTTTTAAATACATTAAAATCCCTCTTAATCACATGTCTTCCAGGAATTGACTTACTATCGTTCCCACGCTAGTGAGAAACACTGTAGACTATCATTTTCACGAATAACCAAAATTCTATTGTATCTGTCTAATTTATGTCAGTTGTTTCCTGCCTTGAAAATTACATTTTAACCAATGAAGAAACCAGTCAGGCTGCTAATAATGAAAGGCAAATAGCAGAAGAAATCGACAATAAAGAAGAACTAGGCAAAAATAGGTCATGCCGAAGAAAAGAAAGCACTACAGTTAGCAGCTTCTTACATTGAAACAGCCAAAAGAGTTAACTAGTCTTGATGTAATGTTTATAGAAAATTAGTTCAACTATCAATTCAAGAAAACAATCAAAAACAAAAAGCAAAAGAAAAGTGTTTAGTTGTATGAATCATTTGTATTATTTTATTATTAATAGTTTGTTTTTAGTTCATACATTTTGTATTAGAAGTGTGTATACTTTCAGTAATCATAATCGATTAGTTTTGTGTTTGTTTAGAATCGATAAATTTGTGAAAGTGTTATAATTTTAGTATTTTACAGTATTTTGAAATCTATTTTATATCACAGGAGTAATTGATAATAATTAATCACTTCTGATCTGGGTGATTAATTATTTTGTTATACATTTTAACTTGTCCTTTTTTAGTTAATACAGATAGATATTGTCATATTTTTACCTCTGATAATATAGAGCTTATAAAAGAATAGTTAAACCATTTTTGTTTTAACCAACCCTTTTGTTATCCAGCCAGGAGTCCAGTCCCATGATGAATGGATGAGAGAGAGAGTCTACTGTACATAGAAATATTAGAACATCTATCTAAATTTGGGTTTAGTCTAAGAGCAGCTTATTTCTCACTGCATATTTTTTATTTGAACAGTATTTAAAAAAAGTACTTGTGTAAGATAAAATATCACTTTAAAGACATTTTAATTGCTTTATAAATTTTGAAGTATTAGTATAGAAATTTGCAATCCAGTAATATTTAAAATCCAGAATATTGATTAATGATTAGGAAATTCATATGCAATAAATTAGATATAAACATTTAAATTTAATGGTGAGAAGGTTTGTAAAGTAAGAAAACCCCCATGAAACATCCATTTTAGTTTTATAGTTTACTCACCCAGTATCTACAGTATGGAATATCGTAAAAAAGGACAATTGACCTTAATTTAAGCTTATGAAAGTATATATTTACATAAGTTTATCTTGAAATATAATGTCAAGAATTAATTAAAAAATTTTAAATTTTCAGATTTAAAACTATGTAAATAACAATAATTTGGGAACTTATAAAATAAAAATGAAAAGTCCCACCTCTTAAAGCTTAAAAAATTTCTTATGAATTGTTTAAAATTTTTTTTTTTTTGATGTACATTAGAAATTAATGTACAAAAATGAAAAGTAATTGGATGGACAGTGCTGAGACCTCCTGACTCGCTATTTTAATAAATATATAAATTATTATAATAGTGATTACATAATAGTCATAACAAATAAATTATGGCAACAACCATAATTAATAAATAAATGAACAAATATAATGTTAGTTTATACAGAGTAGTCAGTCTGTATTCTGTAATGTGTGATTGACCTTCATTTTTCCATAAGAAAAAATGTTATACAATGAAAGCAGGCATAAGGAAAATGTGGGAATTATTAATTAATTATAAAAAAATTAATTATCTTACAATATAAAAGTATTACTAGTATTAAAATGTACATTATGAAAGAATTTTAAGTTTCTTGAGTTTTATCACTATAATGTATTAAAAGAATGATCAAAAAATAGTATTAAGATATTAATATTTAAGGATTTTTAGAAAAACTATATCTTAAGTATTACAAACTAACTTTATATACAATAATTAAGAATATGTACTGTGTAGTAAAAAACTAGTTAAAAAAAATAAAAAATACTCTAGTTGGATTAATTTTGACCATAGATGAAAAAATAAGCAAAACACAGTAAACTCAGCTGGCTTTCAATTTTATAGAGAGGGTTTCTTTTTAAAAAAATAATTGTTTTTTAGCAAAACGTAAAAACCTTGCTTGGAAAACAACTTGAAAAATCAGGGATGATAAAATTGAAATTCATATTGTGGCCGTTTTTTATTGTGAAAAAATGAACAGAAATTAAAGGATATGAAATTATAAAAAAAAAATTTTCCAATATTTTTGGTTAAAACCGATCCTTTTTTAATATTTGTGAAAATGTCATTTCTACTCCCAATTTAACTATCACATTATTCCTGCCTATAGTGCTAGAATTTTTTTTTTACTGTATAACTATTTTTGTAAAAAGTAACTATTTTTTTGCAATTTAACAAAAAAATACATTGCAGTAACCGATTTTTTCCAAGCAGAAGTAGGTGCTATCTCTGAATGTATCAAGGAGAATCAAAGAATGAAATACATAGGTAAGAACATTCTGATCTTCACAGATAGTCAAGCTGCTATTAAGGCACTAAACACGACTAGGGTAAAGTCGAAGCAGGTATGGGACTGTATCTCATCATTGATAAAGCTTAGTCAGATGAACACGGTCACTGTTGGCTGGGTTCCTGGCCACTCAGGTATTGATGGTAATGAGAGAGCAGATGAATTAGCCAGGTCAGGTTCAGAATCCCCTTTCGTGGGCCCGGAACCGGTGCTCGGAATCTCCTATGGACATGCCAGGGCAGCGGTTGATACGTGGAATGCGGGAGGGGATGAACAGGGTCTGGACGAATTCAACCACTAGTAGACTTGCTAAAAGGTTATTTAGACCAAGCAAGAAACATGCGGAACAACTCATCTCTCTCAGAAGGGATAACATGAGGTGGGTGGTTGGGCTCTTAACGAGCCACTGTCACCTCAGAAAACACCTACACAGGATAGGGATTGCTGCAGATAATACTTGCAGGAAATGTGGTTTGGCTGAAGAGTCCGCAGAACACATTCTTTTAGAGTGTGAGGCGTTAGGACGAGCCAGGCTATACTCTCTAGGCCCTCCGGGGAAAGAGATGGAAACCATCCTAGACAACCCTATCGGTAGTATCTGTTCCTTCATAAGGATGACAGGTATTACTGAATGGGTGTAGGAAGGAAATTGGGGCGGCAAAAGATCGCTAGGTCGACGCCGGTGAGGCCTCTGAAGGAGGCCTTCACAGCCCAGAACGGAAAAAACCGATTTTTTGGATTCATATAAAATGTTTACCTTTATTTGATGGTACTAATGTGAAATTTGGCAATGACAGTCAATTTAATAGTTTTTTATCTATAATTTTGTAGTAGTTCAACTTACAACAAATTAAATTTGGCACAAATGTTCACATTATAATAAAATTCTGATGTAATTGTGTCTACTCTAATTTTTTATGATTTATTATAAAAAGTTTTATCTGACAAAATAAAATTTTGGTCGTCCAATAAAAAATTGACATTCTCACAGTTACTAGACCAGTTAGTTACAAGGCTTAATCAGTGACACGAATGAAGATTTTTCAAATATGCACCACTATGAGACCTAATGGGTTATGTCACAAATGCATACTTAGTGAATAATTTATTTATACTAATGATATTTAATAAAACTGTTTATCTATCAATTTGAATGCCAATGCTGGATAAGTTCCATCATGACAGTCATTAAATTGAGTTTGAATGTAGTAAAAGCCATAAAGGGGTCTTTTTTAACTTATATTAAATAAAAACAGGTGACTTATTGCTAAAATATTACTATTGTTGTTAAAATGTTTTGATAAAAATACAAAATAAAAGTTTTTATTTATTTTGTTTAATATCAACTGAGTTATTTTTCATTTATTTGTATTTTTATAATTACTGAACTAGGTGTTGTGTTTTAATAGCTTTAACATTTGTATTCCTTCTAGTAAAAAAAACAAATTTGAATCTTTTCAAGTTGCTAAAACAATTTTTGGATTATCGATAATATATTTATAGTTTATTTAATTTCCCAACAGATATTGAATGTAAGTAAAAATATTTTTTTAAGGTAAGTTTAAAAGCCGTCTGTTAAATTGAATGATTTAATTACTAATTACTAACAAATATCTAATTTCATTTTTCATAATTATTGAAGGAACATGCTGTGTGTTGCATCGTGGATACCATTTGGTGCTGAGTTTAATTGCATGAACATCTTAACATTTCACATTCAACATTAAATAATATTGGATTCATTCATTATATGCAATGACATTTCCATATATTAGATTTAGTTATTAGCACAACTTGGAAAATAGTTAACTTCTAATCAATTTTATTTAAAAAAAATATTGTAAGTCATTTTCAGTGACAAAACACCATTTTTTTAAAAGAAATTACTAAAGATGGAAGTAAATTTATTCAAATTAACACAAACGTTTGATTGACTTCATTAGTGGGTATAATTTATATATGAAGTTTAAATTCAAATTAAGTTAAGTTTTCTTTTTTACTTCAAGGTTAGAAACTTTTTCTGGATAGTGATTTGTTTTATTCTATATTTTTTTCATCTTACATCGATGCATAAAACTAAAATATATTTATTTATTTGAATGGAGAGGGGAGACAAACACAGTCCAGATTGAAATGCAAAATATTTATTAATACATTTGAATTTTTTATTAAATTGTTTTACACTTATGTGGGTTGAAATAATGGGCCATATCTTGCAGCGGGATTGGTGAGACGAACAAGCATTGAAGGCAGTAGTCACAAGTGCACATTTGGGCGCAGATTGGCTGGGATGAACCCATCCCATACAGCCTTGGACGATGATGAGTCAAGTCCTTTACAGTCTAAACGCTCTAGTATGTTTAAGATTTCCTCTAAATCTATAAATTTGTTGCTTGTGGTGATGATGTGCTAACACTTCTTTGCTTAATTCTGTCTCAGCTTGCGTGTTTGGTTTTTAGTTACGTTATCACACATATACGCATTATCATAAAACATTGGTTGTGGGTAAATTTTAATTACATGATTAAGTTATATTAGCAAATGTTATTATTATGTTCTTTTTTGCAGTTTGGTAGTTTTAATTAACTGAATAAATATAATGTAATAAAATTAATTTTATAACTTATTACTGTTTTATATCATTTATAATTTTTAATGAGGCTGTAGGAAATAAAATGTTTAAAGATTTGAAGTACATTTTATGTATATAAAAATTAATTGAATTACAGCTAAAAGTTATCTGGGAACACATTGGGTACCGGTATTTTATTTACATGCAGTATTTAGTTAAACAAATGTTAAACAACACAGATTGATGACAAAGCAGAATCTTTTATTGGAGTCAATAGCTTGGTTGACAGGCTGTTAATTGTATTATTGTTTTGCCTATGTGCTTCTGTAGTTTATAATATATAGAAGATATTTTTTTGTGTGTGTGTGTGTGTATATATATATATACACACACACACACACACACACAAAATTATCTTCTAAGTATAAATTCATAATTTTTTACATTGTTGCACACTGAAAATTGTACTACTTATTTATTTATATATAAATCCACAGTTAATCAAACAAATGGTCAGAAGTAAAATACCCAAACATTAGATAATTGTCTTTAATGCACATTATCTGCTCAAACAAACATGAAAAGTAAATGCTGAACATTTTTCGTATATTTGTGTGCATTCCATATTGTCTGTCTTATGTTTATGCATGTCCTATTTATTAGTTTTATGTTTTAATTTATTTACTAATAATTTAAAATATAGTATCTAAACTTAGATTATTGAAAATAATATATTTGAAAATTTTCAAATATGTATTTTTGAAAGATATTTTATAATAATAATAAATATATAAATTTTTAACTATAATTCATTGTTACCTCAAAAATACTCATATATTTCTTTAAAAATTTTTAATAAGTATTAATTTTCTATAAAAGTATTTTGCTGTTAAAATATTTCATCAAGATGGTTATACAATTTTATTAGATCTAAACTAATATGCTATGTACTCTATTAAACTCTAACCTAAAACAAAATTATAATTCTATAATTTTGTGTGAATTAATCATTATTATATATTTTTTAAATGTAATATTTATTGGTTAGTTGATATTCTGGCATGATTCTTTTGTTATTTGTTTGCTAACCTTTGTTTTAGTATATACAGGACAAGTTATAAAAAAATGAGATAATGTGGACTATATTGGTGGGAAGAAACTTCTGAAAACATTTTTAATAGCTGATTTTTTAAGTTTTGCCAACCTTAATTTTTTAGTAACTATTAATTCTATAAATAATAAAACAAATGCGTACATGTCACATTTTACTGAAATACAACTATAATTCCTTCCACTAAAACAATTATTATTATTATTGATTTTATTATAATTTTGTAGTAAAATTTAAAATAACTCACTTATTTTTATCATATACTAAAAATTGTGGGTCAGTAGACTCAATGAGCAGTTGTAGGACCTATAGTTGAGAAGTCTTTTCTAAATAAATATTTTACACATCTGCCGTTTTGTAAAGTCATACCTACATTCTAACTTTCCTTAAATTCAAACAAAAAATTAAAATTTCTAACAGACATTTATAGATTTGTGTAAATATATATATATATACATTTTTGTGATCCAAAAAATATTTCAAAATTACTCCTAAGGGTAGGATTGTTAGATAATTAATTGTCTTAGCCATGAAGGAAACATCAAGAGCTAGAATTTCCATAATGGAATTCTTAATATAAACACTAATAAACCGTGATTATGTGTGTTTAATGAAGGAAATAGAATCTTCATTTTTATTTAAGTTAAATAAATAATAAAAAATAAACGTAGCTAAAAGATATATAATTATAAAAAGATTACATAATGCACTTAATAATTTTAATTTAGAATATTTTTATAATAAAATATTGGGTGTCTAAAAAGTTTGTAAATCATTAAATAATATTTAAATTGCCAAAGATGAAAATTGAGATTTTCTGTTCAACATTGGATATCAAATTTTAACCACTCTACTCTCTCTCTAAGGCTATTTCAGAAGATGGGGTGGGTTCATGCTTTATGTAAAAGTTAGCTGTTTTATAATATTTATAAAATCTCTATTTTATATGTTTACCAGTTTAAAATTACTTAACTGTTCTAGGACTTTTGAATATGCATTAGATACATTTATTTTTGATTGAGAATTAGCTGTTTAGTTTTAAAACATTTGGCTTTAAATTTATTAGAGCGATCATATCGAAGCACTAAGTAGATCAATATTTTTACAATGCTGTAATTGTTCGTGCTTAAAACAATTAATTACACCTGTAATATTTTGTTGTTGCATGACTATATGTTGATGTAATCATGTTGTGAATATCTGTGCATCTGATTTGTATATAATTGCTTGTAAGTAAGTCTATCTTAAAATATGTATAAACATAAACACTTGTTGTATTTTACCTTTCATAAAATGTTTGAGTTAATCGAAGCTTAATCGATGCTTAAACTTAACTGATGGTAAGTAATTACCTCCTATTATGAATAATTATATATTGGGTAATAAAATCTGAGAAAGAAAAAAATGGATAAAAAAGACAATTATTTAGTATAAGATATTCCTTTAAAAGCAAACACACACACACACACACACACACACACACACACACACACACACACACACACACACACACACACACACACACACACACACACAGACACAGACACAGACACACACACACACACACACACACTGCTGCATACGCTCACGGTCTTTCGCGATTCCCCTTACACTATTACGTACCCTTTAACTCGCTGTACTCTAACCTCCGTAGGGCGAACCACCTTTCCGCTTGGAACTAATGTGGGCAAGGCCAAGATGCTCACTTTTACCTTTTATACAATCAAAGATATTGCAATACTTGGCTCTAGTAAGTATGAGCTTGTCCTCATAAACTTACTAATTTTTAATATACGCAAAATTCCCTGAATTTTATCTCAATGCTGATTATTTAACTCTTTCTCTAAAGTAACACTATCTTTCTCTGGGGAAGTGCCTTTTGGGAGAAATCGGCTCTTAAGTTCTGATAATAACTTTTTTTTAAATTTCAAATTATATTTAACCAGAGCACACATAAAATATTTATCATAAACAAGGTTATTTGCATGTACAGAATGGATTAAATAACAATAACACAACAATTAAATTAAATAACACAATTAAATAACACAACAAATTTTAGAAATGAATTACGTATATAATCTTTCTTTCAAAACAATTAAAAAGCAATTTCAAAATTTATCTCACAACAAAGTTAATTAAACAACAACAAAACAATTTAAATATTTCACAAAATAAAAATAGAATATTTCTTATATCCTAAACAAAATAAAAACGCTAGACTTTTCAGACAGAACCACAGACAGTTTTTCCTGTACTGAAAAAGTCGTATTTAATTATTAATTATCTATAACACCAAAGCAGAGATTTAAATAAATGAATTTAATTTTTATTTATTCCCCAAATGAAGTTATATTTAAAATGAAGTTAATATTTGCGAATTATTACTTAAGTTTATGATACCCTCGCACTTTATATGAAGTTCTTGTTGATATTGAAGTTAGTTGTTTAAGTTGTCCAATGTTGATGCAATGTTTTCAATCCAAATCCTGTAGACTGCAAGATAGTTGAATGCTGGTCTCGATTCCGATCTGCTAAGTCGCCTTGAAGTTCGAAATGAGTAGAAATTTTTCTAAGTCCAATTTAGTAGAGTGACAAATGTAGTTTCCTCTCTGCTCGGAGTCTGCTGCCAGAGATACGTCTTCCTCGCGTCGAGTCAAGTACAAGAGTACCCGTCTTACGACGGATAATTTTCGGTCTCCCTTTCTGTGGGAAACTTCCCACAAAAGGGAACCACTTTTTCTCCCTTTTGAAGAGAAAAGTTTTTTCATCCTTTTTAGTATTTTCAGGCCCTTTTGGTCTGAAATTTTTATACTATATATTTAACT